>CM063506.1:88603580-88613580 GCA_032207245.1 Pardosa pseudoannulata
TGGTTAGGGTGCTGATCTCCGGTACTGGCGTTCGTGGGTTCGAATCCCACTGTGGCATGGATGTTCGTAGCCGTTCGAAATCGGCTTTAAGCTGTAGGTCCCGATCTCATTAGCCCTCGTGTTGCAAAAGAGTAGACCGCAGCACTCCAAACCAAACCAAAACAATCTTCTATGAAGAGGTACACGGCAAAATCCGTACTAGTACGTGACCTGCGCTCAAGTATCAATCGTCAGAAAACATACTAGTACGTGTTCCGTTCTCAAGTATCAATCATCAGAAAACTATTAGTACGTATCCTGCATACAATGTGTTAACTTGTGAGGTAACCAGGAGGAATTTTGTTTTTCCATAGGTTAACATTGATCGAAAGGAATCCAACATGGTATGGTAAATCCAATTTCTAACACAGTAGTTGCCAACCGGTAGGTAGCTACCCCCAAAAGGATTCGTCTTAATTTTTATTTGGGAGGGGGAATGTGTCACCGTTTAATGGTTTAATTTGGATGCACTACTATCTACTTTTTGCTACACAAGGGGTAATGATACCAGAATCTACTGCTTGAAGCCGATTTCGAACTGCTGCAAACATCTATGACACAGTGGAGTTTGAAACTACAAACTCTGAAATCGGAGAGCAGTACTCTACCCATTTGGCCATCGTTCGGTGGTCTCCGGTTAAAAATTCTGTAAGGGGTTAAAAGAAAGTCTTAAGGGGGACATAGTACCTTTCCAGACGAACAACCTTCATTATGACAACATTTCATTGATTCATAATAAAAAAAAAAAATTCTGTTCCAATAAGAACAAATATTTTACAAGTTCTTTTACACAAGTGATTCTCAACTTTTTTTATGATACTACACCCCCCTACGGAGCTGAAATGTTCACAACACCCCCTTTGTAAAAATCCCGTAATTTAGTGTGGGGTAGGAGAGGTACTAAATAATAAAAGTCAAAATATTTAGGTAATTTTCTTCAATAGAGTTACAAATCAAAGTTTTGTTACTGAGACACTCTGAAGCAACATTCAAACGAATGCGACAGGAGAATGGCTAAAGCACTGGATTTCGGTTCCGGAGTTCGTCGGTCGAATCCCATTGGAGTATAGATGTTCGTAGCAATTCAGAATCGGCTTTCAGCAGTTGGTGCTGGTCTCAATAGTCTTCGTGTTGCAAAAGAGTAGGTTGTAGACTCCCAAACCAAATCAAACGAATACTGTTGATTAAATACATTTTTCTGAATGTGGGCCCAATTCCACGCAGAACATAGATAATGAAAATAACTGATTCTGGTACCACCACGTCAGTTTGTTTTATTACTGGTAAAAATCGTGTAAATCAGATAATTCATGTAAATAAATTTATTTAGGGTTTTTAAAACTAAGTTTGAAAGCTAAAACCTGCTCACATCGCCGCATGTTTGCCCAAAAGAAGTTCATTGCCCACCAGCAATCTCCCCTCGCTCCCCGGTGGGAGGTATCCCCCCATTGAGAACCACTGTTGAACACCAATATAATTTTAAAAGCGTTATTTAATTTATCATTTAAAGAAGTATATTTTTGAAATAACATAAAATTTACACCAAGTTTTTAATTCCCTTACCCGCATAACTTAATAAATATGTATATTATAAACTAAATTTGTATATCAAAATTAAGATAAATATATTTTTAATTCTGTAAACATAAAGTTTTAAACATGCTTGACATTATAATACTTAATAATCAAAAACTATTAAGAAAAAAAAATAAAAACATATCTTTTATCATGCTCTAATATGTAATATATTGTTAGTATCATTATAATTGATGTTCAGAGAATAAAAAAAATCACCTGCATTTGATGTAAAAAATGAGATTTTAACTTACAAAATTTTAAAATCTATCAAATTTAAATAATTAGTTGAAAATTCTTGTGTTTATTGATCTATGCATTGGATTTTCTACATTGGTCAATTTTGATCCGAATGACTTACGTGTTACAGCTTTTACTGGAAAGAAATTAAGAAATTACCGTTTGTAAAAAAAATACACTTTGTTAAAGATTTACAGCTTCTATGGATACAAAGTGGAAAGATATTTTTTAAAAAATACCCAAGATAAATCTTTAAACGTTTAATTTGTTATTAGTCAAAAAAGACAGGAACGCCATACCAAGGTTAAACCAGGGATGTCCAAACTGCGTGGAATCAACGAAACAATTGAACATAAGTCCCGGAAGTGCTTAACACATTGTGTGCGGGTACATTTCGCAGCGGAATTGTACCGAGATCGGGCGTAAATTTAGTTATTCAGTTAAATCTCAATAGATCGAAAATTATTTATTTTTTAACCAAATTTTCGTATTTTATATTGAAATATATAAACAAATATATAAATAGAAATATATAAATAACAACCGTAAGATTTTTGTAAACAAAAAATATATTTTTTTAGTGGATAAATTTATAATAGTATCGTAAATATGAAAAATCAAATAGAAATAGTAGTATGTAGTTTTATATTTTCCCCCTTCTGTGGTTCCGCATCGACTGGTGTAAAAAGTACTTTTTTTTTGTCTAAACTTTTCCAGAATCTATGTAGTAGACAAGAACATTCGGCTTCGTCTTCCTGTATATACCGTTATTTTTTGTATCCACAAACAAACCATGTTGTTACACTAACCCATACCAGTATGTGACCCACATTCAAGTATCAATCGTCAGAAAACGTATTAGTACGTGTACCGCATACAATGTGTTAATTATAGAAAATTTGGAATATTAGTTACGATATTCAAACATAAGCATCCAGATTGAACAAAAAATTTCATTGTTTATAATAAACACAATATTATTAGACTGTTTCGTTGATGATTATTGGTATATTTATTCGTATATAGTCATAAATGTTTAATTGTTGTATAGTTAATTTATGAGTTGTAATAAAAATTACAATAAAATTATTTTGTTTTACCTTTTTCTCTTAAAAAAAACTATATACAATGCAGTCCACCGGGATAAAATGCATTTTCTAAGCGGCCCACTAAGTTACTTCTATAAGACAGGCCTACTTTAGGCCATTTACCCCATTTTGTTCATAAGTCTAACTCAACTTCACATAACATAGATATCAAATTACGATATTCAAATATAAGCATCGAGATTGACCAAAAAATTTCATTATTTATAATAAACACAATATTATTAGACTGTTTTGTTGATGATTATTGGTATATTTATTCGTATATAGTCATAAATGTTTAATTGTTGTATAGTAATTTATGAGTTGTAATAAAAATTATAATAAAATTATTTTGTTTTACCTTTTCTCTTAAAAAAACTATATACAATGCAGTCCACCGGGATAAAATGCATTTTGTAAGCGGCCCACTAAGTTACTTCTATTAGACAGGCCTACTTTAGGCCATTTACCCCATTTTGTTCATAAGTCTAACTCAACTTCACATAACATAGATCTCTCGTAATTGAGATAACCCGTTGTTGATATGATACTTTCGATATAGTTATTCACTGAGTTCATTATTACCAAATCTCATTCATAATTGACGGTTGAAAGAAGAAAAGCAAATTATCGTCAATAAAGAGTTAATTTTTTTTTTCGTTGACTATTTGAACTCTTAGACCTTCTCAAGAAAAACTACCAGTGGTTAAGCACGTGATAGTCACTTAACAGTGAAACAGTCCACTGCGAATCCAAGAGTAATTCTTTTATGCATTGTTATATGCCTTCACAATTTTCTCATTCACAATAATATCAATTTTTCTTTTTTTAATCATGAATGGAAGTTAGAAATAAATCGTAATAAACAGTGCTTTGCTCAATTGACGATTTAATTTATAGTATATCTTTTTTCTCTTTATAACAAGTAATTTTGTCTTTGCTTATACATTGTTTTTTATAGAAAGTATATTATACTTGAAAAAGAAATAAAATGGTTAACTTACGAATAAATTTCTTAAAAACATCCAAAGCAGTATTTATTTCAAAACACTTAATCCTTCCACCTATCCTTACATTGTAATCCTTAATCGATTCCTGCAAGAAATAAGTAGATCTCTAAATAGAAAATAATTGCATAATTTTTTTTCTCTCGATTCACCCCAACAGGAACTCTTAATATGAAGGTTATTTCCTACATTTTAGTCCTATCACTTCCTTTAACATTTTATCTCTTCCACGTTGATTAAGAAAAATATATTAACAGACGATTATGAAATTTCCTTCAAATTTCGGTTCACAGTTAATGATTTTTAGAAATGTTTCTGTGGATGTTGCCAGTTCAGTGAACTTCTTTACTATCATCGCTTGGACGGATATTTTCCCCAAAGAAGTGTGAATGGGAAAGAAGTTCACAACAGTATCATGTCTAATGAAGTATCCCTTTGTTGTTGCAAGTTCTTTTCAAATATTTCTGGGTGATGTTGAAAAGAATTCTTTTTCGCTGGTTTAACTTTCGCTCTTGCCACTTCCGATAAAAGGTTAGCTGTCACAAAAGAGGGAAAAGCAAGAAGCGATATATTGTTTCACCAACTCTTTATTACAATCTTTAAATTGAGTATTTTTTTTAAATGCCAGTTGATAAATATTTTAAAGAACAATCATTTCAATTCAGCTTATTCTTTTAATTGCATTCTACATTTTTAAAGGAGGCTTTCAAAGAATTACTTAACTGTTTTCACTTAACACATTGTATGCCGGACACGTACTAGTATGTTTTCTGACGATTGATACTTGAGCGCGGAACACGTACTGGTATGTTTATGACGATTGATACTTGAGCGCGGGACACGTACTAGTACGTTTTCTGAAGACTGATACTTGAGTGTGGACGCGTACTAGTATGTTTTATGATGATTTATATTTGAGCGCGGGACAAGTACTAGTACGTTTTCTAACGATTGATACTTAAGCGCGGGTCACGTACTAGTACGGGTTAGTGTAACAACATGGTTTGTTTGTGGGTACAAAAATAACGGTATAAACAGGAAAACGAAGCCGAATGTTCTTGTCTACTACATAGATTCTGGAAAAATTTAGACAAATAAAAACTAATTTTTACATCAGTCGATGCGGAACCACAAAACAGGAAAAAATTAAAACTATATACTACTATTTCTATTTGATTTTTCATATTTACGATACTATTATAAATTTATCCACTAAAAAATATATTTTTTGTTTACAAAAATCTTATGGTTGTTATTTATATATTTCTATTTATATATTTGTTTATATATTTCAATATAAAATACGAAAATTTGGTTAAAAATTAAGTAATTTTCGATCTATTGAGATTTACCTGAATAACTAAATTTACTCTCAAAACGCCCGCTCCCGGTACAATTCTGCTGAATAATTCAATCAATCCCATTATTCAGTTGAATAATAGTGTGTAAAACATGAACGCTTTATACTTACTAAACACATTGTATGTGGGACATGTACTGGTACGTTTTCTAACGATTGATACTTCATCGGGGGTCACGTACTAGTAAGGGTTAGTGTAACAACACGGTTTGTTTGTGGGTACAAAAATAAAGGCAAGTTTTGCCGTGAACCTCTTCATAGAGGAAAATGTTTTGAACTTTACCATACTGCAAAATATTATTAGTTTTATGATTACTCTTTTCATTTTTTATAATGTAAAAATGTTTATATATAACATAATTCGAAAAAATTTAAACTATATACTACTATTTAAATTTGATTTTTCATATTTACTATTATAACTTTTTCCACTAAAAAATATATTTTTTGTTTACAAAAATTTTATGGTTGTTATTTATATATTTCTATTTATATATTTGTTTATATATTTCAATATAAAATACGAAAATTCGGTTAAAAATTAAATAATTTTCAATCTATTGAGATTTACCTGAATAACTAAATTTACTCACAAAACGCCCTCTCCCGGTACAATTCCGCTGCGAAATGCACCCGCACACAATGTGTTAAGTTATAATTGTTTTATTTCTTTTATTTATGAAAAACAGCAATAAAAATGAAATACTTTGAATTAAAAAAAAGGGAAGGAAACAATGCCTCTCAGACGGTATAGAAAATTTAAACTCTGTTATGTCTTATGAAAATGTTTTTGATAAATGTAACCGAAATTTCTCTGTTTGTGATGCATTTTCTACTCTTCTAGCTAATTTTTTAATTTCGTTATCGTCAAATTATCTGCACTAAGAAGTTGCGCGTTGTTCTATTCTCGGTTTTAGTAACTCTCCGCAGCGCTTTCCACTTAGACCAGAAGTCTTTATCTTGGGTTCAGCGGAATCTTAAGGTTACCTGGAACTTTGATAGGGATGCCGCAAGTGATCTAATCTGCCCGAAATTTTAATTTGGGGCAGATTGTACTCTGAAAGATAATATTGAATGTTTTCTTAATTTGCTCAATATCTTAATAGACAGTATATTTTAGTAGACAGTAACACTACTATTTATTAAAATGCAAAACTTAATTCGTTCCAACATTTTCTAGACCTAATAAAAACATTCAAACAACACAAACCACTTATCTGTATTCGATCACTTGTCCTTTTATTTTTAACACCTGAAGTAATAATTCCAGCCACGATTTGTGTTTCCTAAAAATTAAAAAAATTTGTAAAGGACAGAAGTAAATTTCTCATAAAGATAATCTCGATTTCTTTATGTAGGAGGATTTTCGTACAAAGTTGTTCACAATTTTTTATAAGAAATATGTTGTTTTTTGTCTATAAAAAAGTTCTTCTTTTTGCTAATTAATTTTCCATTTTATATTTTAAATTAAAAAAATTTTGTGTGCTTCAAATAATTGAATTTATTATTCTAAGGAATATTTTTAAATTCTGAATTGTTGAGATACAAGGAGTTAAAAAGTTACAAGGTAAAGACAGCTTTGATTAAATCACAAAAGTAAAGCCGAGGTGTAAAAAGTGTTTCCTCTCTGATACAGTAATTTATTTTAATTGCTAAGTTGTCGCATGGATATGGTAACCTTATGATTAATTGGGAGGAACACTTCCTTCCTCGGTGGAAGAGTTGCCTGATGGAACCCTCAGTGGAAAATGTCAAGGAACTCTGGAGAAGGGTGGATTTTCAGGAAATAGGAAGCGAACTTTCTACACTTTCGGAGAATTCCCTTTCGTCAAGAAAATGCTCACCTTCTTTAAAGAGTGATCTATGTTGCATGACAAAAATAACTGTTTCATGTCAGGAAACTAACTTTACGTTGTATTTATAATGATTCTTTTGAGTTTCCAAGAAATGGAAATTAAGACCTCTTAATGGAGAGATCTTAATATGAAATAAACATGCATTAATTTTTTAGACTGAATACAAGTATTTACAAGTATAGAATGGAGAGATCTTAATATGGAATAAACATGCATTAATTTTTTAGATTGAATACAAATATTTACAAGTATAGAATGGAGAGATCTTAATATGGAACAAACACGCATTAATTTTTTAGACTGAATACAAGTATTTCCAAGTATAGAATTCTAAATGTATCTGTAAACTGTCAATGTGTTTTTAAGATCTATCGGCTACAAAAATTAATTCATACTTTTTAGAAATCTCTTTTATATGAAGGTTTCTTCTTTGACTTTATACATTTTAATACAGTGATTCTCAACTAGTGTTTCTCAGAACATGAGGGTTAACAAAAGCTACAGGCTCAGTGTGATTTTCTTTAATTGTGTACAAAGAAATATTCAATACCCATAAAGTAAATTTTAAAATTGAAATTAACTCAACCAAACTATTGTAAATGACTTATCACAGGCTAACATATATGTGTTGAAAAAGCAACATATTCAGGTTAGGATTTCTTTTCTCGATGAAGAATACGATGATTTCTAGTTTGAGAGTAGAAAATTTTTAATGGATTATAGGTTTTATACAATAAATCGGTTGAAAAAGTTTTGCTGTAACAAGAAAAATCCGTACATTGAATTTCTGGATTTCCTGTGTAACAACAAATATTTCCGTTCATGTTAACGAGTTTCCAAGGTTTTAATTTGGTGAAAAGTTTTCTTCTCAAACGAATTTGATAAAAGGAATCCTATCCTCAATATGTTGCCTTTTCAACACATAAATGATAACATGTGATAAGTTAAGTCAGTTTCGTTTCTTTCTGGTTACAAAGTAGTCACGGTTCATTCGCTGAACTAATGCTATGATGGTTTATACCGTTGTATCCAGTGATCCCAGTGTGAACTGTAATTTTAAGCCTTTTTTAACTAACTAAACCAAGCCTAACATTTACTCTCAACCTTACCTTAAGTTTTAACACGACTTTAATTTACCGCTTGGATAACCACTGACGCACCAGACAATATGCGCAGAAGCAGATTAAAATGATCCTATCTTCTTATCCAGTTCATTCCACAGCATTTTTGAACTTTTAGACTATTGGTTTTTCATGAACCAGTAATTTCGATATATACTGCGAATGATCAAAATATATAAATAGTTGGAATGCTGTACTAGGTACCCAAAATCAACCATCGAACATAACTGTAAGTATCGCGTCCGTCTCTGTCGGGGGTCAAGAAGAGAGTTGGTTAAAGCGAACTTTTGTTCATTGTAAGGCGTCGAACATTTCAAAACGCCGAACAATTGAAAAACGACAGTACTGTACCAGTAATGGTCCTTTTGAAGCACGGACGATTAGAAGTGTCAAGTGTGCCGTTTTTGTGAACGCACCGACAGAGAAAAGAAACTGTGCTTTGTGTTACCTCGTCGGCTGGAAGCTAAAGGGCGTTTCGGCTACTCCAAGGACAAAAGTCAAAGAGGGGGGGGGTTTCGATCTCCCCTAAAACCGAGGTTTCCTGTTTGGAAAAGAAAAAACGGGAGGGGACTTCCAGCTGAACCTTGAGATGAGCAGGTTGTCTAGAGTGATCTCCTCTCTGGACGATTTTACTTATACACTTTAATATTTCTTTAAAAGTTTTTCGTTAAATAAATGAAAATTGTTAAGTTTGAAATCATCTACGGCTGATTATTTCGCCTCCATACCTGCTCCTTATACGAGACCCATGCGAAATCATAACCAGATGATTAGGGTATGACTTACAATCGGAAATAGAAACATCACAAACCTCTCGGCGAGTTTACAATAACTCTTTATTTATAATGGATCATTGGATAGAAGAACCAATAACATTGTTCTCATGAAAGTGTTTTTTGCTTACTATTTTTATCTATCACAGTATTTTTTGTAATTGCTGTTATTTGTTATAATGAAAAATTTTTTATAGTTATTTTATTTGATTGAGTGAAAACAAAGTATTAAAGTATTTGTTTTATTCAAACACCCCATTAAAAAGAAGTGTGAGTTAGAAGGAGTCTATATATCAATAACTATAAAAGTCTCTCACATAATTCTTCTGAAAGCATTCAAGTTCCATAATATAGCTGGTAAATGCTGACTTAAGGAATATATGTGGTGTTCATTTAAAGGGTCTGAGAACTATTAAATCTTCAAAAAGTTTTAATTTTCTTTACATTACTTATATATTAATTAGCAAATATTTCTGAATATTTTGATATTTTTCAGAAACCTCAAATGAAACGAAAGTTAAAGCGAACTAAATTATTTATATTATCTGTTAAGTTGAGACATAATATAAACTTCAAATTTTTTCTTCAGTTTTAATAATATTTAGTTTGAGTTGTTAAGACCGACTGATCATCTAGGCCAGCTGCACGTATAAGTGGAGTACCCGTGAGAAAATACAAAGTTGAAAAAAAAACAAATTCCTCCTGCTGAATTTGGTTTATTTTGAATATATATAAAGGTTTAATAGGAAATAGGTTAAATAGGAAATAAAAATGCTATTTAGGCTATCATGCCAAAGGGACCCCACTCGTTCGAAGATCTGGCCAACATGGCGTCTTGGCCTTAAAAAGAAAATGGTGTTAGAACTGCCTCAGAAGATATTAAGCTCCACACTCTTTCTTCCTTGCTCTCTCTTTGAGGGGCCCCGCAGATCTCTCGAAAA
>CM063506.1:88618580-88636080 GCA_032207245.1 Pardosa pseudoannulata
TATCTAAAATCCTCAAGATTTATAATTTAATCAAAAATAGAATAATTGTTTCCTTAACTACATTCATTTTTCCCCAATGAAAATTCATAATGGATTTTTATCTCTGACTAAATAAGAGTTAAACACTTAAAGAAGAATTTTCTATAATCATTCAGTAGACGGAAAATAAAGCTGCAATGCTTCATTAAACAGTTGTTTTTTCGCAAATCAGGACTATTTAAAGAGAAGTCATGTAGCTTATTTCGTGTAACAAAATGTTATATAACAAAGATATATAAACAAACATAAGAATCTTGTTTTTTAATATTTTCAGTCTGAAAGCCCTTGTGAACTTATAGTTCTTCGAAAGGGCATATTATATCTATATTTCCAAGACAACATTCCATAAAACATGAGGGTGGATTTTGTTCCATTAATTCTTTGCAATCTTCCAGATTCCATCGAATGTGTCGAACGATGGCCGATTGGTTAGGGTGCTGGCCTTCGGTACCGGAGTTCGTGGGTTCGAGTCTTGGAGTTCAGAGACTTGGTGTGGGATACATTTAAAAAGAATAGCATCAGTTCTAATATCAATTCTCTTTTTTTTAAGATTTAGAAGTAGGATCTGAAGCCTTATTCTGATGGAACTTTACACAGTAAAAATTGGGTAATGGAATGGAATTTTTTCTTTGAAAATTCTTAAAACATATATTTGATAATAATCCGAATTATTTCTGACATTTTTTTTGACACGCGCTTTGGGGTTCGAAGCATATGTCCTGGTTAGATGGTTAATTCCCAAGCCTGCTCGGTCATCAGTAGTTTGTCTACCCACTGAAGGGTTGAAAGGCTGAGTGAACCTTTCTCAGCCCTAGGATTGAATCTCGGATCCGTACCACAGGTACCCCAACGGGTATCCTGGGTTTCATTACTGACTGCACTGAAATAATTTTTATTTTACTACGTAAATTGTATGTTAAAGTACTTCCTAAGGACTCAAGGATTCCTTTTGGTCGCTACTTTATTTAGATACAGTTTCTTCTTTTTATCTTCACTAAGAAACTTCACCAATGAATATATACTGATGACTGTCTTGTTACCTTGCAACGATAAAGGAGATTAATCTTAGACTCATCTGTCTTATTTACTTTTTTATTTGAATTTTAACTTTCATTTAATAGTCTCCTTTGTTTCTACCCCTGATGAGTGATTTTTAGTATTATATGTAGGTGATGTGGGATAAGGTTTTTCGATTGACATTCCATCCATTTTAGCATTGTATCAAGATATGCAAAGGTCTTGCTATCTGACGACCTCGTGTCTGGCTCAGTACCAGTGTCGGTGCTCTCTTCCAGGTCAATAAGTTCTTTTTTACTATTCTAAATGCTTTTATGGTCACTTAAAAGCTTTTCAATATTTATTCTAAATTTCGTTTACAGATTTTCCAGATATTCCACATGACTGCGATCGGATAGTTGAAATTGTAGAGTTTTTCCTAAGGATTACTTTCTGTTGCTACTTTTTTTAGATGTTTTTCTCCTCTTTATCTTTAGTTAGAACCAAAAGACTTCAGAGAAGAAACTTCACAGAAAACTTCAACAGTGAATAATTGCTGATGTATATCTTGTGTCCTCGCAACAATGTAGGATATTAAACTTAGACTCATTTGTCTTATTTGCTTTCTTTTTTCAATTTTAATTTTCATATATTAGTCTCCTTTCTTTTTACCCCTGCTGAGTGGTTTTTACTGTAATATGTAGGTGATGTGGGATAAGGTTTTTAGATTGACATTCCATCCATTTCAGCATTGTGTCAAGATATGCAAACGTCTTGCTGTCTGACGGTCACGTGTCTGGTTTGGTACCAGTGTTGTTGTTCTCTTCCAGGTCAATAAATTCTTCTCTGCCATTTAAAAATATTCTTATGGTAATTTAGACTTATAAATAGTTTTTAAATATTTATTTTAAACAGGAAGGTTTTGTTTGCAGATTTTCCAGATATCCCATCTAACTGCAATGGGATACATGAAATTTTACTTCAAGTACTAAAGAAGTTGTATTTAAAGAACTTCCCAAAGACTCCTTTTGTCGCTACTTTATTTAGACTCGTTTTCTTCTTTTTATCTTTAGTAAGAAACCCACAGAAACTTCAACAATGAATATATACTGATTAATAACTAATTACCTTTTTCCCTGGCAACGATAAAGGAGATTAATCTTAGACTCATTGTATCATTTGCTTTCTTTATTTCAACTTTAATTTTCTTATACTCGTCTCCTTTTTTCTCTACCTCTGTTGATTGTTTTTTAGTATAATATGTAGGTGTTTAGTATTATACGTAGCATTGTGTCAAGATATGCAAAGGTGTTGCTATCTTACGAGTGTCGTTGTTCTTTTCCATGTCAATAAGTTCTTTTCTACTATTCTAGATGTTTTTATCATCCCTTAAAAGCTGTTCAATATTTATTCTAAATTTCGTTTACAGATTTTCCAGATATTCCACATGACTGCGATCTGATAGTTGAAATTGTAGAGTTTTCTCAAGGACTCCTTTCTGTTGCTCTTTTTTAGATACTTTTCTCCTCTTTATCTTTAATTTGAACCAGAAGACTTCAGAGAAGAAACTTCACAGAAACTTCAACAGTGAATAAATGCTGATGAATATCTTGTTCCCTCACAACGGTTACGTGTCTGGCTTAGTACCAGTGTCGTTGTTCTCTTCCAGGACAATGAGTTCTTCTGTACCATTCTAAATGCTTTTATGGTTATTTGCTTTTCAATATTTATTCTAAATTTCGTTTACAGATTTTCCAGATATTCCACATGAATGCAATCAAATAGTTGAAATTGTAGAATTTTTCCCAAGGATTCATTTCTGTTGCTACATTTTTAGATGCTTTTCTCCTCTTTACCTTTAGTAAGAACCAGAAGATTTCAGAGAAGAAACTTCACAGAAAATTCAACAGTAATGCTGATGAATATTTTGTTCCTTCACAACGATAAAGGACTCAGACTCATTTCTCTTATTTGCTTTCTTTATTTCCATTTTAATTTTCATGTACTAGTCTCCTCTTATTTTCTACTCCTGCTGAGTGGTCTCTAATCTATCCTGTAACTAACTATGCCATATACTTAATTGAATTTGATAAAACAATTGAACTTTCACTCCTGTCTCTCCACCCTTAAAATAAAGTTTTGGCAGTTGAGTATTTACAGTAGAGGGTAAAGGTTAGAAAAAGATAAGCAACCCAAAACTCCAATATACACCAATTTTCGCGCTGTTAAGACAACGCCTCTCCTGCAACCTCCACCCATATATTTTAAGTGGGCTAAATATGGGCAGTTCCCCTGGGTCAACCCAAATACTTTTTCTGATGACTGACCTATTAGGTAATACCAGGAACAATGCAGATTCATGCAGTGACGAATGAATTTTCGTGACTCATTATGATCTGAGAAAAAACTGATATCTTTTATACTTTACTGATGCATTACTTAGGAAACTTTTTTTTAATTTCGGAAAGCAGCAAAGAAAAGTTTTTTTTGTGGTTACAGATAATTTATACTGTGGATTAATGAGAGGATATATCAATGGTTACTTTGTATATTGAAAAATCTGTTACGAAATACTGTACCTAGAGGGATGCAAAATGCAATCCTTCTTTGAACAATATAAATGACCGATTTTCCAAGCTGTGTCTAGAACTACCCTTCTAAACACTAATTAGTGTTTCATAAGTTAAGGCTCAGTGCCATACAATTCTTATTTAATTAGTGTTCTTTTAATGATATTCATATCTTAGAAAGCTGAAGAACTACAGTAGCAGGATGGCACTTATATTTGTAATCCAATATGATTATCCTTATAAACAAAACAACCTTTTTAGAGATGAACTCAAAATTTGAAATCTGTATATTCAATATTTCAAGAGTTATTTACATATATACTTTTATTTAAAATATTTAACAAAAACTTTAAATGACTTATGTTAGTTAGCTTCGAATTCCAAGCACCCGAAATGCTAAGACTTTATTTTATTTCAGATAAAAGTGTTAAACTTTTATACAAAAATTAAAATAAAACTTTGACTGAAAATATCTATAAGACGTTTATTTCTTTCTATAAACAAATATATATGAAAATGCCCCAATTTCCTTATTTTTCACTTCAATTTTCATTAAAGTCTTTTATAAATATAATTTTAGAGACATCTAAAATTTCACGCGCAGTATTGTTCAAAATGTTTTAATTTGTATTTTAAGGCTTTGAAAATTTTTGTAACAAAAGTATACTTATTGAAAAAATAATTAAATTCTAAAAATTAAAGAAATATATAAAAATTAATTTTATTTAAATCCACTTTTTCCTCTACTGAATGTGCTATAAATTGGAACGTAGTTTGGTTTGATTTGGAGCGCTACACTCTACTATTTTGCTACGTGTGGCATAATGAGACTAGAACCTTCTATTTAAAGCCGATTCAGAATGGCTTTGCATAGGTCCATGCCATAGGTGGGTTTCGAGCCCACAAATACCGCTACCGACACAAAGCACTCTACTCATTCGGCTATCGTTCGGCCAAAATAAATTGTAGCTTAAAATACGAAACAATTTAATGGGGAATTTGAAAAAAAGATAATATTTCATTAAAGTTTCCTATGGAAACTTTTGTATAAACTGTTCTATTGCAAAATTGTTCATTTTTGAAAAAGATTTTTATTAGTCAATTGTATATTTTAATAATATACATTAAATAAAAAAGTGTGAAAGTCTGATTTTATTTTAATAACTAGATATCAGTATTTAATAATAGAGGAACTATTGCACTCTATTTTGGAATCTTACCTTTATTTCTATCACCCATTTAATTACAAATATTATTACAACATTCAAACCACAAAATTAACTTGAAAGAGCGTTATTTTTTAAGAATATTAAGTATTGAGCCACTCTCCCACGACACAGCTCTCCAAATCAAACCAAACTAAGTTCCAATTTATAGCACATTCAGTAGAGTAAAAAGTGTATTTAAATGAAATTATTTTTTATATTTTTTAAAGTTTTTAATAATAATAGGTCCGAGTTTGATCCCCGGGCTGGGCAAGGTTGACTCAGCATTTCATCCCTTTAATGGGTAGATGAACTGAGGACCAAGCGTGTTTGGGAACTGAGCATTGGGGGTTCTGCGTAAGATTGACCACCTAACCGGAACATATGCTTTGCACCCCAGGGCCCTAGGTCACATAAATGGAGACTAGCACCGCAGGCCCTGCCCCCTATGGTCTGTTGCACCGAGGAGTTTAGTTTAGTTTAAGTATTCAGTTCGCTTTATTCTAAGTTAATTTATGAAAAAATTATTCAATTGGTCAGTAATGTACATTTAAGAATTCTTTCAATAAAATTTACTCTAGTATACAATAAAATTTTTCCATTTCTACTTGAGTTATATGGTATTCAAACAATAATTGAATATCATATAATTTTAACCATCATCATTTTCTATGATTTAAAGAATTCAAAGCAACATTAATATAAAACTACGAAGAGCATAAAACTAATGTTTAGGATTTAATTTTTGTCAAATTATAATACCCATACATAAACAGCATAATAAACTGCTTTATATGCATAAATTATCTAAAATAATGTTTTTTATAACTTAAAAATTATTAAAATGAATTTAACGTGACATTATCAATTCAAATTTAATTTTGTTCTCTTGCGAATGTAACCCTAATGTTATTAGTATCGTGACTTTTAAAACAGCATTAAAAGCATTCAAGATCTTGCTACCGCTTCTTTCACATGTCTTCAAGGATAAATTACCAATTATATATCTATAAGTAATGTTTCAATAAGGAAACATGATTTTTATATCGAATTTTTATATTGACGAAAACTAATGACTAAATCAATGTTGCAAAATGATTGAAGTAAATAGTTTAATATTCTTTATAGGATAATTTTGTGCAATGCATTTGTATTCCATTAGCATTTAAATAGAAGAACAACTAGTAACACTACCATTTTGCAATACAGACTTTCAAATATTAAACATAATCTCTTCATCTATTTCAGAAAACCGTGTAGGATGTTATTAAACGCAATAAAATAACAAAATAAATCAGGCAATAAAGACCGCACAAGTAACATATTGTATTTAGAGTTCATAAAAAGAGTCTGTCAGTAATTCATGTTCCATCTTCGCAACACGCACAGTTTGGCCCAGAATAACAGCACAAAAAGTTCAATTGTTAAGATTCTATTATTGTGGAAAGGTAGACTTGTAGCTTTCCATTGAAATGTAATTCATGTCGTCATGATTCCGCATTGTACAACATTTTGAATAATCAGGAACTCTCATCTCATTACCACAACCTTGTAATGCCTTGATTGAGAAGAACAGTGCACGCGGGCATGAAAAGGTTATTCGGTAAGTTTCCGAATCCTTGACTTTAGAAAGCTCATGCTTCTTTTTCATTTGGAAAGACTTCTATAATGTTTTCGTTAGCTTTTTTACTTCCTTGCACATAGTAAAGAAGTATAGTAATTACGAAAAAATTAAATATTTAGATTTCAAGGGACACACTCATTATGATCATGCTTGAATGGCAAATTTCAGAAACAAGCCTGTATGCACATAAAAGGACATTTTAGGTTTGAAAATTTTAATATCCGTTTTGACCAATACGGTACTGTGTATGACCAGCTTCGTCGTGACGTCTGTACATCTGTGATTACGTACACAGTATGTAGGTATCTGACATAACTCCAAAAAAGATTAGCCGTATGAGATAAAAATTTTGTATTTATTATTGTTATAAAGTCCTGTTGTACGTCTTTTCTTTTGACTGCAATCTGCTCTTTATATATAAATTTCAATAAAAAAATACTAACACTCTAGGTTCTAATTAAAAAATTTATTACAAACTTAATTTCAAGTTGGTATTATCTTATCTATCAAGTGTCCACACAATAACCATTAATTCTGGCTTGATGGAATTGTATTTCTTTTCTACGTATGTGTATTTTTCACAAACGCAAAATATAAAATGTCATTTTTATCATTTTCTCCTTGTAGTAACAACCCATCAGGAATTGCCTCTGTGTGTACTTCTGTCACGAATGGGGGGTTATAGTGAGCTCAAACAGGTAGATTAGAAAGAGTGTCTTTCAAAATACAAAAGCATTTTTCTGTTTTTCTTTACTCTCAAAATCTTGATTTTTCTTAGCTAATCTCAATAGTGGTTCAGCTTTCTCTGCATATTTAGAAACAAAATGCCTAAAAAATTCAGCAAGTCCTAAAATTTCTTTTACTTTATGAGTATCCTTAGATTCAGGGTATTCTTTAATAGCCTTTATTTTCTTTGGGCTTGGTTTTAAACCCTTAGCGCTGAAACTTAAAAACTGTACTTCTTTACTCCCACAATCAGATTTAGCTAGCTTAAGAGTAAGTTTCGCTGATCATAGACGTTCCAAGACCAATTTTAATCTTTCAAGCATGTCGTTCTAACAGCAGGCAGAAATGAGTATGTCATCTAAGTAACAAACGACTTTACTAAGAAGTAATGGTCCTAAAACTTGATGTATTAACCTTTGAAATACGAACGGTACATTAACCAAACCAAATATTCTACTTTCAAACTGTCCGGTTTCGTCCGATCTAATGACAGCTGTTTTCTTCTTCGCTTCTTCCGACCAGGGAATTTGTAGATATCAGTGAGCTAAATCCAATGTGGTAAATACATTAGCACCGTTCAAGGTTTCTAATAAATTACCTATTTTTGGCAGGGGAGATTTATCCTTCTCTGTTTGGTTAGTTTAAAAGCGATAATCTACAACTAACCTGTGCTCATCTGTCTGACAAGAAACAGTCAACGTATCCAAAATGAAATTTTTACCTTTCTTGTTGTCATTGTCAGGAGCTATTTACAAATCCTAATTCTAAATTATTAACTCTTTGTTACAACTAACCTGTAATTACACTCTTAACAAAAAATATAATCATGAGACCCTTTATCATCGCATACACAACCCCCTTCCCAACATATATTAAACGGAAATCGATGTTTTCTCTACAATCTTCTTCCTTCAAGCTTATATCGTATGTGTTCTGGCGTTGGTCTCATGGCTCCAGATACATTTGCAATTCCCTAACATTCTGAAAATTTTTCAAAACACAGCTTACAGTTTATTTATTTATACATAAATCTTAATTTTTAAGTTATTTAGTTTCTAAAATACAAGTAAATAATAATAAATGAATGTCCCTATATAAAACAATGAATGTCTTATTGTGGTTGGGTATTGGTAATACTGTTTCCTCTACTTCTATAGTTAACATATAGGAAAAATTGTTCTCCTTTTAAAAAATAGTTCTTCTTTTCGAATTTATTTGAAGAATTTAAAGTAATTTTAGAGCATTAAATTCTCAAAGGTTACGCATTCTCCTTTTTTTAAAACTTTTAATAAAATCTCGTTTGCATTCAAAGAGAACTGTACTAAAACTTTCAGTTAATTATATGTTTTTTCATTTTTTTTTCAGAAATTTAATCACGAATAATCCTGAAGAATATTCCGCTGTATCACTTGGTGAAACTTCTTTAAAGAAATCTGTAAAGGAAAACCGTCTTGAAGTAGAACTATTACCCCATAAATTAGACTGGAGCTAGAGAAATACAAAATGGTGAGTGCCACATTAACAATCGAGACTGTCTCTCAAATGGGCAACTAGTTGCAATATATTTTCTACATTCCCAGGTTGTTTTCAGTCATGGATTTCCGATTCTATTGGGCCAGTATCAATGTTAATTAAAAAATGCGATGTGGATATTACATGATTTTCTTGTAAGCCTAATAAAATGTACACACTTTTTAAAAATTTTGATTGCATGATGTATCATTAGAGTTATCATTTGAATTTTTTCTTCAATGATCAAAGGCAGTTCAGTTTCAAAAGGTAACAGTGTTGTATAATTAAAGATCTAGCACATTAATTTTGCGGTGTCCTATGGCCCTTATATCCATTAAATTGAGACTTTTTTGTTTTTTATATATTGTACCTTATCTAAAATGTTTTCGAGATTACAGTACTATCTTTACTCCTTATCAGGAATGGAGTTTAAAAGCACTGTTACAACCTCATATGAATACATCGATATCTTTAACTTCTGTTTAACAAAGAGAAATGTTGAAGTTGAAAAATCTTTCAACAGCCAGAATGACCAAGTATACTCAAGGAGTATTCAAGAAACTAAACCAAAAATATAACTACAGAAACTTTTTATCCGGCTTCTGTAAAGGCCCCCCACACTATTGTCCACTGCAAGCCTATACTTCCGTCTAGAGGGGGTATGGCTTATCGTGGTCGATAGTGGCAGACGATAAAATAGTCTTGGACGATGACTTCGAAGGAGGTTTTCCTCTAAAGATCAAAGACAGCCAGATGCGCAACTAAAGTGCGTAGTAGACCTTATGAACCAATCCACACGCTCGGCTCATTTAGTGACCCAGCA
The DNA here is from genome assembly GCA_032207245.1 of Pardosa pseudoannulata. Taxonomy (NCBI): domain Eukaryota; kingdom Metazoa; phylum Arthropoda; class Arachnida; order Araneae; family Lycosidae; genus Pardosa; species Pardosa pseudoannulata. The sequence continues at coordinate 88,628,076 of CM063506.1, forward strand.
TGTGGATGCCATCCATTAACCCTCGTTCAGGGTCACCATCAAGAAGTGGTAAACATTTGGCCATAGAATGGAGGCTACTTAATATTTTGGTGATGTAAAAGCCATCAAAACGCCGCAGAAATTTATTTTTGTGAGACAGGATTGAAAATCATGGTAAAGGTTTATCAAGACACTATCTCAAAACAAACAGTGAAGTCCTTGAACGTAGACCTGTGTAATTTACACGATTGGACGTATTATCAGTACTCTGCACTTTTCATAAGGCAAAGACGACTCAGCAATGGTTAAAAGAAAATGTTCCGGACTTTGTAGAAAACAAAGATTGGCCTTCCAGTAAAAGGGATTTAAATTCAATCCACCTTTGGTGACCGATAATTATGATGAGGAATCTAAGCAAAAGCGTGCCAAACAACATTCCAATTTGAAAAGTCTTAAACATTCTTTAAGGAAAGCAACGATGTTTTGTTTCTATATGCAATTTTTCAACAAATCTGAAACATCAACTTTTCAATCTCATGCTACCAACTGCCATCGAAAACACAATCAAATATAAAGCCACATATAAGGCCTATGCATAAGCGGTGTCACTGAAGATAAATGTCTATTGAAAGTTTATTAAGAGCTTAATTTTTTATTCCTGAAAAGCCTCATATGAGGTTTAGATGGAAAAGAGATTTAATTTAAGAGTTACTGGTGAGTATTACAGAATCTCTTTTAGAAAGGAAAAAAACAAGGGCAGAAAAGCTAAAACCCTTATTTGGCAGGCATGTCACAGCTGAGTTGACTTTCAAGAGTTCTTAACTGATCAACTAAGAGAGATCCCTTATGATCTCACTGAATATCGAGGAAGGAAAGGCACTGTTACGATCTCTTTGACATTAGTGTTATAATCTTTTCTTAGATGAAATCCATGTTTGTTATTTTTCTATTTTTTATGAAATAAAATATAATTTATTAGAGCTTTGGAATTTCCTGATTTAATTACTACAGAAAAGTTCCAAGTAACTTTATTTTAAGCTGTGATTTTGAGTTGGAATTTTTATTTAACGAGATTTTTATTGTCTACCAAAAGCTAAAATTGAACGTTTGTAAAATTTAAAACTACTTCGAGTTGTAATTTTAATTCAAGATACTTTAATTATCCAAGAATATTTGAAATAATTTTTTCTTTACGTTCTAATAAATTTTTATCTATATCTCACAAAATGTTATCGACTTTTTATTGGAAGAATTGAATTAAAATAATTTTCCAAGCCTTTGCAAAATCGGGCTTTTTTTAGTGTTGTGTGAACTTTGGCTCAAATCAAATTTTTATCTAAAATTTATGAAAAAAATTATATACCTGTAATAATGTTGAAAAGTAATAAAATTGTAAGTTTAGCAGATGATTGATGTATGGCCACGTTGTTAAAAATTACGTATTTTTCTATTACAATTTACTTTATAATATACTTCATATATATTAAATTTACAAGACATTAAATTGATGTTATTAAAGTAATCATCAACAAAGAATATTTTTATAAAAAATATTCTAAATTTTAAGCATACACAACAACTGGTTTAACTGTCACCCTACTATAATCATTTCGCAATTCTTAGTTTTTATTTACCCGTATCCCTTCCAAGACTAGTAGTCTTTAAAGTATTAGTGTGTGAAAGACAGGAAACGAACATTACTTAAAGTTGTGGAACAGCTCAGTAGATGAAATGTCCTATGTGTTCTTAAACTAAATTGAACATTTGTATTATTTTTTAATGTCACGTGATAAACGGTAGTGGTAATTATTCAACGATAACTGACTATGTGTTACCTAACAGTTTGTGAGTATGTGTAAATAAGAGAGAGAAAACGAACACAACTCAAAACTAGGAACAGCTCAATAGATGAAATGCCGCTTGAGTTCTTAAACTAAAATTGAATATTTTTAATATGTTTTGGATTTCATGTGACAAACGGAAGTGGAAGTTTACCTAACGGTAACTGAGTATGTGTTACTTAACAGTATGTGAGTATGTGTGAACGAGAGAGAGAGAAAGCGAACACAACTCGAAACTAAGAACAGCTCAGTAGATGAAATGTAGCGTGAGTTCTTAAACTAGAATTGAATATTTTAAATGCGTTTTGGATTTCATGTGACAAATAGAAGTGGTAGTTTACCTAACGGTAACTGAGTATGTATCACCTAACAGTATGTGAGTATGTGTGAACGAAAGAAAGAAAGTGAACCCAACTGGAAACTGGAAACTAGCTCAATAGATCAAATGCCTCGTGAGTTCTTAAACTAAAATTGAATATTTTTAATGTGCTTTGGATTTCATGTGACAAACGGAAGTGGAAGTTTACCTAACGGTAACTGAGTATGTATCACCTAACAGTATGTGAGTATGTGTGGACGAGAGAAAGAAAGCGAACAGAATAACTCAAAACTAGGAACAGCTTTGTAGATGAAATGCCGCGTGAGTTTTTAAACTAAAATTGAATATTTTTAATACGTTTTCGATTTCATGTGACAAGCGGAAGTGTTACTTTATCTTCAGCTCAGAATATGAGTGTTTGCAAAAGAAAAAGAAAGTAAACGCAACTCAAAATTGGAAATGATCCAGTAGATTAATGTGTTCTTAAACTAAATATGAATATCTATATTACCTTTTTGGATTTTATGTGACAAATGGACTAATGCACTTTATCTAATGCACAGATTATGATTGTGAGTGAAAGTGAGAGAAAGCAAACACAACTGAAAACTTGGAACAGATCAGAAATATACCTTAAAAGCAGAAAAACTTCTATTAAGACACATTTCAAATACTATGAGACCAATAAGTTACTTCCCAGGTTTAATTACTTTAGCTCATTATTAAGAGAAAAATATATTCAATGACCCTTTATTATATAGTAAAGCTCGGTAAAGGTGGAAAAATCTATCTTCATTATGACGTTGACCTTTGAACCATTTGACCTACCTAAATGTTTTCCAAGGGTATATCTAAATAAACAAAGAAAGTCTAATTAAGATTGATTCAATCATATCGGAATGCATTACAAACAGATAAAGTTACAGGTATTTTTTTTTCAATGCAGTTGGCAATACACATATCCTTAGGCCAAACACAGTTGCCATTACTCATTTGGAACCACCAGGTGAGCAAGTGTAGCTTAAGAAATGTTACGGGTAGCTTAAAGACTCGAGTAATAATGTTACCTATGGGTCCTCGTAATTTAGATGCAGGTATCGAGCAGAAGAACCTCAAAAGATATCATTTGGGAACTTAGAGGACATTACGACCACTAATCTATTTTGCGTACTACCAGACGCCATTAAAGAACGCGGCGGATCTTTGGCCGAGCTTGGGACTTGACGACCCTCAACCAGCCTGTTATGATATCGACGCCTTTGACAACTGATCTACCGCCGCTGACCATCTATGCAGGGTCGTGACTAGTTGCTGTACAGAAAGCGCATACGCAATCGTTAAATTGCCAAAGCGAACGATACAATATATTATATTAAAATGTTTTAAATAATTTTTAAAGAGGCTTTTATAAAAAAAATTTTGAGAATTTTTTTTTTCTCTCATACTTTTTATACCTCTAGAATTAGGTGTTGTCATAAACTATGGTTAATAGTGAGTGAATACTAATTCACAAATTTTGTTATTTATAAAAGATTATATTAACTACGCCCGATTAAACGGAACCCCCTGTTAAGAGGAAGTCCAGCGTATTTATGTGTATAAAACAATTTTAAATTATTTAGGAAACTTTAGATTTGAACAACGTGCTAAGGAAATATGTTTTATCAATTTTACTATTCTGCCTCAGGGGCAATTTTTAGGAGCTGATTCGCTCTAGTATCAGTAACATGTCAGTGAATCATTTTATATAAAAACGGAAATAAATTAGCGATGTTTTTTTCAGAATAGACAATTGTAATCCTGGGAAGCATATACACATTTGTGGGCTTTTCCGTATCAAAAAGCATCCCAGATCGTGATCAGATACATTTTCGTGGAAAAGCGATCTAAATAAAGATAAGCTATGTGAAAGTAAGTCATGGTTCTGGTATCGTTATCTGATGATCTAGTGATGCTGATAGTATAGCAAATAATATCCGTGCGGACGTATTCCGTACATTCATTGCAAACTCGATAAGCTTTAGTGCCTTTATTCCATAAGTTTCAGTACCAAGGATTCTTTGACCAAGGATTCTTTGATTACATTAGCCCATTACTGAGATTTTAAATGATAATACTAAAAGATTAAAATTAACTTGATGTGGGTCTAGGTATTAATATCATGTTTCATTACATGTTATTGGATTTTCTCTTATTGGTGTGTCAGAATTTCACAAGACAGATGTCTTTGGCTTGCTTTGAATTAAGAATTCTTCCTGTAGAATTATGAATAATAGTTTCTTTATGTTCAATGGTTTTGTTATTGCTTTGTGGAAACATTTTTGAAATTTGAATACTGATATTGTAATTGTGTGCAGATAATTGTAATTATGAAAATACGTTAATCTCATAAATATAGCCGAAAAACCTCAAAACTTATATTAACCCGTTGGCGACCAACGTCTCGTATACGCGACGCAGCGATTTCACTCTTATCAGTCCAGCGTCGCCTCCACGCGATGATCTGCGGTTGATATGGAGAGACCAGAGCCGCATATGCGTAATAGGAGATCTGAACGTTTTACTTTAATTTTTAAATGCTAGATTTAATTACTAAAGGGCGCAAACGGCAAAGGTTTTCACAATGGTCGATTCGTAAAGCATTTACATGCTGGTCCTCAAGGGGTTAAGACACATTTTAAACACGAGCCGTGGTATTTCAGTAGACAAAGGCATCAATATCGGAACCGGAAGGGTATGAGATCAATATTCGAACCGGTCAATGATCCTCCGCGTTCTTTAATGATGGCTGGGGCACGTGAAATAGAATCATGGTCACAATGTCCTCCATGTTCAAACGATATTTCCAGAAGTGACAGGCCAAGCTTGAAGGTCTTCTGCTTGGTCAATGCTTTTAAATTACACGAGAATCCAGCTGGCTAATGTTACTCGCGTCTGTTCCCTTCCTTAACCTATACGTGCTTCACAGGGTTACTAAATGAGTAACGGCTTCTCAGCCATGTTTGGAATAACTATATCTATTTATCTGTATTTCCAGCTGCATTGCAAAAAACTGTGTATGAAAACACTTTATTAGTATTGTAAAAAACAGTAAGTACAACACTTTTTACAAAACTCCAGTTGTTGCAATAATCCGATGACTAAATTAAATAGACTTCTGCTGGTCTTAGCCACTTGGCTGGAGTCTAGCTGGTTTGTAGAAGAATTTGAGACAAATATGAACTCTGAAGGAGTGGCCGAGATTGTGAGAGTTGTTAGTTAGAAAATAAATAGGATACATTATTGTGAGTTTTTGGGTGAAGTCAAAAAGATAATTTTTTAAAAACCCTTTTGCCCAATATCTAAAAATATAATAGTTTTAATTTTTTTTAGTTTACAATAGGAGAGAATAATTGGCATATAATATGCAAAAGAAAATTAAATATAAAAATAAAAAGCTGAAAATACAAAAAAAGAAAAAGAAAAATGTCATTTTTTTCATCAGGCCTGTCGCTTAACAATACTTGTCGACCAAGTAAACTCCATGATGGGCTTTGCAATATAGAATGTGGTCACCATTCATGGAACGTGATCCTTGACAGACTACAGAAAGAGCTCGGGGAGACACTAATTTTAATACATTGTATGCGGGACACGTACTAGTACGTTTTCTGACGATTGATTCTTGAGCGTGGGACACGTACTAGCACGTTTTCTGACGACTGATACTTGAGCGAGAGACACGTACTAGTACGTTTTCTGACGATTGATACTTGAGCGCGGGTCACGTACTAGTACGGGTTAGTGTAACAACATGGTTTGTTTGTGGCTACAAAAATGACGGTATATACAGGAAAACGAAGCCGAATGTTCTTGTCTATTACATAGATTCTGGAAAAAATTAGACAAATAAAAACTAGTTTTACATCAGTCGATGCGGAACCACAAAACGGGAAGGTTGATTAAAAAAATTTAGTTTTAAATTTAAATTTTTATTTATCCTTGTGAAAATATTATATATATATATGTATATTTATATATTATATATATATTTGTTTAATCGTCTATTTATATATTTGTTTATATATTTCAATATAAAATACGAAAAGTTGCTTAAAAAATTAAATAATTTTCAATCTTACGAGATTTAACTGCATAACCAAATTTACTCGCAAAACGCCAGCTCCCGGTACAATTCCGCTGAGAAATGTACCCGCACATAATGTGTTAAAAGGTTGACCAGGCAGGCAGTCGCGTTGAGTGAAAAGCCTAAAAATTTTTACCGCCTAACGTAGGGGATCAGTCAGGTTTAGTAGTTTGATCCAAACCTCTCCAATTATTAAAAGTACCTCGAGTATTTAGTTCTTCATTATGTCTGGAGAATATAATATTTTTGGATTCTTGTTTTATTCTGCTAAAAGGAACAGGCGAAAGCTGTACAACACTGGCACCTTTCTCGTCAGAGCATCAACCTGCTCATAGCCATTTAGTCCACAATGATTTAAGATCCACTGGAGAACTATAGTTTTTTCCAATGATTCCAACTTAAGGATGGAGAATTTGCAATCTAATACATCCTTGAAGGGAGCGTCGTGAGGGTTAAGCCAATGCAACAATTTTGAAGCAGGGACCAAGCAGAAGACCTGATCCATAGACTTAGACTGTCACCCCTAGAGGTGTTGATTGAGAACTTGGAGGACATTGCGACTACGAACTCATTCTACGTGCCCCAGTCACCTTTAGCGAACATGGCGGATCTTGGGCCGGGTCGGCTTCCAAACCCGCCAACCTCTCAGTTACGAGATCGTTGCCTTTGTCGACTGAGCTACTGCGGCTTAGTCATAGTTTTAATATACTTTTTAAAATGTTAATAATTTTATAACATAAATTTTACAATAATTTAAAATATTCATAAGAAATCTAAATAAAAGTTATGAAAAATCAGTTATTTAACTTTGCTTACCGATAAAATTTTGGGGCACTTTCTTCTGAAGTTCTGTAGATATTGCATTAAGTATTGTTATTATTTTTTTTTCGGAAGAATTGTTCTGAGTCGATTGAAACACATTTTATCCTTACCGATGACACTTAATAAACGTTTTATCTTCATCACTCAGTATGCATGATATGGTTGACTGCGGTAATCGTCAACGTGAGGAAGATTTGCATCTCTAATGTAAATACTTATTTTGTTCGTAAACAAACGTTTATTTTCATAAGAGATTTTACGAGCAGTTTAGATATATTTTCTCTAGTCCATTTCTACGTTTCGGTTAATATTTGTCATTTTATTATTGATTTCTGTTGACTAATTCACGGCTGACTTACGGGTGATTGATGGTATTCTTAAATACGGAACTCGAAATCAGGAAATTACATAAGTGACAGTTTTTTCAAAATAAGAGATTAAATATCACTGTTCCAAGCATTATGTTACGAATTCTTTTCAGCTTTTTATACATTCACAACACAAAGAGATAAATAATAATATAATGTTAGCATTGATTTTGACTTTCGATATTATAATACTTCTTCTTCTTCAATGGCGCCAGCCCAGGGTGGGCCATGGTCTTCCGCAGAATCGAGTTCCATGCGTCTCTTTTCTTGGATAGATTCCTCCAGTTTTTGATTTTTAAGATCTTTAAGTAAAATTTCAAGGCAGTCAATCCACCGAATTCTTGGTCTTCCCTTTTTACGAGCTCCCAATCGTTTGGTTTGAAAATGATATAACGATGTATTGTTTTCAATATCCCCCTCAAATGTGAGTATAATATCAAATATTTCCAAGACATTTCATCACTATATTATATTATTCATGAAAAATGGTATTCAAAAGGCAAAAGACGAAAAAAATTTAAATGGCATCCCGATTTTGTTTAAGAAGCTG
>CM063506.1:88646080-88648580 GCA_032207245.1 Pardosa pseudoannulata
ATCACATAAATTTGTCTTAAATTTGCATCCTTATTTTACTTTTTGAGCTGTTTTATGAAATCTGGTGAATTATCCCTTTTCATGAGACATTGTACAGTGTCAATAGGTCGTACTAAATCGAGTATTTTTAAAACCCATAGAGAAATTTTGGTCGAATTGCTTACCCCGTGTGAAAATTTGCGTAAATTGGGTTCTGACTAACTTCTTTTACGAGCAATTACGGTTATTAACTTGTCTAAAAATAGCAAAAAAAGGTTAAAAGAAATTTAGACTTCATCACATAAATTTGTCTTAAATTTGCATTGATATTTTACTTTTTGAGCTGTTTTATGTATGCTGTAGAATTATTTCCTTTCACGAGACACATCCTTAATTTTTAAAACACTTTCATGAAACCAGAGATGAGTATCTTACTTAAAGCAGCCCGTAAAGAAATTTCGGGCGAATTGCTAACCCCTTGGGAAAATTTCCGTATAACAAATTGGGATCCGACTAACTTCTTTTAAGACCAATTATGGTTATTAACTTGTATAAAAATAGTAAAATAAGGTTAAAAGCAATTTAGACTTCATCACATAAATTTGTCTTAAATTTGCATACATATTTTCCTTTTTGAGCTCTTTTATGAAATCTTGTGAATTATTTTATTTCATGAGACACATCTTTAATTTTTAAAACACTTTCATCAGACCAGAGATGAGAAGCTTACTTAAAGCAGCCCATAGAGAAATTATGGGCGAATTGCTAACCCCTTTTGAAAATTTCCGTGTTACAAATTGGGTTCTGACTAACTTTTTTAAAGAGCAATTATGATTATTAACTTGCCTAAAAATAGCAAAATAAGGTTAAAAATAATTTAGACTTCATCACATAAATTTGTCTTAAATTTGTGTCCATATTTAACTTTTTGAGCTGTTTTTTGAAACCTGGAGAGTCATTTTATTTCACGAGACACATCCTTAATTTTTAAAACACTTTCATGAGACCCGAGATGAGTATCTTCCTTAAAGAAGCCCGTAGAGAAATTTCGGGCCAATTGCTCACCCCTTGTGAAAATTTCCGTGTAACAAATTGGGTTCTGACTAACTTTTTTAAAGAGCAATTATGATTATTAACTTGCCTAAAAATAGCAAAATAAGGTTAAAAATAATTTAGACTTCATCACATAAATTTGTCTTAAATTTGCATTCATATTTTACATTTCGAGCTGTGTTATAATATCTGGTGAATTATTTTATTTCATGAGACACATCCTTATATTTTATTTCATGAGACACATCCTTAATTTTTAAAACACTTTCATGAGACCCGAGATGAGTATCTTCCTTAAAGAAGCCCGTAGAGAAATTTCGGGCCAATTGCTCACCCCTTGTGAAAATTTCCGTATAACAACTTGGGTTCTGACTAACTTCTTTTAAGAGCAATTATGGTTATTAACTTGTCTAAAAATAGTAAAATAAGGTTAAAAACAATTTTGACTTCATCACATAAATTTGTCTTAAATTTGCATTCATATTTTACATTTCGAGCTGTGTTATAATATCTGGTGAATTATTTTATTTCATGAGACACATCCTTATATTTTATTTCATGAGACACATCCTTAATTTTTAAAACACTTTCATAAAATCAGAGATGAGTAGCTTACTTAAAGAGCCCGTAGAGAAATTTCGGTCGAATTGCTAATCCCTTGCAAAAATTTCCGTATAACAAATAGGGTTATGACTGACTTCTTTTAAGAGCAATTACGGTTATTAACTTGTCTAAAAATAGTAAAATAAGGTTAAAAACAATCTAGACTTCACATAAATTTGCTTTAAATTTGCATCCATATTTTACTTTTTGAGCTGTTTTATGAATACTGGAGAATTATTGTGTTTCATGAGACATATCTTTAATTTTTAAAACACTTTCATGAGACCAGAGATGAGTATCTTCCTTAAAGAAGCCCGTAGAGAAATTTCGGGCCAATTGCTCACCCCTTTGAAAATTTCCGTATAACAAATTCGATTCTGACTAACTTTTTTTAAGACCAATAATGGTTATTAACTTGTCTAAAAATAGTAAAATAAAGTTAAAAGCAATTTAGACTTCATCACTTAAATTTGTCCTAAATTTGTATCCATATTTTACTCTTTTGAGCTGTTTTATGAAATCTGGAGAGTTATTTTATTTCTTGAAACACATCCTTAATTTTTAAAACACTTTCATGAGACCAGAGATGAGTAGTTTACGTAAAGGAGCCAGGAGCGAATTGCCAACACCATATGAAAAGTTGCGTATAACAAATTGGGTTCTGATTATCTTCTTTTAAAAGCATGACAATTTACCCATCATGATTTTTATCTACATGTTTATGCTTAACCCTATGGCTATCCCACTTTTTATGATAAGATATAAAGCTTTAAATTATTCCATTCTTCTAACTTAAATATATAACAAAATTTAATGTAATACACCACATCATTTTTTACATAAAATATAGTTCATTGTGTATCAC
>CM063506.1:88653580-88663580 GCA_032207245.1 Pardosa pseudoannulata
TTTTAAAAAATAGTAATTTATTTTAAACCGCTACCAATAATTTTTTGGTGACTCAGATTACTAACAAATTTTTTGAAGAATTTGAAGCAAAGATTAGAGTAAAAAGAAAAATTACTGATGTGGTGAGTGTACTCTTGCTTCATCAAGCGATATTTTTACCAAAGAAATTCTCAAATTTTTAGACATTTAGATGTAAGTGATTTGACAATGGATATTTAATATTTCAAAATCAAAATTTCCTTGTACATGAATACAGACGTAACACTGAAACTTCATTTAGGCTTGTTCTAAATTATTATTTCTGTGAACAATGAAATATTTCGGGATTAAGTACTTCATTTTGCCTTGTACAAGGAAATAAAAATAAACATTATGTACTGTTAAAATATATCAAGTCATTGATCCTCTCCTATAATAATCGATACCTCCCCACACGTAGAATCATATTTGGTACCACCTTTATTCCTAATGACAGCCTCTAAACCCGTCTCCACTCAGTGAAATTTAATATTAATATATCTGGTGAATACCAGTTATCTAGCAAGTGGCTACTTCCGCGTGGGAATGGACTAAACTCACGGTAACGGTGTAGATTTTCGTTTCGTGTAGGTTTTTTTCTTGACGGCAGTCCACGTTCGGTGCTCTCATTACCGAAATACTCGTGGGTTGCAGCGGTCAGGTATTCTCGTGACACACACCTGTCGCGTACAAGAAAAGGAAAATGGTGATAAATGCACTGGATGGTCCAAAAATGAAGACGGAGTAGATAGAGACCGGCGTTTATAACCTGGATCTATGATTGAGCGTAGTCCTTCATTCGGTGTTCCTTTTTTTACATGCTTCTATTTAATTCGCACTATGTGTATGCATGTCGAAGTCCTGTAATGATCAATAAATCTTGTAATCCATTTCTAGCTAACTTTAAGATCTGCGGAGGAGTTAAAATTTGCTAATATATCACTTATGTATTGGACTACACAGACTTCATTTATGGATTGTGTTTTAGACGAAACCTCTGACAGATAAATTAAGTCAAAGATTAATTGCCAACTATCGTGAAATAGAGTTCTTTATTTCTTTTAGTTTTTTCTAATGCAGATGGTAATACAGGCATTTCAATACAAGGCTGCGAAGCTATTATCTATTTAGCGTAACCCAAGGAGCACGTGTAGCTTAAGTAATGCTACGAACACGACTAACTTTACTCCCCCCCAACACAAACACCGCTTGGTACTCGTAATTTAATTGCAGGATCCAAGCAAAAGACCCCCAGACCTGGCCTGCCATCTCCAGGGGTATCGTTTGGAGAACTTGGAGGATATTGTGACCACGAACATATTTTGTATACCCTAGTCACCCAGTACCAGTAACGAACCCGGCGGATCTTAGGCCCGGTTGAGTCCCTAACCTGCAACCTTTCAGTTACAAGATCGCTGCCTTTGCCGACTTCTTTTAGTTTATGAAGGATATTACATTTAACTAAAATACGTTATTCATTTTCTGAAAATGAGTTGTTTTGTTTTTAAAATTGTTTATGTTGCATGGCATGTGACATAATATAAAAAAATATTAAATTTTGAAATAATTATATTTTTATTTGGAAACCTTAATTACCCACACATTTATTATATAAAAATTAGTTTCAGGGATGAAAAACTAAAACCTGAAACCTAGAAAGTAAAATCAATTAATCGAGAAATATTTAAAAAAAACGACGAGGAGGTTCTGAGGGCAGCATAAAAGACGTCAAGCCGTGCCCCCTCTCCTCAGTGAATATGGTTCCTTTGGCTTGGCTGCAGAGGTTAGCCCAACGGGGGGAGAGGCATTACCTCTGGCTTAAGCTGGCCACGTTGCACAGTGATCAGTACACATACTGACGCTTTATATAAAAATAGAGATCGCATGCTTTTCAGAACCATGGAGTATTCTTTTTAATCGACTCTTGAAGTTAATTTACATTCATTGTATATGAACACTTTATTTTAACAATGACCTATTGCTCTTGTCGAAAGGCTATTTTGCATTAAAAAGCACCATTACCATTTCATCCATTACCATCCATCATTTTATACATGAATGAAAAACCACAGCTGAAAGCCGAAGTTCTCAAAACCATGTTAAAGTATACCCTGTTACTTTCATTCGTGTTTTAAAATGATGACAGATTTGCTCTTCAGAAAGTTTAAGTCTACATGATCTATTTATTTTCAAGTATTTATGTATGTTTGTCCAGTATCATTTCATCCCTTATCGTCTATAATTTCATCGACGGATGAAAAAAATAATTGGAAGCTGAAGTCTTCAAAACCATTTTTTCAAAAACAAATTTTCAGAAATCGTTCCGAGAATTTCATTGGAATTTAAGGCTAACACTAAATATACTGAAGCAGATTTGTTCAACAAAAAAGTTTAAAGCAACATAAACCATTTATTTTTATGTGTTCATACTTATTTTCATTAATGAATAAAAACTATGAAGATATATGCTTTGTATTGAATTCACATAATACTACCTAAAATTCAGTAGATATCCTGTCTTGGAGAAAAAGTAAATAGTCACATTACGTATGATGGCGTCCCGTTATACCAGCGGTTTGGCAAATCGCTTGATTAACTTAAATAATTGTATTTTAACATTTATGTAAAACTTTATAAAATGATGCTATAATGTATATTTACATGTTGGTGGGCATGAACCTGTGTGTCTATACAAAGAAAGAGAGAACGAAAATTATTTTACTTTATTATTTTAAAGTTTGAATTTCACATTCAATGCTATATGAAAACTTTTCTTTCATTGTGCATGTATGTATGCATTGCATATAAAATATATATACATGTAAACACATAGATGTATACACATAAATACATACTGCACACATACATATACACAAATGTTCCATCCCGGATTCATTCGTGAACAGTTTCTAAAATTTGACCATCCAAATATACTGAAAATAAAAATTTGCCCTCATTCGATTTGCTGGGGGCTTTGGTTTGGCAGCAAATATGATGCAGTCGATAACAAGTCCTTTAACGCGTGGTTTTTATGACATTAAAATTAGAAAATATATTAACTCTGTTACATACTTTTGCCAACAAGGTCCGTTGGGAAAAGATCAATAACATTTTTGTATCTCAAGCAGCATAGAACGTGAAGTATTACGAGAATATTTGTCAATTCAGCATTCTTGTGGTGTGATTGCAAGTGTAAATTTTACTGATGGGAAATGGGAGATTTGAATCGAGACTTTTAACTCATATATATATATATATATATATATATATATATATATATATATATATATATATATATATATATATATACAAATATACACAAATAATATATACAAATGTAACACACACACACATATATATATATATATATATATATATGTGTGTGTGTGTGTGTATATACATGTAAGTATATATGTATGCATATATATATGTATGTATGTATATACATATGTATATATATGTATGTATATATATGTATATATATGTATATATATGTATATATATATGTATATGTATGTATATATATATATATATATATATATATATATATATACATATTCATATACATATATGTTTATTTGTATGTAAATACATGTATACATATATATATATATATCTCCCTCTATATTACGATATATAAATCAGCATTAATGTACATGCCACAATATTATTTAAGAAAATCTTATCAATCTTTTATGTATGGAACCTAAAAGAAATATTCTGATCAAATTCTCAATACTAGAGCTGATATAGATATATGGCTTAGTTAAATTTCATTGCAAATGTATACTTATTTGAATTGTGAGCTTTTTTATAAATTACATGCTACGTTAAATCACTGTCAACGAAAGCGGTCTACCTCAAATTTATTTAATCTTATAAAAACACATAAAATGAAAAGAATATAAAAAACAGCAAAGGCACAGAATCAAACAATCAAGTGGTGTGACCGTTAACAAAGAGCGCGACAAACTATCACCTTCTATAAAGAAGAACACCTCAAATAGGGCAAAAAGAGTATTTTTAACACTTTCCAACCGGTGTGCGCCAAACAATAAAACTAAAAACAGCCCGATTCACACGTTATCACCCGTTTGTCTGCAATAAAAGTAAAGCTTTGGTTTATTTGTTTCCTGCACTCTGTCTCCGTTTGTACAATTCATTACGGAAACTGGCGGGACACCCTGCGGCTTTCTTACTTGCTACCTTGTGAAAGACGTTTTAATTTAATGGAATTTCTTTCTGATTAACCAACCGTGGATTTAAAAGGAATCTTCCTTTAAAGAACCCGACTTTTTTTCCGCTTTTCGTTTATCCTTCTTTGATTGCATTGATGATAAACTTTCCCCTGATTGCTTAATTGCATGTATCTAATAATCTTAAATTTGAGAAATTATCTTGAAAGGCATGCGATATGAAACAGGTATTTATTCCGTATATCTCGCATATCGGGGAATTAATACAGTAATTTATTAATGATCTTTGGCAACGACGACTATTAGAACTAATTGGTTTTAATTAATCTGTTTGAAAACTAACTCATTAAAGTCTGAAACCATTTTTGCTGATGTCCATACCTTAAATCTATGTCGTTATTGATTTCTGAGATTGACAACTTTGAATTTTACAGCTTGTTTTTATTAGTGAGGAATTGCTTTCGTAAACTGTCATTTAAGTTAAAAAAAACTGCTTACTAACAGATATTTATTTGTAACTTTCTCCAGGTTCGCATCCTGGTCATGGCACCAAAAATGTAAAAATAATGTTACATTGGCCTAGTGCTTGAGAAAGAAAAAATTAAAACTCATTAAGAAACACAGGGAAAATAGGTCTTGATTAAATGATTTTATACAATTAAATAAATGCCTAAGGAATACAACTGGAATCGACTTATCATTTGTAGATATCGAAGACTGCTCTCGAGTAGGTGTCGGCCCTAAAAAACAATATGGCGAAGGTTTATCCCGCAATCCGTGGATGCCAGCCGTTCACCTTCTCTTCTGGTAACAATCTTGTCTGCTAAAAAAAAATCCGACTGCCCCGCGGAGAAAAAAACAGGGGTCCACTCCCAAACGGAGGGGTCAAAAAAGGTCAAACCAATGGGCTCTTCTATTGGTTGGGAGAAATCCGAAGTCTAGTTCAAACCGGTCCTGGTATATCTTTGACGATGACTTACAGGAAGAGGTAAAAAGAGCTGAACCGAATATAACTTATTGTTACAACTGTAAAATTCGCTAAAGCTTTTATCTGTCTTCGGAAAGAGCAATTTATTTTGGTCCTTACTTTATATCTAGTTATACTATATTCAGACCACTAAAATAATCTTAGTTGTAATAAAATCATGAAATTATGTTCTTAATAGGAAAACTAAATATTAACAATGGAATTTTTTTATTTGCAGAAGTCCCTTGTTGTTTTATCTTTATGCATTCTGCTGGTGTCTGCAGACACCAAAAAGAAAGACACAAAGGCAAAAGTAGACGATAAAGAACCCGATGACCTAGATACTCAAGCAAATAGACGTGTATATTCTTCAGTTCAATCTTCATCTAGTGCTTATGGTAAAACCACCAATTATGGATCACCTGGTTTGCATGGACCATCCAGTTTATCCAGCCCTTACGGACCATCAAGTCCTAACCTGCCATCAAGCCCTAACCTACCCTCTAGCCCACAATCACCATCAAGTCCTCACTTGCCATCCAGTCCTTATGGACCCTCTAGTCTTCACGGCCCCAGCTCGTATGGTGCGTCCAGTGGATCACATGGCCCATCGAGTGGATCATATGGTCCTTCCAGTGCATATGGTTCATCCAGCGGATCATACGGCCCATCAAGTGGATCATATGGTCCATCCAGTGGATCATATGGCTCACCTGGTGGATCATATGGCTCACCTGGTGGATCATATGGCCCTTCCAGTGGATCACATGGTCTCTCTAGTGGATCACATGGCCCATCTAGTGGATTATACGGCCCTTCAAGTTCTCATGGGCCCGTTAGCTCGCATGGATCTTCAAGTGGATATAGACCATCACAAAAACACGAACATGGTCTGATCCACGACTATCCCTCAAGTGGACCAGGTAAACTAGACCCAACAGCTGACAACCAGAGAGATCACCAAGAAGGATACAGAAAAGGAGTAGAGCATTCATCCCCCTATGGCTATGGAGCATACGATAACAGGGGACCAGCTTTACCCAGCGCCTATGGAAGACCCCCTCCTCATTCAAGTTCAAGGTAAGCAGTATGAAGTTGAACATGACAATATACCAAAGAAATGATTTAAGTAAATAATTCCCTGTCCGTGAATGGGAGATAAGTTAGGTCCATAATATTCTGGATTATCGAATGGCCGTGAAAATCATTAGTCTCAAAGTTCACTAGATTAAGGTTTCATAATCATTTCGGCCATCTACAAACTGTTAGAAGGTACCATAAACAAGTTCATGGTACCTTCTACAGTATTTGATCAATAAAATTTATACTTTTAGAAATTGTGACAATGAAAGAAGAAAGTTATTTTAATACTTTTATTCTGTTAAGTTAAACTAATTGAAAGTTTCATCATAGTACTTATAAAATAAAGCTGGGGGTAAATGAAAAATAAATAAAATTTTTTTTCCGTTGTTTGAACTTAGAATTATCTTATATTAAATAATTCAATGTATATACTTTGAGCGGCATCAATTCTGCTTATGTTTTTATTTTGCCATAACAAATCTTGAAAATATAGTTTCGGATAAATCTTTCCAAAATGAGCAGAATATGAATAGCTTATTCTAATAAATTCGGATATTCATCGATTACATTTCACCAGATTAATAGTAACGGAAAATGGAGTGAATTTTTTGTTTCTACCTGATTGATTTAAATCATTCCAATTACAAATGCTTAGAAAGGGCAGTTATTGCTTGACATTCATACACTTTTGTGAAATCCTTTGTGAATCTTTTTGGTCGGATGGGTAGGGAATTGCTCTTCGGTATGATTTCGTCTGGAATATTCCGGCTGGCATATATGTTTGTAGTCATTCGGAATAGGCTTTAAGCACTATATTTCAGTCTCATTGACCCTAATGTAGCAAAACAGTAGACATATAGCACTCCAAATCAACCCATCTTAATCTTTTTTGTCAAAAAAATCAAGGTTTGGTGAAACATATTTCGGGAAACTCTGCAGTACATGAAGACTCAATATCTCATTTATAACTTCAACCGGCTTTCGTGTTATAATATGCAAGATTACCGTCATAACTAAATCATTAGGGTCTCAAAGATTGTTTTTTCTTGTTCCGAGCTTCTTCTTTGTCAATGGCAATAAAGTGACATGCTGAATTTTGTGAAATTATCTTTTGTTAAAAAATAATTGTACAATACGTTGTGCATGTTTGTATAACAAATTCTATTTTTATCTCTATTTTTATAAAAAAAAATATTCACAAAGAAAATTTTTCTATTTTTTTATTTTTTAAAGTTACAATTAATTATTAAAAGTAAAACGTATTTTGATTTCTTAAAAATATTTTTAAAAAATGTATTAAAAGAAGAGAAGATAAAAAAATAAGTTATACAAGATATATAATCCTCTACTGAGGAAGGTAGGAATTGAGCCTTAATTTTTCTGCATTTGAAGGAATTGGTAAGAGTTCTTTTACCAGTTGTTTATTTGGGTATTTTTTGCGAGGCATTGCAAAAGTAGCTGAGGTACTTTGCTTATCCCTGAAAAAGAAACAGTTTTCTTTACAATTTATGAACCGATTACGATTCTACGAAATCAAAGCATAATAAAGCAGAACATATAGAATGTTTATTTTCAGCACCAGACTTTATGGCTGTGAATCTTACAGCTGGCATGGATATTTGTAGTTGTTTGAAGCACCTTTCATAGTATTGGGATACGGACATCCCATGTAACAGAATAAGGTTTTATTTATAGATATTGTTTAAACAATCAATCAGTAAGCTGGATAAGTACATGCCCAACATTCCATCCCACAATATAGTCATACACGTAAAATATTTTTATTATATTGTTTAAAATATTTGAATGATTTTAAAATTTTCATATGTGTTTGTACTCTATGTATATACTTAACTCATATGATGTTAAGTTTCTACTTAACTCAATGTAACATTTAAATTTAAATTTGTGCAGTTTATTTTTAAGGAATGAAAGGTTAATAATTAGGTCCCGAACTTAATAATTAGCCCTATGCAAAAATATATGTTGAAAAAATATTGTGTAGCTTTCTATATGAAATTCTAGCTCGACAAAGATTTTGTTGGTTTTGTATGCTGCATTTGTTTATTTTCCACAAACTGTTTGTAAGATTTTTTGCTGAAATTTATTTTCCGATGCAATTTGGATTTATTTGAATAATTAACATTTCTTATTTTTCAGTTATGGCTCCGGACCCGCCCCTGATCATGACAGCTATTCCCAGCCTGCAAGCGGTTACAGTTCTTCTGGTTACGGAAAGCCTGCCAGCGGATACAGTGAGCCACTCTATTCCAAACCTGGATATTCTAAACCTTACACCGGAAACGGATACAACGCCCCTTCTAGTGGATCTTCCAGGCCCTTGGGAGGCAGTAAATATTCCAGCAGCGGATATTCCAAACCACTTCCATCCGGATATTCATCTGGAGGTCACGATAGCGTGAGGCAATACGGTGCCTACAGCGCTGCTCCACCCAGTGGCCACGGACCTACTCCTTACTCCCCAAAGCCTTATTCAGCCCCAGTTCCAGCTCCCAAGCCATACTCCGCTCCTAAACCTTACTCATCTCATAATCCCAAACCTTACGGAGGCGGATATTCTCCCTCTTCCTCTCCCCACAGAGGTTACGCACCCCCTCCTGCCCCACACAGTGGTTACTCTGCTCCTGCTCCACATAGTGGTTACTCTGCTCCTGTTCCTGCCCCACATAGTGGTTACTCTGCTCCTGTTCCTGCTCCACATAGTGGTTATTCTGCTCCTGTTCCTGCTCCACACAGCGGATATTCTGCTCCTGCTTCGCATAGTGGTTACCCCGCTCCTCCACCACACAGTGGATATTCCGCACCCGGTCCACATGGTGGTTACTCAGCTCCCGGCCCTCGCGGTGGTTACGCTCCCGCATCCGGAAGTGGTTACTCCTCACCTAAGCACGGAGGTTCGCCAGTTCCTGTTCCTCACGTGAGTTATGCATCCTCGTCCGGGGGTTACGCGCCTGCTAGTGGTTACGAGAGCGGAAAATCATCCGGTGGCTACTCTCCAGGAAGGAGCCATGGAGATGGTTCCTCCTCCTCCAATGCTTACTTCGCCCCCGAATCCCTCGGGGGTTACGGGGCCCCTCCAGCTCCTGTCAGTTACTCTCCGAAAGTCCAGAGGTACCCAGCCAGTTCCTATGGCAAGAACAGCTACGCTCCGGACGCTTACGGCAAGTCTTATGGTACCGTAACCCAAAAGGAGTACAGCAAGACTGTCGAGACGTACGGCAGTTCTGCGGGTCACGGGGGATACCCGGACGGCCGAAGAGCGGCTCTTCACGCGGATCATGGACTTTACGGATCTGCCAGTTACGGCAGGCGGTACGATGTGGAAGAACAGCAGCCTGAGGTCCATAGTCAGGACCAGGCGATCTACGGAGGTTATGGACATTTGTATTAAAAAAAATAAGCGAGTGCCGATTCAGTAAATATGTTTGTTATATTATGTTTTTAACCTGATATTGTTTAAGTTATCTGTTATGTTTGTATATTTTATATATAACCAAAGAATAAAACTAAATATAGTTTTATGTCAGTGCCTTTTCTTACCTGTGGTATGAAGCGTAAGCCAGAAAATTTTCTCTGTGCAGGGAAAGTCTCTGAAACTTTGACAATCCTTTTTTTAAAAATTATTATTATTTTTTTTAAACATTCGGACTGGTGGTCAAGTCAAAACATCACAAATTTTATTTTGATTTTAATATGTATTTTTCACAGTTTCTCT
>CM063506.1:88668580-88676080 GCA_032207245.1 Pardosa pseudoannulata
CCGAGAAGCAGTTACGTAAAAAAATGGCAGGGGGATAGGGGGAAAACACGTGGATGTTGCTGAAAACGAGTCATTGCGTAGAGTAGAGAGGATGCTGATTTTAGCAATATTGTTTGTAGGGTAACTAAAACGGATGAAAACGAGATTACGAAATTCGGAGTGATAGCGAAATACGTAATGGACATGAAATTTTTGTATTGTTAAAAACTTCCAGAGACTGGTTGAATCATCATCATCATTATTGTTGTAGTGACTACAGAGTAAAATGGCTAGATTTAATTTGCAACGATCGCATATGCAGAAATATACATCGAGGAAAAAAAAACACTTTTTATATGTTTTATATGGTCTCAAGATAAGGGAATTGAATTGGTTGGAAACGGCCATCTGGTAGATGTGTGAACTCGTAGCGAAAGGCCTTTTATGGGTGAAATCCATATGTACGCATAAGTATCTCCTGGCATTTAGAATCGGCTATTAGCAGTAGGTACTGATGTAATTAGTTTTTGTGTACCGGGCTATCTTCAATTAGTGATTACTGTATCAGAGAGAGAGAGCAGAGCAACTGACCCCGAAAGATCAGAAGCAATTTTTATTTTATTTATTTTTATTTATTTATTTATTTTGGAGAGAAGAAAGATAAAATTTAAATCAGTTTACTCTCGACTTAAAAGTTTTCATGCCTTTTACAGGATATCCTGCCTGTAGATTCGCAGCCTGTTTATCTCCTACATAATTTAGCCTATGTTATCTGTCCGTCTGTCCTCGAATTTATGAAGCGGTTGGACCTGGAATGGATAGAGGCATCCATCTTGGATTCTTGTGAGTTAGGGTTAGCAAAATTCAAAGCGAGTAAAGTTTATCTTCTCCTAAACTATCGATCTGATTCTAAAATAAATTGGGATAAATATGCTTTATATCCCAGCAAAAAATACTGCCGTCTTTAAAACGTTCGAAATCCACCTCTTCCCTCCTTTTCGAGCGTTTAATGCAATTATTTCAAGCCCCATTTAAAGAGCAGGCTATTAAATTTAACAATTTATCACATAATAAATAGATAAAAATAACGTTTATTTCTAGCATTATGACGTCATTCCTTTAACCATCTCATTTATTCCTTTCTTATTTTAAATTATTTAAATATAGTCTGCATTATTTTCATACTTTTATCACTAAAATTAGATATTACGTAAATAATTTTCTTTTATATTCGGCTTAAATAATAGACTAGATATACATGTGATAATTTTAAATTTAATCCTCGATTATTTTTTGTTGCAAGATATTTCTCAGCCAAAAAAAACCCCCATTTTTTTACCTGCCTCATAGGGTACTTTACAGTTCTGGAAAGTTAAAAATTTTACTGATCCCGTCATATGATGCTATATGCTATCCCGTCATATGCTTGTCTTCCATAATAGAGCACCTCGCTTTAGAGTAGAAATTACCGAAGTGCGGATCGAGAACAGTGACAGTAAAAAAAATAAATAATTATTTTTTTTAACGGTTGCGGCAATACTTTTACATAAAGTGTCTGAGCTTAAAAATTTATATTTAAGTAGGTGTTTATTTGGCAAGGGAAAACAGATAAATGTCTTAAAGAATCTTATTTGTGTTCTTGCTCTGGCCATTCTTGTTTTAACTTTAGAACACTGCCTGTTCCAAATCCTTTATTCTTAATATACGTAGACACTTATTTCGTTCCTCTCTCCTTTTCTACTTCCGGTTAGCTTTTTCCTGTTATGAATCATATAATACACTATGTTTGATTTTCTATACGTTCTTGCAAAGCAGAAATCACTACGCTTTACTAATAGCGAGCAAACATATGTTTTATTACTTTTTAGGTCTTCGGGACACATCTGTGGCGATGCACGTAAAATATGTTACACCTGTATGACACATTGTTAGTAATAAGGACGAATACTCTTCAGTGTACTAGTCTTACCAATTATAATACAAAATGTAGATAAAAGAAAATTTCATATTTATATACATATTAAATGGTACCTACGTTACAGAAATAAACAACTCAATATTCGGTTTACTAACAGCTAGCAAACATATTTTTTATTACTTTTTACGTCTTTAGGACTCATATGTGGTGATGCACGTAAAATAT
The DNA here is from genome assembly GCA_032207245.1 of Pardosa pseudoannulata. Taxonomy (NCBI): domain Eukaryota; kingdom Metazoa; phylum Arthropoda; class Arachnida; order Araneae; family Lycosidae; genus Pardosa; species Pardosa pseudoannulata. The sequence goes on from CM063506.1 coordinate 88,670,703, forward strand.
GTTACACTTGTAAGACGTATTGTTAGTAATAAGGACAAATACTTTTCAGTGTACTAGTCTTACCAGTTACAATACAAAATGTGGATAAAAAAAACGAATAATTATATACATATTAGGTTGTACCTACGTCACAGAAATAAACAACTGTTTTGCTGAAAATTCTCTCGCCCGTACGAGCTCTGTGTTCATCATTTACCTCTCATTCAGTTGAACTATAATCCTTTGTCTGTCCAGAATGACAGCCGAATGGTACAGCGTTACTCTTCGGAGTTCACATCCTCTTGCTGGTATGAATGTCCGTAACCGTTCGGAAATGGCTTTGAGCAGTAGGTCCCGGTTTCATTAGCCCTCGTGAACAAAACAGTAGACTGTAGCACTTCAAACCATACCTTTGTTTGAATAATATGGGTTGAAAATATCGTAAGCAAATTTCTAATTAATCTACGAGGGTGAGTTAAATGAAAGTGAGTCAACCTCTTCCTCTGCACAAAAATGGTTTAGTCCATTCTCTGCGACACACAAGCGTAACACAGAGGCATTCCTCATTTATAAAAGTGATGTGAAATTGTAAGGTTAAAGTTCTTTAAGGCGCACATACACTGGGTTGAACACTGTACAAAACAGTAACAGCATGGTGTAGTCAGGTTTTTGACAGCTGAATCTGTTTTTCCACAAGCAATTAGTAGCTGTATGACTGTCGTGTAAGGTGAACATTGCATCTCATTGGCCATTGTGAAGCGTTAGAGCAAGCGCTTCAGAGAAGGACATAGAAGTTGCAAATATGATCCAAGACCGGGCCAAAGCCACCTTACAATCACCCCACACACAGCTGCACAGTTTGATGAGCTTATTAGACAAGAACGGAGGATAAGCATTGATAAACGACTTTCACATTTTCGGGAATCTTTCAAAACATCTCAAGGGTACCAGATTCGTGTTGGACGCCGCCGTGAAGAAGTCAGTTACAGATTATTTGAATCAGCAGCCCAAGAAGTTTTACGAGACGGGAATCACGCGGATAGTTTGTCAATGGGACAAATGTCTCAATGATACTAATTTTAAATAAAATACTCTGTTTGTCCTCTATTCATAATGGCTCAATTTCATTTGACTCGTCCTCGTAACTCAGTTTAGTTAACAAAAGTAATGGGGAAAATTTTGTAACTCGGTTTCGTCATTTTCTAAGGTTGAGTTTAAAAGCGACATAGTCATTCTATAATTGATGTTCCTTCCCACGTTTAAAAAATGTATGTTTTACACTTTAGGTTTGGACATTTTGATTAAATATTTTTTCAAACGTTATCTTTTAAAGTTATAGACGTGTAATGCAATAAATTTAACTACTCAATAAAAAACAATAGTAACTGAAAGAGTTTAAAAATAACTTTTGACGAAAACAACTTAAAACTGTACTCATTATATATAATTATTTACATTCGTGGATAAAAAATATCCGATTGGTAATGCAGTAGGAAAATTCCCACGGGGTAAACATCTAATGGAAAGCCTTCTGTCTCAACTGATGCACATTCTGAAGAACTATTAAAAACACGTTTATCTGATTTAGAAATGTTTTTTATTTGTTTCGATTTTGTGTTCTTTTAAGTATAATCGTCATTTATTCCCCCAACTGTCGATCTATGGAATGTATTAACTACTAAGATAGGGAAATGATCTTAACGTGATCCATATTGCATTCAGTTTGCATAAAAATGAAAGTATTGTTCGCTTTCAGACTAAAGGGGTTAACGACAATTCAAGTTGTGGTGTTCCGTGATCTGCTTTGCGTTTCTTAATTATCAGATCGTGGGAAGTTGAGAGGGTAGAATTCAACAATGAATGAGAATCGAAGAGAAATAATGTTCCAAGCTATAAAGGAAATAACTTTTTAGAATTTATGTGTCCAATACTAAATGCTAATAATAACTTCATTATTTGCAATATTTTGTTATGATTTGGATTTTTCCTTTTATTTCTGTCATTTGAACATTTTAATTTTTCAATATATCTTTATGACTGAATGTTAATGAACGTAAGAATTTTATAGAAAATAAATTGGGAATAATCTTTAGAATATATATATATATATATATATATATATATGTGTGTTATATATATATATATATATATATATGTGTGTGTGTGTGTGTGTGTGTGTGTGTGTGTGTAAAATATCAAAATTATTATACTTAAACTATCTCTTTAAAACCCTCCACTCATTTATTCTAATTCCTTAATATCTCTTTTTCCAGCTACGAAAAGGATTAATTAAAGGAGTGTCCCCGACTTGAAATTCTTCCAATGCATTTCCCAAAGCTTTCTCTGCAATAGATGTAACGTTTTGTCCACTCACAGCATTTTCCAGGCTCAGTTTGGCAAATAGCTCAGTTTTCACATCCGAGCTAAGTTCCGTTTTTTTGTCATAAAGCCAATTAAGCCACTTTCTCCGTGAAATATTTTGTCTCCGTCTCGCTCATGGGTCCACTCTTGTTCCAGCACGTGCTTCGATTCGCACATTCGCACGTGCTCACACAAGATTCTCTTGTCTTCCGTTGACTGTTGAAAATGTGTTTTTAGCAGCTCCTCAATAAATATTAAAGTATCTCAGAATTGAGTGTTCTCTTGGAATAGAGAGACGACTGCATTATTTATTGAAAGTTATATTTATTTATTATAGCTTTTTACTTGCCCCATAACTGGGGCAAGCAAAAAGAATAGGGGCTATAAATCAATCTGACCGGCCGTTTAAATTGCATGTTTGCATATATATGTAATATATAAAAATAATTTAACTTTAATATTTCCTTAAAAACCTCCTCTCTCCCATTCTAATTCCTTAAAATCTTTTTCCCAGCCTCCAAATGTCTTAATCAAAGGAGTGTCCCCGACTTAGAATTCTATCGATACATTTCCCAAAGCTTTCTGTCTCATAGATGTAAATTTTCTGTCTATTCAACACGTTTTCCAACTGTCGCCGGCAAATGGCTCCGCGTTTTTCCTGATCTTAACACTTAAATTAGCTGAGTAGGTTTCTTGTCCCTTGGGAAAATTCTTTCTGTCTTCGCTCTTGGGTGCACCTCTGTTCGAGCAGAGTGATTTTTGTGTCTTTCTTTTGTCTGTCGTTGATTAGTAAAGATGTCAGTTTTAGCAGCTCTAAAATAAAGTTTTAATTAGACTTGTGCCCTTCTCTTTAATGTGGCATCGTTCGTTATTACTGCTAAGCTGATTAAGCTTCTCCTTGGCCAGTAGCCGGGGTAAGTAAAAATAATATAGGCTATAATGTCCAGCAGTTTGGTTAATTCCCGGATTACACATATATATGATATATTAACTTAAAATTAACTCAATTTAGGTTAGGGGTTTAAAAGGGGAATGCAAAAGGGCATGGAAATTTTTAACCCTTGACTTAAGTTTTGAAAACCTCTGAGAATTTTCCTTACAATATCTTCCCTGGGCAAAACAAAAATGGGATGAACAAAATGAGATCCTTTCCGTTAATATAAAATTTTACAAAAATTTTAAGTAACAAAATAAGTAACTGATGATTTCATACAGAATTATACACAAAATAAAAATACATAGTATAAGTTTTGCAACAATAAACACAGATTACATAGACATAATACATGTAATAATAAATAAGAAAAAATTGGCAAGTTATTTACATTAATACACTGGAAAATTATTGAAACTGCAATCTGTATTACTCTGTTTAGTTTAATGGTTAAATAGGCAAATGATTGACAATACTTATATTAGTTGATATTCCTTACATATGTATATATATATATATATATATATATGTATATATATATATATATATATATATATATATATATATATATACATACATACATACATACATACATACATATATATATATATACATACATACATACATATATATATATATATATATATATATATATATATATATATATATATATATATATATATATATATATATATATATATATATATATATATATATATATATATATATATATATATATATATATATATATATATATATATATAGAGAGAGAGAGAGAGAGAGAGAGAGAGAGAGAGAGAGAGAGAATATATTTGAACAAACCTTTTTTTATACTTTTAGTTCTGTTAGGGCGAAAAGGTGTCTCTAGTAGCACAATGTACGGGTAAAGAATTTACTAGATGTTACTTTGTTTTGCCTAAATAATGTAGACATTTGTGCAAAATTGTCTTTTTTTATATACATTTAAAACAAAATTTGTCAAGATGATAAAATGTTATTCCATTGTACTTCAATTTAGAAAATATAGTGATTTAAATATTATGTATTTTAAATCTTATTGATTGTGTACGCATTTTATTTTTAATCCAGTTTTTAACTATACAGTATCCCATTAGAATTTATAAAGAACTCTCAGCATATTTGGCGTTCACAAGTTTAGTTTTTAGAGCGCTATGGTAACATTTTTTTTCTATACGAAGGTTAATTACACTGGCAGTTTAGAACATTCTTGCAGAGAGTAGGATTACATCTGATAGACTACGAAAAACACAAAGCTGGTCAAGAGAAAGTGGCTCTTTAGAAAAATAATACACAATTTCTCTACCCACAAAATGTTTTATTCACCCTCACCCCTTTTTTCAGGCTGCAAAATCGTTCTTAGAATGGAATGGTGGCAATTTTTAAAGTAGATTTAAGCATATAAAGTAAAAAAAAGCATGTAAATTATTTTAAGTAAAAACAAAAGCACGCAAAGCATATAAATAGTAAAATATATCTTTTTTGATCACCCAATATTTTAATTGCAGATTTTGTCACTAATTTAATCATTCTTTCCACAACTTGCGTGATAGGAACCAGAATGTAGATTCTTTTAAACTCAATCCGGATATTATGTTTTCTCTACTTTCTTTCGACAGAATACTTTTCTTTAGCAAGTTAGAATTGTGCTTCGTAATAAAGAAATGAAAAATATGAGGTTCTTGTTCTATTTAATATAACAAAACTTATATTTACTTAATAGTTTTCGAACTTCGGTGGCAAATAAACTACTCTAGGAATTAGGTTTTGAAATATTTACCCCGAAACCATTCACTTTGCAACATTACTGATGAGACATCACTGATGTTGCCATTATAATACCATGATTTATGTAAATTATTTGAAATAAAAAAATTAAATCGAATTACTATGAGGAGAAATATTTTAAGCTAGCTATCTGCAGCCTTTATGTAAGTAAAACTGTGTATTTGAAAACAAAAAAGTTTAAAGCAAGCGAAAATAATTTTAAAAGTTAGTAAAGTATGTTTGAGAAAATTAATTTAGATTTCATCATGATGTCTAGAACAAATTTCCTTTAATAGAGTTATATTTGAGGAGGGGGTTC
>CM063506.1:88681080-88683580 GCA_032207245.1 Pardosa pseudoannulata
TTAAATGAAATAATTCGAATATGATTTTTCAAATTTAGTTTCACTGATAACTTAATAGATGAATTAAGAAAAAAATTTAAATTTTATATCAACAACATTCATTTGCTTTTAAAATCAACTTTGTTTAAAATTACATTCATTCACCGAATATTTTTTTTATTTGAATAAAAATAGCAATATTCCAAATTTTAATGCTGTTTATAGTTATTAGAATACCCTTATTAATGTTTTGAAAATAATCTTTTTGTACTATATATGGCATAGATGAATACACAATTTCAATTCCGTATGCTAAGATACTGTGAAACAATCATTCCGTTTAGGGAATTTCTGAAAATAAATTGTATAATGTACCTAACTTAATCCCAATCTTTTCTTGCTTATACTTAACCCAAAATAAATATCTATTACATAACACGAATATACAAGTTAGAATTATTAAATTTGTAAAATATGGCATGCTGGATGAATTTCATATTCCTAAAAATTGTAGAATTCTACCCATAGATGGCAGCACTACAAAATATTAATTTTTGTAATGTGAAAGTGATTCTGGGGCATTTTCAATGAAAAGACAACTTGTTGTGAACTAGGAATAAAATCTTGTTAGAATTTCTTAAAGATACTAAAATTGTAACAAGTTTTTCCCTATTGTTGATGGGGGATAACTCTTACATACAGTTATCATTGTATAATTTGGAACATATATCGAATCCTGTACTGAAAAGCACATTAATTCTAAATACATCGCTGACAGATCATTTGAGAAATTCTTTTTAGTTGTTTGGAGGTATTATCAGCAAAGACAGATCTGTTCTAAAAATTAGTAGGTTCCTCTGATAATGTGACAATATTTGAAGATCCTAGAACCCTTATAGTACATACTTTTGAACCGATAATTTGAGAACATGTATGAATACATATTTCACTTTCATACAACCTTTACAGTATGTTATTTGGTAGTCAAATAAAGGACTTAATGCAAACAATGCACACTCAACTTATCTTAAAGTGGGATAAATCTGGTTTGTGTTTTGTGCTTGGGTGATTATTTAAGGAATTTTTTATTTATAAAAAGATCTTGAACAGCAAAATCATAATAAGAAATTATTACTGAGAATTTGATATTTCATTTCTATCTAACTATCTAAGCAAGCAGATATCTAGAAGTATTCATTAAATTTGTTGATTTTCTAATTATATATTTATTAATTCACCTGTTCTATCTACCTATATATCTATCTATCTCTTATCTATCCATCCATCTACTTTATCTATCTACAAATCTATCAATTCAATTATCTATTTTTTCTATACCTGTATAAGTAAGCTCATGGATATCCACACTGTACGTTATAGACTCAATTTTTGTATAGAAGTTCTTTAAAGTCGGGAGAAAAATCTATCCACTCTGTCAAGACATCACTCCTTAACTTATATGAATTCCGCCCTAGTTAAAAATATAATCGAACTATTATTACTTTTGATAGCATGAAATAGTTATTTCAATTCATAGACATACTTATACATATAAACATATATATTTATGTGAATATGCGTAGATGATTTAAAAAGTAATGTAACAAGTTATTTAAAAAGAATTTATTAGCTAAAACCAAGACAGCCATAGACATGACAAGGCATTTTCTAAAGATTACATTTTAACATAGCCTTCAAAAGCATCACAGCATTTATTCCCCCTAAAAATCAATTTATGATAAAACCACAGTAAAAAAAGGGTCTAGGTTGCTGAGCTACTTAACAACAGCGTCATGAAATTCGACAAAGGTTTTGAAATGACGTTCCCAACTGGAGAGCTGTTGCAACGGCCTGAATAGGCAGAAACATCCTAGTATGAGATACGGGTTATAAGGAGAATGTTTCAATATTTTCCTTAACCCCTCTAGCACATATGATGTTTTCTAGAATTCTCTCCCACCAAAACCACTCCTTTCTTGACATTACACTTCGACCTTAAACTTCCACTGATTGACGAAGAATTTCTGCTTGGGAGGTGTTCTTTAAGTTGAAGTATCTAGGTAGAGACTCCGTCTTAACCACGCGTTATAATTCTCTAAAAGCAAAAATTCATTTCTTTCAATGTCGATTGTTGTGTTTATAAATACCTATCTGTTAGATAAACTGCCAATTAAAATGCTTTTAGCTTTATGCAACATTTGTATAAATCAATTAGTCGTAAAAGAGCCTAAACTTTAACAAGATAATTGGGTTTTGCATGAAGATAATAGCCCTATTTCAATGCAATTATTACTCGTGATTGTCTGAAAAAATTCAACAAATGTGATTTCACAAGTTAACATAAACCATTTGAGCGATTCAGTTATTTTCTCGTATTTCCGCTTTGAAGTTGCTACTTCGTATTAAGCATTTTGAGTCTATTGATGTAATAAAAAAATTTTTGGGGTTGTTTTATTGTTTGGTTGATTTCATGTCCATTTAGAAGCTATATGACTTGCCATGGAAAGATGGTTACCATTGC
>CM063506.1:88688580-88691080 GCA_032207245.1 Pardosa pseudoannulata
CCGATTTTAAGAGGACCAACCAAACACATTAGTGGCAATATCTCCCCTTTAAATTCTACTTATACCAACCTTTACCGCTCTATATGTTTTCGACTTTGAATAAATGGCAACGATCTTATAACTGAGAAATCGCGGGTTTCGGAATCCGAGCCTGCCTAAGATCCGCTGTTTTCGTTAAAGGTGACTGGGGACGTAAAATATGTTTATGGTCCCAATGTCCTCCAAGTTCTCAATCAATACCTCTAGGGATGAAAGGCTAAGCCTATGGGTCTTCTGCTTGGTCCTTGCTTCAAAATTACGAGGACCCATTTGAGCTTAAGTTCTTTGACCTTAACGTTGCACATTAAAACGAAAGGCGCACTTTTTGGCTTTAATACGAGTAGCATATGGCTCAATCGTGCTTGGTTTGTCCAAGTGGCATCAGAAGCAACAAAAACAAAATATATGTACCGTATACTGTGGGAAGCACTATTATGTAGACCCCTTGGTTCAGTACACTAATGCTTTATTCAGCTGTAACCTTAACTGGAGTTCCGAGGTAACTGGGACCGTAACTGACCAATAGCATGAATGTTTCCCAAAGTCTGCAGGAGCCTAAAAATATTAATTCAAATATCAAAGAAATTATAGAATTTGGAATCTTAATCAAAGAAATTAAAAATTTACTTAATTTTCAAGATCTTAAAAAGATGATCAATTCATTAAAAATCCTCATCAATAACTTAAACGGCTGACTCTACGGAGCACCAATCTCTTTTGCTGGACTTTTGTTCCACTCTAACGTGAGGTTTATTCTTCCTAACCAAGCTGATTTTTCACAACACTGTTAGGTTTTCTGATCTCTGCTTGCTAGTTCTGCGACGTTTGAGGGCTAGACTCAGGCAGCGTAGTATAACCTTGCATTCTGTGAGCTTCTGTGACTCGGGGCTTTTCGAAATTTTTTACGTAGGTATTTTGACCTCGTCGAGGCTTCCGCGACTTTTGATCGGAGCCAGCGTTTTAGCAATTACGTTCGGGAGACTCGTCCGCTCATATAAGGAACGGCATGGTCTCGGACACCGAACGGGGGATAGTTTGGGTTCGCGTTGCAACCTGGAAAGGCCTCCCCATCGTGTGAGAATATTTAATTCTTTTTTACGACTGTGATCATTGTGGATATGTTATCCAAGCAAACATCGTTTACATTTCGAAATGTTTTGGGATATTAGAATCCCTTTGTTTTTTTCAGCCAGTATTTACTCCAGAAATAAAAGTGATTTCCAAAACTGTTATGTCTGTGATCCTTTTTCACGCTACCTCTTGACTCAAGAACATTGAAGGAGTCACAGTATTGTAACGTACTGGAGATATAGTAGGCGAAGCCGTCAATGAAACAGGCTAGAAAACTGGTTAATCTAGATTAAATATTTTATTCAGGCGAATAAACTATGTACAGCTATGTACAGATTTAGTAGATTTCTAAATATTCTGAGATCTCGTGCTGAGATGACATTCACACAATAAGGATGCGTGGGATACCGGATACAGTATGGCTAGGTCTTCTAATCACTGGAATTGTTCTCTAATTAGTGCCGATAATAAACGCTGACACTATCACCTCCTGGCTGACGATTAGCACAGTCGGCTTTCACACCAAGGTTCGAAAATTCAGAGTGCATATCACGCTGGGGTTCGTGAAGGAAAACTGGGGATGCAAGTCGATCCAAATTTAGAGCAAAGGTACTCTCGGCTACCTATTTCTATGCACGAAGTAAAAAAAAAAATAGCAAATAACGGGAATGGAATTCCCAAGTCGAAGGTCGACGTCTTAGCAACAGAGACGCTGGCGTTCAAGCAAACTCCAGAAGCGGAAATACGAGCGGTTCTTCTCAAACTACAAAGGCTCTATCAGGAAGAAGCCTCAAGAAGAAAAAGCCTCGTTTTGGCCCCGTCACTCTTCTTTTATAGCGTCCCCGGATCCCCTTACGCGATTCTTAGGGAAACTTCCAGAACCAGGATGATGCAATCTTGCGGTCACCTCCCGCCTGGATTAGCTGCTTCGTTTCCATATGTGGCCAAAAAGCCGTCTTCAGATCAGCCGACCCAATCAACTTAATTGCCTTTTTCGCTACCGCTAATGGGCGACAATGTGTACTGTAATTATTTACAATCTTTTCTCAGAGTCTTTCCATTCAGCAGCCTCACAAAGCCCCCAGACGCTTTGGCTGCAGCACACGAACCGTTTTCAATTAAATATCCACGGGTATCTTAGACCACCCGTTTCTACCTTGCTGCTAATCGTAAGTGTCCAAGGCGAAAGGTCACCTTCGGGCTCCTTGTTCTTTAGCGTCATGTAACGGATCTACAGTATCAATGTTTGTTCTCTCTGTAGAATTTTGTCTCCCTGCTGATATCATTAAGTCTTTTGTAGTTTAACAGCAGACCATAGAGCTTCAAACTAAACCAAAACCTATATTAACTAATTAGCATATAGCCTGTCATATGAAGGGATTAGAAAATT
>CM063506.1:88706080-88716097 GCA_032207245.1 Pardosa pseudoannulata
TGTCATAAAGTTAATTATTAAACCTAGTGTTAAGGTTGATTGGTTGGAAGCGTTATGGTTTGATGTTTCGTTTAGCATACTGATTTGTTACACGAGGGCTAATGAGACCGGGACCTACCACCTAAAATGTATTCTAAACTGCTAGGAATATCCATTTTAGCAATGAAACTCGAATCCACGAGCACGAGTGTCAAAGAGCAGCATCCTACTTGGCCATTGTTCAGCCAAACCTAGTGTTATGACACCATGCTATAAAATAAATGAAGCTTGATTAAGTTCAAAATTTTAACTTATCCAAACCATAAATACAATATATATTTTTACCTATAGGCGATTTATTATTAAGCCTTCTTTATGTGAAATGAAAAGTATTATAACGGTTTTTACCAATGGACAATTTATTTTTACGCCTTCCTTTATGTGAAATGAAGAGCATTATAAAGATTTTTACCTATGGACGATTTATTTTTAAGCCTTTTTTATGGGAATTTAAAAGTCTTACAACGATTTTTATCTATGAACGATTTATTTTTAAGCCTTCCCTCATGTGACATTAAAAGTATTACAACGAATTTTACCAATGGACGATTTATTTTTCAGCCTTCCCTCATGTCAAATTAAAAGTATTATAACGATTTTTACCTATGTATAATTTAAGCCTTCCTTTATGTGAAAAGAAAAGTATTACCATTGGACGATTTATTTTTAAACCTTTCTTTATGTGAAGTTAAAAGTATTACAACGAATTTTACCTATGGACAATTTATTTTTAAGCTTTTTTTATGTAAAATTAAAAGTATTACAACGATTTTTATCTAAGGACGATTTATTTTTAAGCCTTCCTTTATTTGAAATTAAAAGTGTTGCAAAGAATTTTTACCTAAGGACGATTTATTTTTAAGCCTTCTTTTTTGTGAATTTAAAAGTATTATCAAGATTACATGAAGTAATTTTGTATATGAAACATCTATTATATTGAGAATGATTAAAAAATAACAGGCATATTTAGAAAAAAATACCATAATGCTGAGCTTTTAAACGCAAGAGTAAAATATGTAAACATTGAATTATATTTATGGTTTAGTGGTGCTAAATGAGTAACATCTTAACAGCCTTGGTAAGGCGTAAGGATAATGTCTGTATCGCCTGCTGTGTTAGAAAAAAATCATGGTTCTGTGTACCCATGTTAAATAACCTATACAAAATTTTTAAAGAATCCATTATAGATGTAAATAAAAGCTTTAACCCTCTAAGCGGTTCGCATGTACAATTTCGCCAAACCGATGATGTCTTTAAAGCGGTTGTCACGTACAATTTTCGACCTCCAAAAAACGATCCGAAAATGGATGTAATGTACATTTCTGCCAGTGTTTTCCCCTATGGAGTTTTGAGGTAGGAGGGTCAGGTCGATTGTTTAGGAACTGCACACCTACTCCCTGAGGCACAAAGACGCTGATAACTTTTCATGGCTTTGTAAATCTCTATTTCGAAGTATTTCGTTTGCAGTAACAGATGTATCTCTAATTGCACCACTTAAATACCTTGGATGACTTTCGTAAAAAAAGATATAAATCATTCTTTTAAAGAATATTTTATTTGTACTTTTAGAACCCATTATTTCTTATGGGAAGATCTTCGAGACTTGACGAGCTTTATGTGTATTAAAAATTAACAATCTATAATGTCTATTTATACATCTATTTATAACTGAAAGTAAAAGAACAGTAACGAGGGTGGGTTTCCCGTATTCCAATCTAGTCGACAAAGGGTGAAGTAAAAAATCATAGAACACTTTGGTCACTGACACAATTAAACTTTAGCGCATTTTGAGACTTTTTTTCCTTGGTGTGTTCCACTCGGAGGGTTAAAATTCCCATCCGCTTAGATTATTTACGCAAAACTGACTCGAATTCTTCTTTTCCCCAACATCAATAGAGATATTAATGTAAACAGTAAAGTAATATTGACGTCGTTTTTTTTTCCAAAAATGATAGGATTCTGTATAAACAGGTTTCATTATTCATAACATCGCCACATTAATCAATGCTATGATGACAGACTGAATTTTCGATGTTTGTTTTTTGTGTAAAAAACCCCATGAACTATCCGCGTTGATGTCTCTTTAATGTCCTCCCTATACGCATTACATGACGACTTGAGGTCTAAAACATCACGAAAGGAAATTGTTTTTCGCTATTTTAGACACGCAAGGAACACGGAAACGAGGGAATCAAATTTATATCTTTTTCGTGCTCGATCAATCAGGAAGGCTTCAATCATACACTTCATTTTATCTGATTCCTATGGAAAGGGGCCATTGTGATGTCGTTAAAGTAAACGAATGTGGGGAAAGGAAATACTCTTCAGTGTCATAGATCCTTTATTATGTTTTAGAAGTCAAATTTTCCCTATGAAGTATCCACGAATTTATACACTGAAGAGCAATGGAAAAGTAATTAACAACACTGAAGAGTCAAAACCAGTAATTATGAAGTTTGTGTTCTTCATATGATTGCTATGGAAAGGGGCATTGTGATGTCGTTAAAGTAAACGAATGTGGGGAAAGGAAATACTCCTCAGTGTCATAGATCCTTTATTATGTTTTAGAAGTCAAATTTTCCCTATGAAGTATCCACGAATTTATACACTGAAGAGCAATGGAAAAGTAATTATTAACACTGAAGAGTCAAAACCAGTAATTATGAAGTTTGGGTTCTTCATATGATTGCTATGGAAAGGGGCATTGTGATGTCGTCAAAGTAAACGAATGTGGGGAAAGGAAATACTCTTCAGTGTCATAGATCCTTTATTATGTTTTAGAAGTGAAATTTTCCCTATGAAGTATCCATGAATTTATACGCCGAAGAGCAATGGAAAAGTAATTCATAACATTGAAGAGTCAAAACCAGTAATTATGAAGTTTGGGTTTTTCATATGATTCCTATGGAAAGGGGCCATTGTGATGTCTTTAAAGTAAATTAATGTGGGGAAAGGAAATACTCTTCAGTGTCATAGATCCTTTATGTTTTAGAAGTCAAATTTTCCCTATGAAGTATCCATGAATTTATACGCCGAAGAGCAATGGAAAAGTAATTCATAACATTGAAGAGTCAAAACCAGTAATTATGAAGTTTGGGTTTTTCATATGATTCCTATGGAAAGGGGCCATTGTGATGTCTTTAAAGTAAATTAATGTGGGGAAAGGAAATACTCTTCAGTGTCATAGATCCTTTATTATGTTTTAGAAGTCAAATTTTCCCTATGAAGTATCCATGAATTTATACGCCGAAGAGCAATGGAAAAGTAATTCATAACATTGAAGAGTCAAAACCAGTAATTATGAAGTTTGGGTTTTTCATATGATTCCTATGGAAAGGGGCCATTGTGATGTCTTTAAAGTAAATTAATGTGGGGAAAGGAAATACTCTTCAGTGTCATAGATCCTTTATTATGTTTTAGAAGTCAAATTTTCCCTATGAAGTATCCATGAATTTATACGCCGAAGAGCAATGGAAAAGTAATTCATAACATTGAAGAGTCAAAACCAGTAATTATGAAGTTTGGGTTTTTCATATGATTCCTATGGAAAGGGGCCATTGTGATGTCTTTAAAGTAAATTAATGTGGGGAAAGGAAATACTCTTCAGTGTCATAGATCCTTTATTATGTTTTAGAAGTCAAATTTTCCTAATGAAGTATCCATGAATTTATACGCCGAAGAGCAATGGAAAAGTAATTCATAACATTGAAGAGTCAAAACCAGTAATTATGAAGTTTGGGTTTTTCATATGATTCCTATGGAAAGGGGCCATTGTGATGTCTTTAAAGTAAATTAATGTGGGGAAAGGAAATACTCTTCAGTGTCATAGATCCTTTATTATGTTTTAGAAGTCAAATTTTCCCTATGAAGTATCCATGAATTTATACGCCGAAGAGCAATGGAAAAGTAATTCATAACATTGAAGAGTCAAAACCAGTAATTATGAAGTTTGGGTTCTTCATATGATTCCTATGGAAAGGTGCCAGTGTGATGACTTTAAAGTAAATTAATGCGGGGAAAGGAAATACTCTTCAGTGTCATAGATCCTTTATTATGTTTTAGAAGTCAAATTTTCCCTATGAAGTATCCATGAATTTATACGCCGAAGAGCAATGGAAGAGTAATTCATAACATTGAAGAGTCAAAACCAGTAATTATGAAGTTTGGGCTCTTCATTATATCAGAAGAAAATGAGTATTTAAAATTTACAATTTACTTTATCAATCTTTTAAAATGAGTTATTTTGCAATTATGACGGTCACTCTGAAATTTTTGAGATACAACGAATAATTCTTTAGACATTTGAAACAAAGATGAGTAAAATTGAAAATGTAGTTGGAAAAATATAGTTTATAGCGGAAAGTATAGTTTTTTAGAAAATTTTAGCTCTGAAAATCGCAAAGAAAACTTTTATCTATTAAGAGCAAGTGCAATAATGAATAATTATTCATCCTCATAATTCATGAATTATTATTCCTCACATTCTAAATAAAACCTATTGTTATATTATGTAAGAATTTTGAATTATCAAAAGTGTATCAAATAAAGTTGAGAATAAATTTCCTAAAGACTCAAAGTTTGTACGAGGGTCATCCAGAAATTTTTGAGATACAACTAGGTTTTCAAAGTTATACAAAATTTTAGGTGTGCTCAAAGTAGTCTCTTATAGCATCAATGCACTTTTGTACACGAATTTTCCACAGATTAAATGCCTCACGCCATCCATTTCTTGGAATAGATGAAAAAATGCATTTATAGCCACATCAATCTCTTCTTCTGAATGAAAACGACGTCCATGTAAGTTCTTTTTTAGATTAAAGAATAACCAAAAGTCACACATAGCTAGATCAGGTGAATATGGCGGATGTTCTATCACTTTAATTTGTTTTTGTTTAAGAAACTCAACTGTTAATCCGGCTGTATGTGAAGATGTATTGTCATGGTGAAGCATTAGTCTTCTAGCATTCACTTCTTGTAGAATTTCTGGAAGACATTTAGTGGTATACCAATTTAATGTTACTTCTGTCCTTCCAACTTGATGGTTTTGACCAATAGAGACAGCGGACTAAACACTAAGTAATGGGACGATGGCGGTTATGACAGCAAAAATTTAAAAACGTAAATGACAGGTTTAATGACTCAAATAAGAAATTTTTTGTGTGCAACAAAATATTTTCGGGAGTTTTACACGATATGTTAGTTCATGATCACACAAAGATAAATAAATGACCAAAATATAAATTCAAGAGAAAACACGATCTGACTACCCCCTTCACAACCACTTACATACTAAAGCTATAAGTCGAGAAACAGGTGGAAAACGAAATTCAACCTGAAAAATTGTTTCCAAAACATGACACTAGGCTTCTACTTGTAAAATGCACATTTGTGCACCTATAACCATAGTGTCTAAAAACGACTGTTTCGTTTTCGACGGCTATTGCCTTCATGCCATATAGTGAACTTCGCTTTGACGGCTATAGACGCAAGTGTCCGTCAACGTGTTAACCTACAAATCTAAAGGGATTTGTGATGAAGAGATAACGCGAGCTCGTAATATTTGTCACAGTTTTAGCCTTGACTTGTGGTTAGCAGGTGTAATACAACAAGAGAATGAAATTTCAGTATCATCAAGAGAAGAGTTTAAATGTACATACTGTAGGAGTAGAGTAGGAGTGCGATGCTAACATCTGAATTATAAAGTATGAATGTCGCTTTTGCAGCGTTTCTTGCAAATGGTCAGATGCCATATTAGATTTTAGTTAAATCATAATAATGTTTTAAATAAAAAAAATAAAGGAGTTTGTTTGCCGTTGACTGTTTCGTCTCTACCATGAATCTCGTGATGGATTAAATTACTGAATACATAGAAACACACACATATACACTGGTGTGCAAAACTGAAGCAACAGGTGGGTGTTTTGCCATAACTCTACGAGAAATCATCTGAAAGACATGAAATTCAGAAATGAGAGAGAGTATTATGTACGTAAAGGAGGACGAAAGCATCGGCGCTGAAAAAAGGAACACAATGCATACGGTATGAAATCAAACAAAAACAAACTTTATTGAACGCATAGATGGATTGGCCTGATTTAAATCCCATAGAACATGTGTGGAATGCTTTGGGGAGAAGCATTCAGCACGCTTACATCCTCCGGGGAACATTCAACAACTCAAACAAGATGCGGATTGCGGAATGGGAACTCCTACCGCAAGAAATGCTGGACCACTTGGTTCTGAATATGCGAAGACGGTGCGAAGCAACCATTACAGTCAGGGAAGGGCATAGCCCATATTAAGGAACATCTGCTTGTTGTTCTTGGATACACAACCATGAGTCACGATACTATGCGTTCAATAAAGCTTGTTTTTGTTTGATTCCATACCGTATGCATTGTATTCCATTGTATTCCAGCGCCGATGCTTTCTTCATCCTTTACGTACATAATACTCTCCCTCATTTCCGAACTTTATGTCTTTCAGATGATTTCTCGTGGTGTTATGGCAAAAATTCCACAAGGGACTTAAGTTTTGCACACCAATGTATATACAGGAACATTTCGACCATGTGTAATATAGACAGGTTGAAATTATACGAAAATTTCCTGGTCATTTTATCGACAATTTCTTTGTAAAGATTTTTATAGGGCAAGTTTACTATGTCTGCAAAAAAATAAATATGCCATCACCAAACGCGGTTTCAAAACCAGCTATTTAACCGTGACATAATAAGTCTTTTTTTTCGCTCGCCGAAAACTTAATTTAACAAGAAACCATTGTCGTGCCGGAACAAAATATGGCGAAAGTCACTGAATGGAACAAAACCGTCCGGCGTCTCAAAGCACAATAAATTCCTGGGAGGGTAACGATGTTAATAATTTTTTTCGAAACTTAGCCCGGCGACATGGATGTAAAACAGGTGCACTGATAACAGATGGAGATTTAATCGTCCGTCTCGTTTTCTTATTGGAACAGCGGACTTCTGTGAAAGCTGTGCAACATTTGTAGCCTTTTGTTTCTCAACGGTTCACGACGAGACAATCGGCCGAAGTCCAGTTTTGAGAAGCATCCGTGTATACATTAGCGAAAGACAAAAAAACATAGACACGTCGATAGAGAGAAGGTTACATCACCAATTATCTTAACACCCCTGGACGTAAATCAATGTAGGTTCGCACCTTCGAAGAGACAGTATTGAATAAAGCAAAGACAAAAGAACCGAGCTTGCAACAAAGGAGTGTGAAATTGGTTTTGAACGGAAGCTAAAGGGCGCATGTGGGTTATCTCATTCATGTATAACACAAAAGCCGTTTGATAATGGAGAGCATAAGCAACAGGTGTTAAAGATTCCTTTATGAATACATACATATTAGTCACTCAGAAGTAATGCATATAAGTTCTTTTTTTATAAACTTTCTGCAAGAACTTACTCGTTGCTGTGATGCTATTTCTTATTGTTTATTGTAAATTTTTCAATAAAATAAAAACATAAAAAAGTAGTAAATTAAAAAACAGTTTTCTAATTTTTTCTTCTGTACTTATAACATCAGCTTCTGAACAACTTATTTATATGCATATATATTTGTATATGTATATAAGCATAAGTGGTAAATCTTTAATTTTGCAAATACCCTATACGTAAAAGTAATATATTTTAATATCTTTAACTATTGCCTAATATTATTATGGTAGAGTTGTTTTATTATATATATATATATATATATATATATATATTATGAAGTGAATATATATACATACATTGAAATGATTATGTATATAACACGTTTCCCGGACATTAAGTTCAAGTCATATTAATTTGTACTGCAAACGGCACTCTAGGGTTTGTGTTCCGAAGATGTCTAATTTTTTATGTACAATAATTAACATTTATTCATGTTCAAGAAATACATTTATTCACGTTAAAAATATTAACAAAATAATTTATTCTCATAGAACCATGTCGTCTTTTTCTGAAAACTCTGTGTATATGTGTGTGTGTGTGTGTGCAGAACTTTCAAACTGAAAATCGGAAATTCACCAAAAGAATATTGAATTAAAGTTTCGACATATTCATGTAAACTTAGAGTCCATTTTCTTGAAGGGGAGTTAGGATGATGAAAATAAACTGAAAAGTTTATCGAAAAGTTACTTGATTGTATCTTAAAACTTCTTGTAAATATTTAATTATGTACAAAACATGCAAATGCAGAATCTAGTTGTAAGAAACTTTGAGTCACTTAGGTTTAATTTATGGTTTTACGTTGCATAATATTTAACAAACCTACTTAGATACGCATTCATATAAGCATTGGGAAAGCCAAATGAATAAAAATTCTAATCAACCAGTCTCGAATGTTTTATAGTGATGTTTAAATATCAGAAATATCTTTATTTAAATTTGGTTAAAGAGTTTTCTCAATATTATTCGAATTATTTCTGGAATTTCATAAATGCTGTACCTTATTCACAGTCCCTTACTACTTCTTCTGGAAATCTTTGATGCCATGCAATTTTTGTTTTGTCTCTATGAAAACAGTACTAATAAGTTTCTTATATGTCTGTCACCTTATACACACGCAGGTTGACATATGCAGTTACTCGTGTTCAGGGCTTTATTTATTTATTTTTTATTTTTCTAAAACAAATTTTCTCGATTTAAATATCTATATATATTTAAATTGATCTACTTATCTCGGTCTATGTCTATGAAGTTTTCCTTATTCATTTTCATGATAATGAAAACCAATTTAAATGTCCAAACCAGATTTACAACCAATGACAATTACCTTTTTAGATAGCGTAGATTGTGTCATTCGAATCACAAATCAAATATGTTATATAGTTATATATACTTATCAGATAGAAATCAGTTTGGGAATTGTTACGTCTAAATAATCTCTCTCCATAACCACAGTCATTGATTTTTTTGTGACCCCTTATTTGCGGTACTAGTTTCGAAACTAGTCGATAACCTATAACACCTATCTTCATCTATTACTTACTCAACATCTCCCGTCTTGACGTTTTCACATTCTTTCTTTATGTATCACTGACCATTGTCATGGTGTATCACTTCTGACAAGATATGCTATTAAAACTACACGACTTTTAAATAATAAATGACACGACTTTGTTATCCAGGGCTCCGGGGGCAATCACGAACTGCGGTTAAATTCTTCACGGAATCGCACAGAATTGCTGCCGATTGTTGGCACGTCGGAGAGCTGCAAATGAAATACGAACAATGGCGTCATGTCTCTTTGCTCCTCGAGCTTGAAGAAATGTGACCAATTTCTCTATCTGTGATGCAAATGTCAAGTAGCTATTGTGCTGCTCGTGTTCATGAGTTGTCGAAAGGTGACAGGAAAATAAGCAAGTTTTATTGGAGTAAAAACTCTTTATTGGCAGTACCGCACACACTTTTTTCGTGGCTGTAAATAAGTCATGTTTAGAAAATAAAATCCCCCTTCGTGTAAACTCGAAGGCGTTGGAAGTTTCACTCACAATTACCGAGGAGTTTGAGTGACAGTTTCGGGTCTGAAATGGTGGGACTAATTTTGCTATCTAGAATGTAAATGTCAGGTAATGTTAATGAAGATTAAAATAAATGGTATGTGGGGTTTAGCATGTGCTGACACTGGAGCCAGCCACACTGTTGCTGGAGAAACCCTGTATAACCTCCTCCGAGAACAAGGGGTAATTTTTCGTAAAGTGAATTTAAATATAACACTCGCGGACGGAGTGCCGAAATTCTCTGAAGTTTATAATACCGAAATAGACATTGAATTGTTAGGGGAAAGAATTCCTACTACACTATTTGTGTTTACCTACAGCTAAGGACAATCGAACTCTCCTTGGTACTGATTTTTTATCCAAAGCTGGTGTTAGCTTGGATACTCAGAACAGGAAATGGTATTTCAACAGTAATCCTAGGAAAAAATTCAATTTTGAGAAAGATACATTTATACCAGCTTG
>CM063506.1:88716197-88721197 GCA_032207245.1 Pardosa pseudoannulata
TTTTTTGATAAGTTTCATATTTTTTCTCTAATTTTTGTGACTTCTCAGTCTGTCTCTGTTATATATATATATATATATATATATATATATATATATATATATATATGTAATATATCAAAATTAGTTAACTTTAATATTTCTTCAAAAACCTCCTCTCTCCTATTTTAATTCATCTAGATATTTTTTATCAGCCTCTAAATGGTTTGGTCAATGAAGTATTTTCCACTTAACATTCCTTTCTGTCATAAAACTGTAAACTTTCTGTCTATGCAGCAGTTTCGCAGGTGTTCGCGGAACATGTGTTCGTGTTTTGTTGTGGGAAAAATTCTTGTTGTAAGTGCTCTTGAGTACTTGTGTCTGAACAGAGTGAACTCTGTGGCTTTTGATTGTAATTTTCTGAGAAGGAGAGATGTGTCGTGTTGCCGCTCTGAAATAAAGTTTTAAGTTAGACTTCTGAGTTCTCTTGAATATGAAGCCCGACTGCATTCTCATTACTTATAGCTGTTGAACTTTCTCCTTGTGAAGGAGTTTTATAAAAAATGGATTACATTTTAAGTCGGTAGGATTCGAACCTACGCGGGGAAACCCCAATGGATTTCAAGTCCATTACTATGGCAGAGAACTTTTTCTTGATGGAATTTACTTTGTGAACTTTTGCGAACTTTGTTTTTTACATCTGTGGATAATGTTTTAGGATTACGGTGCAACGATGACGGATAACGACACATCGGCGGAGATTTTTGAGGATAAAACGGTGATTGATCAGCCGAAGGAAACTTCAATGATGAATAGTTTGATGACTAATAGTACAATGTGGACTTTACGGAAATTTGATCCTAATGGACCAGTGAATGTACAAAATTGGCTTAAGTATTTCGAGAAAAAAAACAGCAGATTTAACGAATGAAGATCGTGTGAATATTATTTCGGACTATCTTGAGGGATCGGCCCTTGATGTTTTCATAGAAGAGGTCATCGAATTTACTGATTGGGACCAGATAAAATTAAAGTTTATCGAGCTGTTTGCTGAGAAGGAGTCAAGTACTTTATCCGACTTTACTGACCTTAAATTTATTCACTGCAAAGATTTGAGGGACTACTTCAATAAAAAGCTAACTATCGGAAAACGACTCGAATTGTCAACAACAAATTTAATAGACGGACTCACTGATGGTTTACCAGAAAGAAAGAAAGAATTATTTCTCATGAGAGACATTTCTTCTACTACGGAATGGCTGAGATTAGCGCAGCGTGTGGTAAAGCCTTTTCCGCAGCGGGGAGAGATGCCGAGAGAGCCGATTCGACATGCTGGACAAGATATGCCTAACTCATACGGATATGGCCGGGGCAACTTTCGTCAAAACAGAGGTGGAGGAAATCGCCAGCCCTACGTGAATAATCACATCTGAGAAAATTCAACGATTGGCCATTTGTTCTCAACTGAGATGGTTGTCAATGGGAAAAATGTGAGTGTATTATTAGACACAGGTTCAAGCATTAATATCATGCCAAAAAGAATTTCGGACAAACTGGACTATTATAATACTGACTTAAATGAAAATGTAAACAAAATTACGATAAACACAATAGCAGGTAAGATTAAGCCTTCTAAAATTATTAACATAGACTCTAAAATTGGTAAAATTTGTAATAATATCTCATTTTTCGTGATTGATTCTCCTCTTAATTATTGCATTTTAAACAGCGACAGTATACAATTGTTTAACTTAAATTTAAATTTTGATGATTTTTGTGTGTACCAAAATAATGTAAATATTAGTAAAACTTTACCCGCAGAAAAATTTTATAGTAGTTACATATTTTTAACTTATGATGATGATGAAAATGATATTGTGTATTCTCATGATGCTAATATTGTTAATTCTTGTACTAATTCTAATAATAGTTTTAAATGTGATGATCTATTGATTAACCATGAAAATTTTGAATTACATAATTTATTAAATGAGTATAGTAAAATATTTGCAAAAAATAAATATGATGTCGGATGCATCCGCATGGAAGCCCCTAGAATAATACTAAATTCGGAGTTACCAATAGCGCTTAGACCCTACAGAGCGTCTCCAAAAGATAACTTAGAGATCGAAAAAACAAATAAAGGAACTCCTGGAAAAAAATATAATAAAGCCTTCTCATAGTCCTTATGCTTCACCAATTACTCTAGCTTACAAAAGAGATGAAAATTCTAAATCTAGACTTTGTGTAGATTATCGGAAGGTGAATGCCATTAGTAAACATGATTCCGAGCCTATTCCCCTTTTTGCAAATATTATTGATTCTTTGACACAAGCTGAAATATTTTCGACCCTTGATTTAGCAAGTGGCTATTGGCACATCAAATTAGATGAGAGAGACACCGAAAAATTAGCATTCACGTCTAATTTTGGATTATATGAATGGAATAGATTGCCTTTTGGATACCGGAATGCTCCGGCTATTTTTCAAAGGACTTTAAGACAAATTTTAAATAAGTATCAAATTAAATTCGCGTTGAACTATTTCGATGACATAATTATTTTTTCGAACTCTTTTGAGGAACATATAGAACACTTAAAGACTATATTCTCTATCTGTGAAAAAGAAAACATAAAATTAAAATTCTCAAAGTGTCAATTCGCGCAAAGAAAAATTAAGTTTTTAGGATATGAAGTAGAAAAAGGTAAATACTCTCCCAGTGATGCAAACATACAGGTAATCAAAAAACTTCAACCACCTAGAAATGTCAAAGACTTACAGAGATTTTTGGGAAGCGTAAATGTTTATAATAAATTTATTCCAAATTATGCAAAACTACGCGCACCGCTAAATAAATTATTAAAGAAAGAAGTAAAATTTGAATGGAATGAAGAATGCCAAAAAGCTTTTCAATATTTAAAAGATGCTCTTATTTCTAAACCCATTTTAACGATTTATAATCCTAATTACCCATGTCATATATTTGTGGATGCGTCAGGTCAAGCGATTGGTTCAGTTATAAAACAATTACATCCTGATGGATCGCTACATCCCATTGCATATCATTCTAGAAAACTTAGACCTTATGAATTAAATTATGCTATAACAGAACTAGAATGCTTAGCTATAATTGATGCAGTTGATAAATTTTATTGTTACTTACACGGGACTCATTTCACAATTTACACGGATCACGCATCTCTCGTTTGGCTAAAAAATATCAAAAATCCGACAGGTAGATTGTTCCGTTGGAGTTTGAAGTTATCAATGTACTCGTTCGATATAAATTCAAAAAAGGTTCAACAAATTATGAAGCAGATATGTTAACTAGAAACCCGATCTCCTACCATATGACTGTACGCGAACCACTTTTAACGCCGAAAGAGATAGAGCAACATCAAAATTTAGATAACGTTTGCGGTGTAAACTATAGAAAATTAAATAATATTTGGACAGTTAAGAAACAAGGTTTAATCAAAATTGTAGTACCTTTCTCTTTAAGATTAAAACTATTGAAAAAAGCTCATAATGATTATGGACACCTAGGAGTCTCTGCAATGCTAAATTTAATATCTCCACAATATTATTGGATAGGTTTAACCAAAGATGTAAGCAACTTTGTGAAGCATTGTGAAGTATGCCAATTAAATAAGAAACCAAGACAACCCAGATTCGGCCTTTTACAAATGTTACCTCCTACAAGTGATCCTTTTGAAATTCTTGCCATAGACACTGTTGGTGGTTTAAACTATTATAATTCAACAAAAAAATATCTGCACATTGTTGTTGACCATGCCACTAGGTTTATTTGGACTTTCGCCTCAAAGAACGTTAACACCGATACTTATATTAACTGTTTAAGACAAATTTTTCGACATCAAATGCCTAAGAAAATTTTGAGCGATAGGAATGCTGCTTTTACATCATCCAAATTCAAACACTTTTTGAGTAATAATAATATTAAACAGCTTCTAACTACATCCCATAGGCCGCAAACGAATGGTAAAAATGAACGAGTAAATCAGACCTTGATAACTAGACTTAAATGTAAATTAAATTCATATCATGGTAACATTTCGTGGACCAAATTATTACGTGAAGTAACTGAGGACTATAATGACACCCCTCACACTGTAACAAAATTTCCCCCTTCTTATTTAATGCATGGAAAATTACCATATCAAACCTTAATAGACAATCAGGAAATGTATCCTCCAATCGAAGAAGCTAGGAAAATTGCTAGACAGAGGACTATAAGAAATCATGAAATAAATAAAGAAAGATATGACACCCATTTCAAAGAATCTAAATTTAAAGTAGGTGATAAAGTAATACTAGAAAGTTTCTCATATCCAAACACTCCAAAGCTGAATCCAGTGTTTACGGGACCCTTTGTAATTCTAAAGCGACTTTCAAGTGTAAATTTTGAGATTAACAAACCCAATCTTCTTACTAAACAAGAAACTGAAATAGTACATTCAACTAGACTAAGACATTTTAATCCTGCAGAAAATTTTAAATTAAATGTTAGAAAAACTAAAATTCCAATTTGTAATCAAAATTATCCCAAGACAGAGAAAATAAATAATACCAAGAACGATGGAAATGCAGTTATTAAAATTCGATAGCACGCGAGGATGAAAACTTTCAGTCCAACGAATGGAGTGTCTGTGACCTTGGTCAATAGAGACATTGGGAAGCGGAAAAGCACTTGAACATTGAAAATTTTAAGTGGACCTCTAAATTATGACGTGGCAGTTTCGGTTCGACCTGAAGTACAGGAGTTTTTAAAATGCTTTCATGTGATGTTGGGACGCAAAATGTAAGAGTTGTTTTGACTGTACAATTGTGAACGGGATTTATACAGTAGTAAACAGATGTGTCGACACTCGTGAGTTGAATTGTTGTTTTGTTACTTTTGTTGATTGTGTTTTGGGATTACGGGTTTGATTTGAAGGACTGTTCTGATGATTACGAACTTGACGATTCTAGATATCTGTGTTTTTTATATTTTATTATAGTAC
>CM063506.1:88726197-88736197 GCA_032207245.1 Pardosa pseudoannulata
AACATTATTATATTTAAAACCGACTAAACCACAAAATAAAGCATTAACACATAAAATAGTTTAATAAAATGACAAAATAAGTACGATGTTACATCTCCGAGTACTGGAGGCTGACTGACGTTTATTCTATAGCCACTCGAGTTCTAGCCTTCTATCTGTTACATGGGCACCAATTTGTGGCAAAAAGGATTTTAAAGAAAAGAAACACAAACATCTGCTAACTCAAAAAATTATATTTAAAACCTACTGAGGCACAAAATTAACAGTTAGCTACAAACAATTAACATACAAAGTAATTTAAATAAAATACAAAATAAATAAGTTTTTCCTACAGCTACTAGAGAGCTATACTTTTGTTTGTTACAGTATTAATATATCCACGTTTACATAAAATCTGACCTAAAAAACAATGCAAACAAATCAGACTCCAAAGGGTTTTAAAACACTTTAAACCTACAATTATGTATTTCCTTGCTATTAATGCCATTAAACAAAAATTATATCTTTCCACTACGTTTCTCCCTCGTAGAGTTTCACGTTCACTATAAGAAAAGAATCATTTCACTTGAACTTGTTAGTCGGCATAATAATTTTTCACTATGGCGGCTTCCCTGACGCGTACCAATCTACTGACAGCTACATATTTATGTAGTCATGAGAGAGGAATGCTAATTGCCGGTCATCTGGTTTACAGACGTTTTTATATCATGCAGACATTGTATAAAAAGAACACACACAAATATAAAATGTAAGTATTTGTTTACTTGTACACCGAAGAACCATTAAGTTACGACCACCCTCCATTTATAACAATGGACTCGCAAAGGAACACACCCATTGCACATGCTTGACTGATGTTGAAGCTAGGAACATCAATATAAAAAACAGCGAGGTTAGTGGGCTGTTCAGGTGCAGTTGTTGTGAGCAATCAAAAGTGGGTATGGATAGTAAAACGACAAGTCGCCGGCCAGTGGTGTGTCGTCCATGGCACATTGATTCCAGAGGAGAGTGGATACTGCTAAGCATTTTTCGCCTTGACCAAAGAGATTCAGCAGGAGAAATCCCCACCAGATACAACAGTCGCGATTCAGACAATATTTCTCAACACACTGTGCAACGTATATTTCTGTGTATGATTCTACGCAGCCGGAGACCGGAGCATGTCTCTGCACTGGAAGCCAGTCATTTCCAGCTGCATCCGCAATGGACCAAGAAAGCTTGAAATTAGACATTAAAAGAATAGAAGAAAGTTGCATGGTCCAACGAATCACGTTTGCCTGTCCATCACATCGATAGGCATCTGCGAATAAGCCGATTTTCAAAGACAACTCTGGCTCCCGGATGCATAGTTGGACGGAAGCAAGCGTGTGGCCAGGGTATTATGGTGTGGGCAATGTCTTCATGGAGCACATTAGGATTCATAACCCCATAGAACAATCTCTGACGTCTGTGTGGTATGTGAACTTCGTTGCAAACCAGTTTCACTCATTCATGACAACAATACTTCCGGAGGGGGATGGTGTTTACCAACAGAATACTGCACCATGTCATAAGGGTCGAATCGTCAGGGAGTGGTTCGAGGAACATTCCAACGATTTTCAAGTCCTGTCTTGGCCGCAAAATTCACCTGATGTTTATCCAATAGAGCATTTTGTGGTACCACTTGGAAAACTAAATTCGCGCTGTCAAGCTATCCCCCACCCACCCTCGCAATGTGCTGAAATTGCAGGACCATTTGGTGAGCACTCGATATCAGTTACTTTAGACAACCTATAAGAACTTTGTAGAGTCAATACCACACTGGTAGCTAGTGGTTTTGATGACTAAAGATGGTTCTATATGTTATTAATAGGGTGGCCATAATTTAGTAGTTGTTCGGTGTATGTATAGCTAAACACAGCAGAGAAAGGATTACAGAAATTGTGTCATCATTCATTTGCAAATGACTCATTCTCTGTCAAAACTGTTGGTGGGTTTGTTAATTAGTTTATTTTCGCAAGGGTATATTGTGACACGCACATCTGGTAATAACTATACTTCTGCTGTAACTATAGTCTTCTGTTACATTTATATACATTATTTCAAAATTCCCTTCACGACAATCAGCAAGAGAAATTTGATCATTATGAAACAACTTTTGCAATCACGTTTCAAAGGAGTAATATATTGAATCATCCATATCTGAATTTATAATAAAGGTCTTACATCTGAAGATATTTAATAACTATGTATGCATAATAAACTTTTCGTATAATTCAAATAAACTTTGAATATAATTCATACTCATTTCCAAAGGATCCTGACATATCAGTTTCTCCTTGTTTGCAAAGATATTGAGGTCATATTTGAAAAGAAGAAAGACAAATATCTTGTTATTGGGAGAGTACAGTAAAACATCCTGTTTGTTCGAGAACCTGTAACGTATTACGAGATCACATGAGTCATAGGAAAGATTGTTCAAAAATTCTTATTAAACTCTCTGATGAAAACGATAATTAACATTTATATTTGTTTGTATAGTTTCAGTAGAAAAAGTAAGCATCTAGATAACCGGTGTTGCCATGTCTTGAATACAAGTAATCAAATTTCAAACCAGTTCGTTACTTTTGCTTTTATCTCTAAAGGGAAAATTTAAACATTTATTCTGATTGAAATCCTCTTTCTGCCTAACTGTTGTATAGATCTCATTTGCAGCTCATTCTAGACTTAATAACTCTAAATACCTGATCTATAGTAAAACGTGGAAAAATGTCATTTTTAAAGCATGTAATTCAGTTCAGATTAGGTAGCTACATAGTTGGAATCATTGGAAAATTTTCGTTAATATTTTCCTTTTAATAATAATGAATGCATTAATTCAAATTTATCAAAAATTTATTATAAAAAAATTATATTTGTTAAAAATGCTTCATTGATTAAATATCAATATTTATAATTTATAAAAAATATTATGTTCTTCAAATTTATAGAGATACATTTCTTCAGTTTCCAAACGCGGTTTAAATACATATATATGTGTGTGGGTGTGTCTGCCTTAGGTATATATATGATGAAAATTTTTTTTAAACTTTCTTATCATTTAAAGAAAATGCTAGATAGTTTAACAAAATACAATCATTTTTATTAGTAATTCAACACTTTTCAAAAAGTAAGGATTAGTTTTTCAAGAAATCGTTAAAATTAAATGTTTATTTTTAGCTTCTTTTCTGAATCATTCTTTCTTTTAAGAGAGTTTCGTGCATATGAAAGATAAATGCGGACATACACACAGACATATATATATATATATATATATATATATATATATATATATATATATATATATATATATATATATATATATAATGTGTGGATCAGAAATTGCGTTCAACCGACTTATAATCGATCAAGTGGGGGGGGGTTGCCACCCTTTTCTCAATGCCACATAACTGGGTGAAATGAAATCCTTTTTAACTCAATTAATTATTGTCATAACTTAAACATACAAAGATGGTCATTTTGTTTGTGAAAACTCAAAAAAAAAAACGTGGATTAGTTTAGCCATCATAAGAAGTTGCTATAAGAGAAAATAAATACCAACACTTTACATCTTATAGTACGCAGATTGAAAGGTCATATAATTTAACAATGCGTTTTGCCAATATATTTTGGAAACAGGTGCAGTGTCAAGAACAATGTAGTACACTATGCCAACATACTTTCATTCATGTATTAATTAAACACGTAAGCTGTTATTTCAACTAGCGGATCTGTTTAGTGAATTAATCAGCTTGAGTTTTGGGGCGTTACACACACACGTATATATAGTTGACATCGATAATGAGAAATGAATACAAAGCAAAGCAGAGAACTAAAAAAAGGTTTAATGATACTGTGTCTCATCTCCAGTATTCATAAACATCATTAAAATAAAGGATTGTTCCTGATAGATAGGATCTAAAATATATATTGATACTGTGCAATTCTTATCCTAAAAAGAACAAAAAATAATAACATCTAATACTACAACGCTACGTAAATATGCGGTATACAAGATGACAATTGATAAAACTAATAGCTAGTGATGTCAGCGGATTGGAGAAATGAAACCAGGGAGTTAAAATAAGAGGAACAATATATTAATCCATAAGTATACTGCTGTGATACAAAGCCACTATTCTAAAACCCAATCATTAATTAATTTCATTATTTAATCTATTATAATAATTCATCATAATTATTATTATTTATATTTTAAATATTTGAAAATTAAGCTTATTATTTAATTATTAATAACTTATTCATTAACTTATTTAATTATTAACTTATTCATTTATTATCGGGATATAAATTATGTGTTTATTGAGACTAAAGAAATAATTATTTTTCATAGCACACCTCTTAGACTTTTAATATGTCTGTACTGATTAACTATCGGCCATAGTCTTAATACTAATGAGCTGATTGACAATATTGCTTTTAAAGATAGACATGTGACAACAAGAACAGGAGCCCTGAAATTTAACAATTTTAAAACTATCATTTATCAAACAAACCAAAAGTAAATTGTTGCAAGCTATTTATTTTAATATTTAAGTCTAAGAAGTATACACCTACAGAACCAGTGCTACTGCACATTTATTCTAAAGTATTCTAAAGTTATACGATATAATTTTAAATATATGTTGTCAGTGATTTTATAGAATATTCTTATATCAAGTTATACAACATAATTTTATATATATGTTATCAGTGATTTTATAGAATATTCTTATATCAACTAAGTATCAGAATAATTCATAACGTTAATTATTTATATTATATAACTCATAACGATAGAGATAAAAATTAGAAAGCGTACTAGAGAATTGTCATTCTGAGGTACACCAACACTTTGTAAATAATATTTTGTAAATAATACAAATTTGTAACTGATGTAATCAGAAGTCAATATGTCCATGAAGAGTTTTTCATAATTTAGTTAAGTGCAGAAATGTAAACTATGTTTATAATACCCAAAACAAAGAGATCAAAGTATAAAATAAGTTCTACTGTGGCTATCTATAGCTGAGTCTTAATTACTTACCATTTTTCTTTAATGGTTTGGTGTCTAAAGTATCCATGTAAATTAAGATTAAACACGTTAATTTAGTAGAACAATATTGGAAAAAGAAGTTAAACCAGGTTATTGAATTGAATGTGGACTTTAAAATGACATATCTCAATATTTACATTTTAGTATTTAGACCCTCTTGGCTTCTGATACCCTATAGCATGTTAGAGAACTCATAATGGGAAACATACACCATTTTCAGAAAAAAGAAACCGATTTCTAAGATTCTGAAACTCGATTGTGGTACTGACAACACATACAACGAAAATGCGGCATCAAACACAATATAAGCTTTGTTCTTGAGGAACAAATACAAAATATCTGCGAAATCTTTGATTTCGTGCCAAATTTTTTACTTTTTCTCGACAAGAGTGTGAATTTTTTTTCTTTCTATCATCTTCGTCGACACAGGCTGATAAAATCGAAAGAAGAAATCGAGATAAAGGAATATCTCCCAGGAAGAGATGTCAAAGGCTTTGAAAAAGGATTTAGATCGGAGACAGGAGATAGGTGCGTAGCTATTGTCCAGCACACGTTGAAGAATCCTTCGTATCAATGGCACATTTAGATTGATTTACGAGAAGTGGAAGAGAGATAGAGTGAGTTCGTCATACGTTCAAACACAGAGCATGAGTTCCGGGTATGAAAGTGTGGGTTAATTGCCAGTTATTGCCGTTTAAAATTGAGTATAAATTCAATAAAAATTCAAGTTTGAGATCATGTTTTATGGCCATGTGTTTTGAATTCATGGTTAAGGTTAAACCTTTTGTATCGTAACACTTCAATGTGACAAATAATTTTACATAGGCTGGAATTCATAATTTTAAGCATGTTAAAAAAGGAAGAATTCAAAACATAAAAATAAGAATTTATTTCCAAAAAATAATTTTTAATAACAGAATGAAATGCTTATTTCTTTTGACTGTTATAAATTACTTTGAATAAAATTTACCTTATATAAAAAAATTAAAGATATTTTTCTGAGAAATAAATTTTAAAAAACTTACCTGTAATTTGCAACAAATGTAATGCGGAAAAATTGACTATATTTCAATGTATATGAGTACAAAATTTCATAACTCGGAGTTAATAATTTACAAAATGATTTTTAAATTATTAATTTCATGTAACGAAATTTTTGCTTATGTTCATTGAAGTATAAATTAACAAATTACATTAAAAAATTTTAATGTAAATTGCTATTTAAAAAAAATTTGCTTTTCAATGTTTTGTTATATTTTGAAACGTATCTCGGGAATTATTTTTCAAATGTTCTCGTAAAATATTTTTCATATACTCTTATTATAATATGATCAAAAATTTTGGAGGTTGTACAGTCTAGGTATGGTATGCCATCCCTGTAAAATGGTCTTGAACATTGGGATAATTAACCCACTGCTTTACCAGATTAAATATATCCCTTTGGTGGAACTCCTCTTCCTACTGCTTGGAGAAACCCAAAACTGCCTGCTGCATTTTTACGCCAGACAAAAACCGTTCACAGGGCATTTTAACGGATCAAACCGAATGCGTGACAATCACATGGGGATGAGATTAAAATTATGAAAGAGAGTGGTAGCTTGCCTCCCTCTCTACTGAGTTTAAATTCTGCATTATGGCATTTGCTGAATGAAAACCTACGTTATCATAAATCAAAATCATCCCCTTTCGCAGAGTTCCCGGACGTTTCACCTTAATTCCACATCGAAATCTTTCTTGCGTTTTGCAATACCGTTCCCCAGAGATGCAGACACCTGGACCTGGTCGATAGAAATGGGCCCTGACAATCAAAGAACAGTTTAAGAATAACAGTACTATAGTACTAATTAAATGCGTTTGGAAGTCTCATCTTGCCATTGTTAAAGTTTCAGAATTTTCCAAGCATTCGCAAATCATCAAATGCAACAATAATTTTGTCTTTATAACGCTGTTTATACGACCATATCATAAATGTGCTGATTTGCTTATACGCTGCAGCAACGGCATGAAATATGAATGTTTTGATCGATCCTTACATATACGCAAATAATAGAATAATTTCCTTTAAATATATATAAAGATAAAAAGGTACAGACAATATCTTGAGCACTTTTTTAATCTAAATACTTTTAAAATCTGTTCATGACAATTCGTTTTTTTTCTACGTAACTTTAAATCCTCAAAAATGGCCGGTATTTGAGGTATGGACAGCTTTAAAAAATTCTGAGAAACTCATTTCGCTAAGTATTCTTTTCGTTAAAGCGTAATTAACGAAAATATTAATTGAAAAGTACCCAAAAGGCTAATAACTTTGGTAAAAGAGTTTTTTTGTATAATCATGTATAAAAGATGAAAGCTATAGAGTTAGGTGTATTATGTCCCAACTAAATTATCAGTTTCACCGTTTTAGTTTTAAAATTTATTTTTCACTAAAGCTTGAAAATTTCTTAAAACTTCATAAAAAAGAGCCGTAAATGTACTTTCATAGCATAAAATCGTGCTGCAAAAGTTGGAGCCAAAGTTATTAACATTTTTTCAGAAAAATGTTAAGAAACGGCCAATGGGCAGCTAGAAAAACTTGGGAATTTTCTTGTAGATTTAAGGAAGAAATAGTATGTATGAAACAGCGTGGCCTGCCATGCTTCGAGGATGTATCCCGGTCGAAAAAGAATACGATTTATCAGAATTTTAACAGATCTTTATTTAACGATGTCCGCAGCAAAAATCCAACAAAGTATGGTCGCGCGGCCTTTTATAGCCTTGGGGACGCCACCGATGTGAGAAAGGAATTTGTTTAATCAGCAAAGTAGAAATGCGCTTAACCAACAAAATAGGTTGGCTAGTTAGTCTCGGCAATAGGAAGGAGACAAAAGAGTTTAACGCCGAGAGGCCACTAAAAAGATGACGAAATTGCGGATTTGGTGGTTTTTTAGTAGAGGAGTTCGTAATATTAGTTTAAGATTAAAGTATTAAATTTTTGCATTATATATATATATATATATATATATATATATATATATATATATATATATATATATATATATACCCTTTATATAAATATATATATACATACTTATTTATATACATATAGATATAGATATTCTGGCATTAATATGCACTCTAGATTTTTTATTCATGATCCTATGTTACCAAGCAGACAAAGCATGCTAACAACTTTGTGAAACATTGCAAATAATAACAGATTTTCCGCATTTTTATTTTGGGTATCGCATTCTATACTTAATGCCTAAATTAACATTTTTCCAGGTGGCTCATTTTCCTTTTTCATACTTTATCAGCCATTTTGGGATTAAAACTAGAATGGTTCTCTTATATCAAAGATATGCGACTACAAATACTACTTGTGAGAAATTTCTAATCATCTGGAGACTTCCATGAAGTTAGAAATAAAGTATTAAATAACTTGTCTATATTTTCATTCTCTTTATATAGATTCCATGGAACTTTTTTTTTTATAAATTGACCTACATATTTTAATTTGAATTACAGAAAACAAACCCTTTATTTTTAACGTATGCTCAGTTTAAAATTATTTTTATAGCTCCTATCTAATAAAGTATTTGATTCAACACTTACATGCACATATATGTGTATATATGTGTGAGTATACACACGTGCATACGTACGTGTATTAGAATTTATGTGACAAAGGTTTACTCGAGGAGATGTCAAAGGTTTCAAGAGATTTTAGATGAAAGTGAGAGATAGATATTCATGTTTATTGTGCAGTAAACGTCTAAGAATTTTTCATTTCAATAGCCCATTAAGATTGATTTACGAGAGGAAGCAGAGAGATTGGTAAAGTTGTATGAGCAAACGCAGAAGATGAGTTCCGAGTATTAGAAGGAGAAAGAATTGACAATTTGTGACGTTTTAAGTAAGGTTGTTGATAAATTAAATGATATGTTGTTCCAGGTTATTTTGAATGATACAAATCGTTTTATTCTTTGCAATCATTAGAATGAAGTAAATAGGAGATGGAACATTTTTCTAAGAATTTTAAGAAAATTAGATTTCAAGGTTTTCACTTATTTTTTAAGCTAACATGCAGTTTGAAGAAATGTTCTTAATAATTTTTGAAATGTAATAATTATAATTTTTTATACTCAAATAGAAACCCGGAAAGTTAGTGTCAGCCTGCTCCAAATGCTTTGTATGTTGACCAAAGCGATTTGGTATCAATTGACATGCAATGTTTTCATATTATAAAAACTTTCGAATTATATTATACAAAGTATTATCAGATTAAATTATTTTTGCTTCGTATAACAGAAAACATATGTTAATACATCATTTCTCAGCAGAGAATTAAGTACATGCCAAATACTCTCTACTAAAAAAAATGAAAAATTTCAGAACTTCCGGAGAAGGAGGACTTTAAAAAGTTAATTCTTTAAAGGGAAAATTTAAATATAAAACAAAGATATGTGCTGTAAATTTTAGTAAAAGAAAATCTAATAAAGTTAAATTCTACCATATATCAAACAGTGATAAGTGCGGTACATTTTAGTAAAAGAAAATCTAATAGAATTAAATTCTACCATATATCAAACAGTGATAAGTGCGGTAAATTTTAGTAAAAGAAAATCTAATAAAGTTAAATTCTACCATATATCAAACAGTGATAAGTGCGGTAAATTTTAGTAAAAGAAAATCTAATAGAGTTAAATTCTACCATATATCAAACAGTGATAAGTGCGGTACATTTTAGTAAAAGAAAATCTAATAAAGTTAAATTCTACCATATATCAAACAGTGATAAGTGCGGTAAATTTTAGTAAAAGAAAATCTAATAGAGTTAAATTCTACCATATATCAAACAGTGATAAGTGCGGTAAATTTTAGTAAAAGAAAATCCAATAAAGTTAAATTCTACCATATATCAAACAGTGATAAGTGCGGTAAATT
>CM063506.1:88741197-88756197 GCA_032207245.1 Pardosa pseudoannulata
ACTTAAATGCTAGATATTTATTAGTCTGTGAAATAGACTCATAGACTTTTATGAAAAGAATTTGTTAATACCGGTGATAAAATTTTCATTGCAACAAAAAATAATCGATGATTCAATTTAAAATCATCACATATGTACCTAATCTATTATTTAAGTCAAATATAAAAGAAAATTATTTACGTAATATCTATGTTCATAGATAAAACGTATGAAAATAATGCAGACCATATTTAAATAATTTAAAATAAGAAATGATTAAATGAGATGGCTAAAGGAATGAGTTCATAATGCTAGCAGAAGAATGTTATTTTTACCTCTTTATTATGTGATAAATTGATAAATTTAATTGACTGCTCTTAACCGAGGAAAATAGGGCTTGAAAGAATGGCATTAAACGCTCCAAATGGGGGGAAGGGGTGAATTTCGAACGTTTTAAAGATGACAGTATTTTTTGATGTGATATGAAGCATATTTATACCAATTATTTTCGAATTGGATCAATAGTTTATTAGAAGATAAACTTTACTCGCTTTCAGTTTTGCTAACCCTAACACAACAAGAATCTAATATCGATATCTCTATCCATTCAGGTAACTGCTTCATAAATTTGAGGACAGACGGATAACTTAGGCTATTATTACATAGGAGATTTTCATTACAATGTCGAAAATTAAAAAAATAGTCAAATGAAATATTGTCATTTCGTTCTATGGAACCAACTATTCCACGTTTGCTGTAAAGTCTCTTATTTTTTATTCAAATTGGACGATAGTTATTTCCTAATTGCACAAGTATGTCAGCCAACTGTATATTTGTGCAATACTTACCGCTTACCAAGATATATACTATGCTTAACTACGGTTTTATCAATAACAAAAATTCCAGACATAAGATGTTCATAAATATCACCAAACGTTTATGCCTATTTCCACGTTTGCTGTAATGTACGGATCTACACTAGCAACTATTATATGTATTTGTCTGTATAGATTATGCTGAAAAAAAAAGAAGAAACTAGTTTGATTCGTATAGCGTATGCATGAAAGATTAGTAATGCCATATGTTAATTATAAAAATCGAATTACATATTAAATGTCAAACTCAAACTGGATTCGGTAGACTGGCACAGTATGATGATACCAGTATGTGCATGAGTCTAGAAACTTTTATTTTCATATGAGACAATTCTAATGCTCAAATGCGTAATCTAAACATTTTATCACAGGCCACCTTGAAGTGTTGAAAAAGCAATAGATTTAGCTTGCAATTTCTTTTCCGGTGAAAAATGCATGGATTTCTGGTGTAATAGAATATATTTTGCCTATTTATTTTGTGTCAGGTTACTGTGATAAGCTATTAATCGGCTGAAATGTTTCACTATCACGCGAGAAATCTGAGCAATTTTCATCTGGAAAAGGAATTGTTAACTGAATCTGTTCTTTTTTTCTCTATGTACTAGTTGACGTGAGATA
Source organism: Pardosa pseudoannulata (assembly GCA_032207245.1). NCBI lineage: Eukaryota > Metazoa > Arthropoda > Arachnida > Araneae > Lycosidae > Pardosa > Pardosa pseudoannulata. The sequence goes on from CM063506.1 coordinate 88,742,670, forward strand.
AGACTTTATGCTTAAGCAGTTTTTGCGCTTTCTATACCAGATCCAAGATTGGACAAACTATGTTTCAGAAAAATTGAGATAGATTTTTACATGTATAGAAGTGTTGCTAATCAAAGAAAAATTCGAACTTTATAAACTATTCAGTAGACTAGTATTTATTAAATCAAAGCAAGAGCATCTCCTAAAGTTATTGCTACAGGTTGTTTCAGAATACACAGAAGTTACCTATCTTTATATATAAAATTCTTCGGTCCGTGTGTTTATAATAGAACTTTTCCTAAACGGCTGGATTGATTTGGTTGAAAATTTTGTGCATGTAATCAAGTTGATTCGAAATGGTTTAGATTCCCAATTTAATCCGATAGAAATTTTTTTTTATTAAAATCCAGAATTGTGCGTTTTACTGGGGTTATTAGGATGCCACTCGAAACACTTTACAGTCAGCGTACCGCTACCGCAGTTTTCAGCAACGGGCTTCAGTGCGAGGAGTACCAGGATCAAATCCCATACAAGCGATAGGAGAATTTTAATTTAACCTAATTACTTTGGGAATGACTGTACGCGTGGTGGCATCAAGTATTTTTAAAACAATTTTTTTCTTACTTTTCCACCTAAACGGTCCAATTTAGAATTTATTGAAAAACAAATTTACAATTTTTGGATTTACAGCGTTAAAACAGGACAACGTCTGTCAGGTCGACTAGTACTCCTATAAATAATTTTTGTCTTTCGGAACAACTGTTTTCAGCAAAACGATTTTTATCAATACAAGTGGCAGCAAATATGAAATTTAGAACAAAATCAATTCCAGATTGTGAAATCTCATAAAAGATAGCGTCATTAAAGTTAAATTTCGACAGTTTTTGTAAAAGTACAATAAAATAAAATAAAAAAATAAATGATTTTTTAAAAAATGCTAACACATTTTAATTATTAAATATTATATAAGTGTAGATGATACATAGAGCACGAGTTAATGGTATTAGCGAGTTTTACTGTCGCTGTTTTATTAACTCAACTTTAACCCCTTCCGGTAAAATGACGAGTCTAGCTCGTCATTGGTTTTTCATTCCATACCGCACAATGACGAGCTACACTCGTCATGCGACTAAAGTTACTGATAAATATGATAATTAATTTAGTTTAAAATTTCTAGTGTACTGAATTTAGCAACACTTTTGTTACTTGTGGAAATCCCAGGTCACTATTACATATTGTTTATTTAAAGTTTCTTGGTACAAGTCACTGCCAAATTGATGAGTCAGAATAAAAGAAATCCTACTAAGAAATGCCGTGTGTGTTACAAGAATCAAATTAGAAGTGAGACTCCCTGGCGATGTAAACAATTCAGAATTCCTTTGCACTTTGTTTTGAAAAGTACCACTAGCTTGAAGACTATTATCTTACTTTTACCGTTTCTGATACTTAACACTATGTAAAAAGTGGATTTTAATTAAGAATATGTAAGAATTGTAAAATAAAACAAGTTTTTTTAAATAAAAATAAATGGTTACTTCACGCACAGCTTTTCATTATTAAATCGTACCGTAAGGGGTTAATGATCCATGCTCATGAGCCGGAGGCTACTCGATTCCAAAGCAAAGGGTTGCTTCTTTCGTTTTGAAAAGCAACATGAGAAGGAAAGAATGCCTTTGTGCTTAAAATGGGTCCTCGTAAATTGGAAGCAGGGACACTGTAAAGAGCCCTAGGCTTGGCCTGCCACATCCAGAAGTAACGTTTGAACTTCGAGAACACTGCGACCACGAAGTTATTTTACGTGACTCAGCCGCTGTTAATGATTACGGCAATCTTTCAATGGCAAGAGCCTCGAACCCTCAAGCTTCCTTTTGATAAGGCTACATATCAGGGGTGGCCAAGCTCCTTGATAGTCCGAGCCATTTTTCAAAATTTGAAATTTTTCGTGAGCCGCAATTAAATACGTATTTAAAAGATATGTAAAAAAGGTGTTAAAAAAAATTTTTTTTACAGAAATTATATTTATTGAATGTCATTTGAAAGTTCTTCGTCCTTTAATTTTTCAAGGAAATTTTTGAATTGTCGATGATTTTTTTTCTTTGCGAATGTAATTTACAATGTGTTACACTGTTATACATAACATCAGGATATTTTAAACATTTTGTAACGAGAGGTTCTCGGTGAATTATGCAGTGAATCAGTATGAATTTTGGAATTTGAGTATCTTTTAAAAGCCCAATAAGACGGATTTTTTTTACCCAGCACTGAAGGAGCTCAATCATTTCTAATAATTATTTAAAATATAATAACACAAAATTGAAAAGGGAACTCTGGTACATTTATTGCGATCCACAAATAATCCTTCAAAGAGCCGCATGTGGCTGGCGAGCCGCAGGTTGGCCACCCTGCTATAAATGAATCAATCATATTACTTGTATGTTAGTTCATTTTAATATAAATCCCAATTTATTTCTTTAATTGTCTTTGTATAAAGTACCAGTAACATACCGATCTATTTTAAATATTATTTGAAATACATGAATTTAAGTATCATTTTTGAATTATTTTTTTAATGACGGAATGTGGTTCGTCAAAAAACCTTTCAGTTCTAAGAGGTACGAGAATCAACAAATTTGGATGAAAACTAAACAAGACTGATATAAAACTAAATGAGTTCCAAAAAACGGGATTTTTTAGTAGGGGGAGGACTTAGGATAAAAAATTAGTCTGAAAAGTCAATAATGCACAAAACCTCAAGAGAGAATTCCCTATATAATAATAGCTTAAGTTATCTGTCCGTCTGTCTTCGAATTTATGAAGCGGTTGGACCTGGAATGGATAATGACATATCATATTCGATTCTTGATGAGTTAGGTTTAGCAAAATTCAAAACGAGTAAAGTTTACCTTCTCCTAAACTATCGATTCGATTGTAAAATAGATTGGTATAAATATGCTTTGTATCATAACAAAAGAATCTGTCGTCTTTAAAATGCTCTAAATCCACGCCTTCCCCCCTTTTTGAGCGTTTAATGCTATTATTTCAAGCCCTAATTTTCCCGGTTAAGAGCAGGCGATTAAATTTATCAATTTATCGCATAATAAATAGGTAAAAATAACTAGCGTTATGACGTCATTCCTTTAACCATCTTCTTTAATCATTTCTTATTTTAAATTATTTAAATATCTTCTGTATAGTTTTCATACATTTTATCACTGAATTTAGATATTAGGCGATTTCACGCAGTAGGGTAAATTCAAATTATGACTATTCAGGCTAGTTTCAAAAGGAAGGGCAGTTTATTGTTTGTCTATTGGATGTTGTAAACATGAAAATGAATGGGAGGGCATATAGTATTCGTGACGTAGCGACAATTACCTTATTAGGTGAATAATTTTCTTTTATATTTTGCTTAAATAATAGATTATTTACATATGTGATAATTTTAAAGTTAATCATGGATTATTTTTTGTTGCAATGAAAATTTTATCACCGGTTTAACAATAAATTCTTTTCATTAAAGTCTAGGAATCTATTCACAGACTAATAAATATCTCGTGTTTAAGTTGCATATCTTTGAAAATTAAAAAAGTTTTTTCTTTTGTGTGTTTGGTTTTTATACGTAACCACACGGTTTTCAATAGATTCGCTCAATTTTGGACATCATTCATATATACCACCAAATAGTCACTGTCAATAGTAAAACCTCTGCTGTTCATCCTGTTACGTAATATGACAAGATAAATTAAAGATGCGGTCAGTTACGATAAACAAATTATTGAGCTTGTACCACATAATTCCAGATAATTCTCATCCAAATAAGAGATTTGAAAAAAAATTTTCAATTTTACAACTCCTCTTCAACCTCCACTCAAAATACAGTTTCTTTTAAGTCAGAGTTTTTTGGCTGGATGAGATCCCGCCTACCCTCCCTCATCCCTTTGGACTAACTTTCTCTTGGTATTTTCCAATTTTTTTGTGAATTTATTTTTATTAACAATTAAATTTCGTTATTATCGATGTTATTTTCATTTCTCATTCGTTCCATTTCCTCTTTCGCTGCAAACTAAATCACAAATTTGTGATGAAAATCACACTCAGTTTATTTAATTTGTGATTAAGTGAATGTTTCAGTCTATTTAGTATGAATGTTATGTGTTTCCTTTGTGTTTTCTTTGTTAATTCAATTATTTTAAATATTCAATTTTTGTAAAATTTTTCCTCAAAATGTTGTTTTTGTTTATGTATCTATTTGTTTAGTTACGATCCCCTCGCCAGATTTCAAACAAAGCTGCAAGCACGCCAATTTCGCCAAATGTGGTTGAAGCACCAACAAGATCCATGATTAGAAACAGGAGAGTGGGCTAAGAAGAAGTTGAAAAACAAACTATTTTTTACCTGCCTCTAGGCTGTCACAAGGCTAAACTTGTGTTGGAGTGGTTCCAGGAACATGATGCTGAATTCCAGTAATGTCCTTCCCGCCTAACTCACCGAATCCCAATCCGATAGAACACATTTGGGATGTCATGGGAAGACAGCTCAGAGTTCAAAGACCACCCATTCGCAATATCTCGGATTTGCGTAACCGTTGCTTAAACATCTGGTACAATCTGTCCCCGGCCATCTACCAAGGACTTGTGGCATCCATGCCAAGGCGGGTTGAAGCTGTGTTACTCGTCAAAGGTGGAAAAACTCGTTATTGACAGGTGGTCATGTTTTAGCTCTTGAGTGTATATAACTTTTATTATAGCAATATTGATTACAAATTAGTAGGCGTATCCCTTATATAATAATAGCCTAAGTTATCTGTCCGTCTGTCCTTGAATATATTAAAAGGTTGGACCTAGAATGGATAGGGGAATTCATATTGGATTGTTGATAAGTCAGGATAAGCAAAATTCAAAACAAGTCTTTAAAACGTTCGAAATCCACCCCTTCCCTCCATTTCGAGCGTTTAATGCCATTATATCAAGCCCTATTTTCCCCGGTTAAGAGCAGGCTATTAAGTTTATCACATAATAAATAGGTAAAAATAACATTTTTTACTAGAATAATGACGTCATTCCTTTAACCATCTCTTTTAATCATTTCTTATTTTAAGTTATTTAGATATCGTCTGCATTACTTTCATACGTTTTATCACTGAACTTAGATATTACCTAAATATTTTTTTATATTTGTCTTAAATAATGAATTAGGTACATATGTGATAATTTTAAATTTAATCATGGATTATTTTTTGTTGCAATGAGAATTTTATCACCGGTTTTAAAACAAATAATTTTCATAAATTCTTTTCTAGCGTTTAAGTTATGTATCTTTCAGAAACTGTTCGTTTGTGTTTTTGTTTTTTATACATAACCACGCGGTTTGACTAAATGAATTCAATGTGTTTCTACACTGCATTCACAGTATAGGGAGACTTTAGAGGGGTGTGAAGATAATCAAGTTATTGAGAGTGTACCAGATAATTCTCGGTCAAGAAACAAACCATTATTTTACCTGCCTCATGAGGTACTTTACAAACCCGATAATTATACCTTTCTCGAAATCAGAGAGCTCCAAACTGCGCGACATCTTGCATGCGACTAATGCCGATGCTGTTTCCTATACGATGTATACCAGCGGAGGCCATGATGTACCTCAGGACCGCATATATCGTCATTTGCATAGGTGTCCAATTACTTATTAGTAGACAGTGTAATTGGATTAAATAATAGATTCGGTACATATGTGATAATTTTAAATTGAATCATGGATTATTTTTTGTTGCAATGAGAATTTTATCCCCGGTATTAACAACACATTCTTTTCATAAATTTTTTTCTAGCGTTTAACCCTCTAAGCGGTTCGCACGTACAATTTCGCCAAACCGATCTACAAAGAGGTTGTCACGTACAATTTCGACCTCCAAAAACGCTTCGAAAATGAATGTAGTGTGCATTTCTGATAGTAGTTTCCCACATGGAGTTTTGCGAAGGAGGGTCAGGTTGATTGTTTAGGAACTCCACCCCTCTTTGACTAACATATATTGAGGATACACCTCTACCCCTGATGCACAAAGACGCTGATAGCTTTTCATGGCTTGGTAAATCTCTATTTCGAAGTATTTCGTGTGCGGTAACAGATGTATCTCTAATTGCACTACTGAAATATCTTGCATGACTTTCGTAAAAAATATAAACAAGTCTCTCAAAGAATATTTTTATTTGTACTTTTAGAATACATTATTTTTTATGGGAGGATATCCGAGACTTGACGAGCTTTATATGTATTAAAAATTTAAATCTATAATATCTATCTATATATCTATTTATAACCGGAAGTAAAGGAACAATAACGAGGATGGGTTTCCGGTATTCCATTCTAGTCGACTAAGAATCATAAAACGCTTTGGCCGCTGACACAGTAAACCTTTAGCGTATTTTTGGAGACTTTTTTTTTCCTTGATGTGTTCCACTCGGAGGGTTAAGTTATATATCTTTGAAAATTAAGAAAATTGTTAGTTTGTGTTTTTCTTTTTTATACATAACCACACGGTTTGACTAAATGAATTCAATGTGTTTCTACACTGCATTCACAGTATCGGAAGACTTTAGAAGAGTGTGAAGATAAGCAAGTTATTGAGAGTGTACCAGATAAGTCTCGGTCAAGAAACAAACCATCATTTTACCTGCCTCCTAGGGTACTTTACAATTCTGGAAAATTAAAAATTTTATTGATCTCTTCATATGATTTGCTATATGCTAGTATTTTGAAGATTACAACACTTTTCTAAGCTGCATTTACGGGGAAGTAAGAATCGGAGGAATTTCTTTCCCCTTCCATCTATCATCTGTCGAAGAAAGAGCTACTACAACCTCCGCTTAAATACCAATTGGTCTTGAAAGGAACTGAACTATGAATTTCCATTTTGAAACTGCTCAAGAGTCACGGTCAGTGTTAACGAATCTGGCGTGCAAACATGAGGATTTAATCTGTGGGTGTTTCGAAAAGCATTTCATTGTTTGATGCATTGTTTCTGACTGGCGAGCATTAAAAATCCGCAGTAGCAGATGTGATAGCATAAAACACTCGGAGGGGATTCGATTCGGAAGAGAAATAGTTAGGAAAAACATATCATTCCTCGTTCGGAAGGTCAGAACTCAATCTGAGAACAGAAATCCTGAAAGTGAAATGCTGTTGCAAAATTGTGTTAGGATTTTATAGCTAGTACTGTTGCAAAAGCATTTTTATCACGCGATCTTACGTTTATGTATGAATAAGGTTTAGTAGTTTGCTATATGGGAAAGAACACGTATTCTTCATCGTGTAAGGAAACACATAACATTTAAACATTCGAGTGCAGGTCTAAATGTGAATGCTATTTGACTCTTTCTAATGGTACACTTCTTTAAAAATAACTAGCCTTTTTCTTAGTTTAATGAACACATAACTTTAAATTTTCGAGTGCAGGTTTAAACTTGAAATATTTTCACACATCCTAGTAATTTTTTATAATGGAAAGAACAAATATTTTTTTGCTTTTTAAGGGGATACACAACATTGTAATATTCGAGCACAAGTCTAAAAATGAATGTTTTATGACTCCTAGTAGTTTTCTGTGTAGAAAAGAACAAGTTTTTTCCATCGTTTAATAGGAAACATAACCTTTAAACATTCAAGTACAGTTCTAAAAATGAATGTTTTACGACTCTTTCTAGTAGTTCGCTATATTGAAAGGAACAATTATTTTCCCTCGTTAAAGGAAACACAACATATTTTAACATTCGAGCACAGAACTAGAAATGATGACTAGAAATTATTATTTGACTTCTTTTAGTAGTTCACTATATGGAAAAGTACAAGAATTTTTCGTCGTTTAACCTTTAATTTGGCTATGTCTGGCCGCTACACCGGACATGTATATTTATAACTACTATATAACATAATTGTTAGTGTTCGCCACAGTGGACCTTAATTATCTCAAAAATGGAAAATGATATATTGTTTTGTTTATTTTACTGAGATCCTAATGTCTATACAGACATGGGAAAGTAACAGAAATTAAAAAATATTTGAAAAAACATCTTGTCAAATTAAGGGCTAAAAATGAGTGTTTTAGGACTCTTTCTACTAGTTCGCTATATTGAAAACAACAATTATTTTCAGTCGTAAATAGGAACACACATTTAAACATTCAAGCACAGGGCCGAACGATGCCGAATGGTAGAGTGCTTTTCGGAACCGGAGTTCGTTTCGAATCCCGCTGCTGGCATGGATGTTTGTAGCCGTAATCAAAACTGTATTTCATTACCCTCGTGTTCGCAAAACAGTAGACCGTAGCGCTCCAAACACAAACCATTCAAGCACAGGGCTAGAAGTGATTGTTTTGCGATTTCTTTTAGTAGTTCACTACATGGAAAAGTACAAGTATTTTTCTGTCGTTTAAAAGGACCCACAAAGTGACATTCGAGTACAGGTCTAAAAATGAATGTTTTACTCTTTCTAGTAGTTCGCTATATTGAAAACAACAATTATTTTCCGTCTTGAATGGAAACACACCTTTAAACATTCAAGCACAGGGCTAGAAGTGATTGTTTTGCGATTTCTTTTAGTAGTTCACTACATGGAAAAGTACAAGTATTTTTCTGTCGTTTAAAAGGACCCACAAAGTGACATTCGAGTACAGGTCTAAAAATGAATGTTTTACTCTTTCTAGTAGTTCGCTATATTGAAAACAACAATTAATTTTAGTCGTGAATAGGAACACACATTTAAATATTCAAGCACAGGACTAAAGCTGATTGTTTTATGACTTCTTTTAGTAGATCACTATATAGAAAAGTCTGAGTATTTTTTGTCGTTTAAAAGGACACAACGTTTAAACATTTGAGTTCAGCTCTAAAAATAAATGTTTTTCTACACTTTATATTACGTTACCTATACAATTAATATACTTGACTTGGGTACTACATCAAATAATGTTGAAATTTTATTTTAACGTCTTTAAAATTTCTTAGAATTAAAAAAACTATGTAAAACAATCCTATTTATTAATGATATTTTTAAAGGATACCATGGAGGATATTAGAAAATCCAAGAAATTACTAAATTTCATCAAATGTTTATGTCTGATATTTTAGACAGGCCTTCTACATGACTTGACATTAAAAATTACGAAAAACTGAAAAATTATTTCAATATTTTTTAACGTTATAATTTTTTTAAAATTGAAAAATTCATAGCAATAAAAGCAAGATTTTAACCCTTTGAACAGCCAGATTAAAAATTAATTGGGATTCAATGAAATTCTTTTGTAAATGTTATGTATGTACCTTATAAATATTAAATATAAAAAAAATTTCATTTCTTGTGAAAAAAGAGTTGAAAGAATTTAATTTTGGAAGCATTTGAAAGCACCCCCCCTCCTTTTGTACTGCGTGAAAATTATACTTTTTAAAGTTTTGATTGTTTTGTGAAAAAATCTCGAAATCAAAATAGTGTAGTAATTATATAGCAAAATTATTTATAAGTATTGCTTAAATAAGCATTTTTGGGACGGGGGGCTCATATGCGTCAAAAATTGAATTCTATTTAAATCAAGTTTAAAAACGTTACGTTTCAAATAAAGAAAAACTATTAAAATATAGAGATGCAATCTGATGCTAGGTTCAACTGTTGAAAACTTAGAAAAGCAAAGATTTTTCATCATTATTATTATGATCTTAAGAGTAGGACATGTACCAAATATCAAATTTATGCATGTAATATGTGTTTATATATCATGTGCATAAGTTGCATAAGCTATGTTAGGAGTAATATAAACTTTAAACCGCTCTTAATAGTTGAATGCTACTAAATCCCTAGTTTTTTAAATTTATTAATATTAGTTTTTAGAATACTTTTATATAGTTTATGGCATCAGATCTATTAGTAATTATAATACAATTTTACTGAATTGTTATTATATAAATATTAAAATTTTTTATTTTTTAAAATTGATAATACAAAAAAAATTTTGTTTTTTTAATTTTTTAATTCTAATTTCTTTATCATATCTTCTAAATCTCCCATACTGTGAATTTTAGAATCATTGAATTATTTTAAAATACAGTTAGTATAAAAAAACAAAACACAAAAAAAATGTTAATTTTTAAAGATATTTTAACTTACGTTAGATATTTATTATGCAAATATTTTATGAAAATTTGTTGTTAAAATTGATAAATTTTATTGCAGCAAAAAATATTTGATTAAATTTAATAATATATTTGTATAAATCTATATTAAAAATATAAAAAGAAAATTTTATAATATTAAGTTATATAAAATATGAAAATAATTTAAATATTTATTAATTTAAAATAAGAAATATTAAATGAGATTTAAAGGAATGACGTCATAACTAGAAAACAATGTTATTTTTACCTATTAATATATATTTTAAAAATGAATTTGTGTGTGAGTCTGTCTGTCTGTCTGTCTGTATGTATGTACTCAATAGACTCAAAAACTATCCATCCAATCGCCGTGAAAATTTGGGAAATGTTTAGGTATATCCCTGGAAGGTTTTTGTAAATTTTCAACGTTCGAAATTCATTCCTTCCCCCTTTTTCGAGCATTTCATGTCATTATTCCAAGCATTATTTTCCCCGGTTAAACGCAAACGATTAAGTTTTTAATTTATCGCATCATATCTAAGGGAAAGAAGCAATGTTTCTAGCAATGTGACGTCATCCCAAGTAATTGTTTTAAACGCAGTTTTCCACGGTTAAAAGCAGGAGATTAAAATGTTCAATTCATCACATAATAAATAGGCGAAAATGATATTTTTCTATCATTATGACGTCATTCATTTAAATATTTCATTTATTCATTTCTTATTTTATATTATTTAAAATCGTCTGCTTAGTATCTATTCGATTTGAACTGAAATTTGAGATATAAAGTGATTCACTTTCATTTCTATGTGACGCAAATTATAGCATTTTTATATGAGAACTAATTTTAAATTTAATTCTTGGTTCATTTTTATGTTACAATGAAATGCATATCAACAATATTCTAAGTACAAAAAGTACAAATTTCAGTGACTCTCATGGCCAAATAAAACCTATCATTTTATATAGTTATCTTCATATTCATATGGTTGTCGATATGAATGTGTGTTTCTGTTTCATACAAAACTATGTGGTTTGTCATAAATTTCCTTAATTTTGGAAAACATTTATTACTACCAACAAAATTAGCACTGTTGCTGTCAAAACCTGTGCTTCCTATTCTATCACGTAATATGGCAAGATCTGTTAACTTTGCTAATCAACGTACAGTAGTAATACAGTAATGCAATTTAGGGTTAAGCTTATATTTTACAATAAAAAAAGTTTGAGCAAATTTAATATAAGACAAATTCGATTATAAAAACTGAATAATGTTATAATACGCTTATGATAGAAATATATAAACATGCCAATGACTCGAACTGAACTGTGACGAATTTAGAGAGTTATTCACGAAAAATAAATCTTTGTTTAAAAGTAATATATTAAGTTCACCGTAGCGAAGCACGGGCAAACTTGCATTAATTATGTGATAAACTTAATTGCCTGCTTTTAACTGGGGAAAAAAGGGCTTGAAATAACGGCATTAAAAGCTCCAAAAGGGGGGAAGGTCTAGGATTCGAACTTTTTAAATACTCGCTTTGAATTTTGCTAACCTTAACTCATTAAGAATCCAATATGGATGTCCCTATACATTCCAGGTCCAACCACTTTATGAATTCGATTACAGACGGACAGATAACTCAGGCTATTATTATATAGGGAATCAGTGGCGAACGCAGAAATTTTTAATGGGAAGGGTTCATAATTCTAAAAAAATAGCTCGCATAATTTCTACTAAAATTTTTATTTTTGCTTTTTTTGTCTGAACTCAAGGGGAGGGGGTTAAACTCCTAACACCCCCTTGCGTACGCCCCTGTAGGGAATAACACAGTTCCAAAACATAATGTATATATAAGTATAGATACATATATGCATGTATGTGTGTTTGTGTGTTTATAATATTATTATTACCAATTTTATTAGACTGAAATTACTAATATCAGTTGTTACACTTTTCAAAAACAACCAGTGGTAAAGTATGTAATGATTAGGAATGCAAGAAAATTTGAAGAATCAGTTTAAGTTTTGGTAATTCTACTAAAACGTTAATCTTGCACACATATCATGCATGCACTTAAATTTGGCCAAAGTCAAATAAAATCAATTAAAGCAAGTAAACTCCAAAAATCACCTCTTTTCGTTAATAGAAAGTGAGCGAAATGTTTTGATCAGGTGCAGCCGCCATTTCCTGAAAGGTCAAATTTGTAGAATACTATAAAGTGTGTAGCCCTGTCACTTCTACACAGTGATCCCATATAAATGTAACCTACATTTCTATGATGAATTATGGATGAACTTTTGCTGATTGTGTGACCAACACGCGAAAGAAGGAATCTATTACCTATTTGTTTCTCGGACCATTTTTTCATAGAATTACTGCTTTTACCAGATCTTTTTTACAAATAAAATTATATATTCAGAAGAAGATTATATGATAAAACACTTATCCGTTGATAAAATCATATTTCCGAGCTACTGTTTTAGTGTTTTTTATCCATTATGTGGGAATCTTTTGTGAAGAACATCAATACCTTTATACGGTGTCGGTAGCAAACTACTCCAATCTAGATTATCAGATGAAAATAATATACACCGTGAAGAAATTTTCACACCATTCATATAGGTGTAACCCTATCAAGAATTTATTACCAAAAATATGAGGAAGTTATTAGGCCCCATAAATCCCTTCTAACCCAACAAGCAAAAGAGATACTCCGATGTTCTACATTCTTATCGAGTCTGCTTTATTTTCCATTTTTCCAGCAGACCATTTCAAACCTCTTTGTCTAGAATGGCAGTATCATCTTCGGGGGTAGAGATGGAGAAAGAAGAAAAAAAGAAATACCACCTACAAGAAGAGAAGATTCGCGGGGTGATAGGAATTCTTTTATGTGCCATCCTCACTCGAATATGGAACAAAGGTCATCCGAAAGGTTCCTGAGAAAAAAAGAAAGTGGCGAGAGAAGTTCCGAAGAAGTTTTCCATTGTTGCGACCCGTTCCAGGTCATCTCTGTGACGTCAGCGGTGGCAGGCGGAAGGAGTGGAATTGTCTTTTAACTGGTTTTCACTTTTGGTAAAAGGGTAGTTGAGTTTGTGTTCGGTTTACCGGAGGATGCTACCTCGGGAGTTAACATGATGCTTTCGGTGAGTAACCGCTTTCTCTTCTCCGAGGAAAGCTCGCGTGATAAAGGATGATTCCGGCATAGGAAAAGGAGTTTTGTACGCGGGTTAAAGATGAAATTACTTTCACTCTGAAATGGAATGGAGGGAAAAGCATATTTTCAGTGAGTTTTGAATGAAAAGAAAAAAATGATACTGCCAAAGATCGTAAAGTGTAATAATAGGATAACATTTTAGAGAATGAAAGTGCTTATTCATGTAAAGAATGATAATAATTTTGTAACGTC
>CM063506.1:88761197-88773697 GCA_032207245.1 Pardosa pseudoannulata
AATAGCAAATACCTTCATGTACGTGTAATTTGACTGAAAACTTCATACTTCTAGCTCATTCTGATGTATAATATAAATAGAAATATGAAGTAGGAAAAAATTTAAATATTCACCATACCCTAATGAATGTTATGTAATGGGAAATAAAAAATGTTAACAAATATTAAAATAAATTTGTTGCTAATAAAAAATTTTAAGTGTTCTAGGAAATAAAATTTTTTGTATTCTAGGAATAATTTAATACCTCTATGGAAAATTTATTAGTTACTTAACTTAACAGAATACAAATTAAGAATTAGATAATAAGCAATACCCTCTTGAAAACTCTTAATACGTTAATTTTGTGGTTAAATAAGTGTTAGATACATTATTATTACAGAAAAAATATAGATATTTTCTCAATTATTATTTATTTTTCTTTTATTTTTTCCGCGTTACGAAATATCTAAGGGGTAAAAATGATTTTATGAAATAAAAGTAGTCATTTTATGAGTACAAGGAATACACAGAGGCTTTTAATTAAAAGCTTTGACATAGAGATTCCATATGACAGACATTGACTACCACAAATAATATTATATTTAAAATTCAGTGAGATGCAAAACAAACAGTTGGGTACAAAATAATTCAAATATAAACCAATTAATAAGCCAAATGACGATGCTATATCTGAGATAGCTGGAGGCTGACTGACTGTTTTTGACTTCAGCCGCTTGAGAGCTATTTGTTACAAAGCTTTTTTTTTAAATTAGCAATTAATAGCAAAGATAATAATTAATATTATATTTCCTATTTTTAACTACTTTTACATAATATATCTCTGGCGGCATGTTAAACTATCAGGAAAATTAATTGAACGCAATAAAATTTAGGATTTAGAGTCTACAATTGACTTAAGGTGGGTTTATACCTTTAAGATTAGACTCCTATTACTTTATGTTAATCTATGGGGTAAGTGATATTCCTTATGGCCGTCTAGCATTTTATGTATGCTTTAAAAAACTTATTGCAGGGGATATATCAGCAAATTCTCTAAGACTCTACTTTTACATTTTTTAAAATTTATGTCTGTTGAATACTCTTATTTGAGCTGGAAAAAGTGTACACCGAAATTTGTGAGTGTTTTGAATTACTAAGAGCTTACGTTTGTTAATTACCTTTTCGCCGAAAGATAAGTGTTAATCATTAAAATGGACTTTTGTTAGGTATTTCTCCATTTCACTTAGTAGGCTTCTACCTTCTTTTAGTGGGGTGATGAGTTAAAATAACTAAAAAATGAGAAAGAACCAGCTTCCTAAGCCATTGATGGAATTTACTTAAAATTTCTTTGTGAGTTACTGAAAACCTCCCATCAAACTATTACTAAGTCGCGATGTATGGTTTGGTGATCATTGTTATAGACTGTTTATAAGATAACTGTCTAGTTTAAGTTCGACATTTTCTTTAAACTAAAATTAATTGGGGTTATATATATATATATATATATATATATATATATATATATATATATATATATATATATATATATATATATATATATATATATATATATATATATATATAATAATAATAATCTAGACCGCAATTCTGGATTTTTAATAAAAAAACATTTTCTTTCGGATCAAATTGTGAATCTAAACTGGTTTTGAATCAACTTAATTACATACACAGAATTTCATCAATATCAGTCCAGCCGTTTAGGAGGAGTTCTATTACAAACACACGGACAGAAGAATCTTATATATAAAGATGTGTGTGTGTGTGTGTGTGTGTGTGTGTGTGTGTGAGTGAGAGAGAGAGAGAGGGGGGGGGGGAGGGGGGAAAATTCTCAGGGGCTTTCAAAACTTAAATCATGGGTAAAAATTCCCGCGTTAATTTCCATTCCCCATTTTAACCTCTAACCTAAAAATTGACCAATGGGGCTACAGGTTACGCCCTCAGAGAAGGGGCCTGGCCAATTATAAACCTACATGGCCCTAGCGGACCATTTAGGAAATTTCCAAATAAAAAGGAGATACACGCTAGCGGAGACAGATTTTTCTAGAGATATTTTTCCCACAGATGTTGACCCAGATGTTACTTATCTTGTACATAGAACTTCATGCTAGCTGACCCTTCAGTTTGTCCCTATGATGAAGCGGGAACCCGTCCTTCAAAGTTATCTTAATAAAGGTCTTTAGCTGAAACGGTATCATTTTTATGGCCATGACTGCCACCCCCCATCGAGAAGTCAGTCTCATTACATATATATATATATATATATATATATATATATATATATATATATATATATATATATATATATATATATATATATATATATATATATATATATATATATATAAAGATATATATATATATATGACATAAATTAATATATTAAAATAATAGTATATATTTAATAATAAATTTTCAATGCAGGAAATTAATAATTTTATATATGTTAAATTTCATATAATTATATTCCCTTTGACTTCCGTTGACATTTTGATTTATAATGCAGTCTTCAATAATAATATATTAATAGCATGTATATTTATTATTAATAATACATATTTTGATTAATAATAAGATTCCCCTTTGAAATGAAATTTCTTTTTTTTTTTATACATTTATACATATTTTGTTTTTCGTAAAATATGAAATATTTATTTGAAAACTTTAATCGTATTCAAGATGTTAGCTTTGCGGTACATTTTACATTAACCAGGTCTAGATTTTATGCAAAATAAAAAATTTAATTTAAAAATTAAATTTACACAAAGTGTAGTTGGTGTTTTGCTGTTTAACGATACTGTTTCATTATGGCCAATATGCTTATCAAACTGCTTTATAACACAGTACATCTGATATCCTGTAACTATTTATTTTCACAATCGAGTTCTAAAAGGGAGTTTTGTAGGTATATTCTTTATTTCTTAAACGAGCTACATAAATGTGAATTTACCCAGGCTAGTAGGTAATCATTCTAAGAAACTAATGAAATGAGTAATTGAGTAATTGCACTTCCCAGTGTTCAGCTGGTGAGATGTCAAAATACTTTGAGATTCTTAATTTGAGATAAAATTAAATATTTTATACTACAGCCCCAAGAAAAATATTAACAAGACTTAGTAATTAATGTTGATTAAAATATAACATTTCGAACAACTGCAATGTGAAACAATTTTTTGTGGTATTATATCGAATAACGCTTTCAGGGTCACAATCGGCTACCTTATGCAACATTATATTTCCTATACTTTTTAAAACTCACTTAGAATGCTTGACTATTTACTATCACAATCAAATTCCAACTAGGATATTTGCTAGTATATTTATGGTTTCTCTTATGGGTTACTTAAATGTTGATTTACCTTGATTAGTATGTAATCATTCACTGGCAAGGATGAAGCAGGTAACTACACTTTCCGGTGTTTACCCGGTGCGATGTCAACAATTTTTTGAAATTTTAGCTTAGCGCGAGACAAGTTTAAAATATCTATACCCCAGTAAAAGCATTTAATCAAACTTGCTAATTAAAGTTGCGTAAATTACAATACTTAAAACAATTTAAAGTGTAAAATATTTTTGTGGTATTATATAGTATAACTGCTATATTCTCTAAATCAAACAGTCTTTGAGAAAGCTTTATGTAGAGTTTATTCACAAGACGTACACACACATATATATATTTCGAAGTCTTAAACCAAAAGGTCAGGTCAATTTCGATTCTAAAGGCTTTTATTCTTCAAAAATAATGTATTCGACATCGGCGACAATCTCCGCTCCATTTTGTTTTCAACTCCATTTCTTTCTACGTTGCCAATCGCGGAAAACTAAAAACAGCGATATCAATCTCGAGCTCGCGACAATAACGCCTTCATGGCCAAAGTCAACAAATTATCCAGCTGCATATTGTAATTCCTGAGGGTCTTAAAACTGATTCAGGTTTTGGTTTGGTTTGGTTTTTAGCGCTACGGTCTACTGTTTTGCACACGAGGGCTAATGAGACCGGGACCTACTGCTGAAAGCCGATTCCGAACGGCTACGAACATCCATGCCATAGTGGGATTCGAACCCACGAACTCCGGTACCGACGATCAGCGCCCTAACCAATCGGCCAGCGTTCGGCTAAAACTGATTCAGAGTATTAACGATTTATGCTCACATTCGATTTCCAACTGAGATATTTACTAGAATATAAATGGTTTCATTTATGGGTCGCATAAATATAGATTTACTCTGATTGGTAAGCAATCATTCTCTGAGAGGGATCAAATAGTAACTACACCTCCCGCTGTTCACTCGATGCGATGTCAAAATATTTATATTTTGAATAAGTGTGAAACAAATTTAAAATTTCTATACCACAGAACCTGTGAAAAAAAATAGTTAAACTTTGAGATTAAAGTTACTTAAAATATAATATTTGAAACAACTTCAAAGTAAAATATTTCTTGTAGTATTATACAGAGCTACGCTTTCACGGCCATTGTAGACTAAGTATCTAGCTTGACTTATATAACATTATAATTCTTTTACGTCGTAAAACTGAACTCGGATACTGAACTAAAAATATCTCATGTGAATACTCCATTACTTCTTTGTACGCCTATTAAATTGTACATCTTTTAATTTTGTATGATATGTCATAAAAATAATTGTTTACACATTTTCTTCACACTTCAACGTTAGTTCCTTTACTCAAGGTAATGATATTGTTTAAGTTTAGATCAAGTACTGCCATCTGGTGGCGACCCGCAAAGTTAATAATAGTTATATTGAAATTTATCATTATATCAATATTTCCCTCTAAACAAGAATTTTGGGTGAATATAGTACTTCCTTTACTCGTACCAGGAAATAAACAGTAAAATTTAAAAATTCTCTGCAAATAAAATATTTTTACTATTGTTTTCTAAAACTGGACTTTAAAAACATTGCTTCAATAGTTTACAAAAGATTGTTACACTGGCATGGGAATTCTTCGATATGGTTTATGTACATAATTGTTAATCTGTAGTATTATTGACCGTTATATTAGAATATTACGTTGGATAGAATGTGAACTACAATAAAAAAATGGAAGTGCACAATTAAACATAGTGGCAATCCTAAATACAAAATTTCTATATTTTACTGCTAATCACTTATGAGTTACTCTCGCCAGCGTAAATATACATTAAGTTGAACTTTTACGTTATATAGATTGCAGATTTCAATTAAAATGGGATATGCACAACTAAATGTTTTGACCGTCCTAAATGCAAGATTTCAACCTTTTAAGGTTTGATTTGGTTTAGAACTCTACGATCTATTTCATTGCAACACGGAGGGTATTGAGACCAGGACCTACTGCTTAAAGCTGATTCCAAACGGCTACGAATATCCATGTCACAGTGTGATTCGAACCGTGGTACCAAAGAACGGTCACCTAACCATTCGGCCATCGTTCAGCCCAACCTTCTTTGGCTAATCTTTTTTTTAAGCTAAACGAGATATATATGTACTTATGGGCGTCTCTACGAAACTATTCAAAATGCACCCAAAAAAGGTCGAAATATATATTTAAATCTTAATTAAAGTTATCATGTAAGTACATATAGACGTAAAATTGAAAAATGTCAAAATTAATGGAGCTATGGCCAAAATGAGTATTTCCGTTGAAAGTCCTATGTGCGTGCGTGTGTTTTTGTGTGTTTGTATTGTTTGTATACACGGAAGCATTTATTTACTAATTAATCTGAGTATATACAAATAAATATATTCACATTTACAAATACATACACATGTAAATAACAAACGTAAACATGAAGTTTATCTCAAAAATATCTCTTAGACTACATCTAGAGATTTCGTCGAAGGATAAAATAAATAACTAAGTGCTAATCTCTAAAGAAACTAAATTCACTTCCGTCTTCGAATCTTTTCTTTCCTTCAACCTTACTAGATCTTAATGAATTTTAAGCATGCTAATGTTGTTGATTCAAACCCGCATTAATGCGATTTTTAAGCAGATTTAACCCGGTGGCTTATGAAAGTTGATTACTTTTCTCGATTAAACTTTCTCTTTTCAATTTAACCCTGAATTCCCGCCCTTTGTTCGTGCTGCCCAAAAGACTTCGATCAGATAAAGCGGCTCATTTGCATGCAACTCCACTTCCTCCACTCTCTAAAGATGAACTTGTCTCCGGTGGCGTGAGGTACATAAATTATTTCGCCAAACTTTGAGGAGCTTAGTCAGTGTTGAAGGCATCTGGAGAAAGGCATGTTTTGATTCTTTCGTTACATGCTCATCAAAAATGGAGGGGGAAGAGGAAATATTTGTGTTTCAATTCATTCCTTTTTGACATCCTCCTTATCTTGACATCAAAATTGCTGTCTCTTACTAGCTACGGTAATGCAGGATAAAAGCCTGTGAGGAAATTCGCTGAAGCCATCTCTGTTTGATGGGAAAACGGTCATGTTTATAATTAACCTTTAAGGCTTCAAACAGGAACTGACAAGGACGGCAGATGTAACTGTAATTATAGTACGTCAGATGATAGCATCAACAGCCGATAATATGCAATGATAATGAATATACGCAATGATATGAATAAAAATTCTCGTTAAGGAATTTAAGATTCGTCATGAAGGGGATCAAATGCAGACATCATTCTGTAATTAAAATATTTTCAATTCATTACATGGAATGCCATCTGCATTCATCTTATTTTTAATGAAAGCAATAATCACTCATTTTAAATCCTACTCGGTATGAGTCACATTTATTTTTCACTTTTTGATACTGGGTGAAATGGCATAAAAAAGAAATCTTATTGCGTCAAACGGAAATTAAGATTCGTTCGAAAGGAATTTAAGATTCGTCATGAAGGGGATCAAATGCAGACATCATTCTGTAATTAAAATGCTTTCAATTCATTACATGGAATGCCATCTGCATTCATCTTATTTTCAATGAAATCATTATTCACTCATTTTAAATCCTACGCGGTATAGATCACATTTAGTTTTCACCTTTTGATATTAGATGAAATGGCATAAAAAAGAAACCTCATTGCGTAAAGCGCTAACATAGGAAGAAAAAACCTTTTAAAAAAGTTTCAAAAAGAGGTGTTGGATCTGTCGTGTTCTGAATGGAAATTGTGACAGCTTATAATACTTTCCAAAAAAATGAGGTTTTGTCATATGTACAAAGAAGTTTAAAGTCTCAGGGCTATTAAATTCCTAAAATATTTGCAATTTAATTTTTTTATGTATTAAACTGCAAACATTTCTAGCCGTTTTTATGTCATTACTTTTTACAATATTTCAAATATAAGGACATTTATAGAAAACTAAAATTACTTGTATTTGTCACATTGTAGCGGGTACAATTACTTCCCTCTCTTTTTATGATAGGTGTCACTAAGAGAGCCATCTAGTTTGTTTTTCAATAGTGACTGTCACCTCTCTCAGTGTGTGCGTTGTATATGCTGTTGTTTTTGTACTGTGTTGTGGAACATAGCGAACGAAATAAAAATGGTTATCAAAAAATAGTTTATTTCACAACGCATTTTCGAATAAATGAGTCTCGTCCTTCTACAACATTAGAATATAATTAAAACTCTAAAATGGTTTTTCCCAAATTTCAAATTGTTTAATTTGTGTGCTTGGTACCCTAAAAATTTTTCTAGTAGTTTCACAAATTTCTGTACCCTAGTGTACATATATAGTGCGACTTTTATGTACTATAATTTAATTATTTTCATTGGGTTTTGAAATTTTGATTCTTATATATTAAAATTTTATACTCTTTACTCTCTTCTTAATTTCTAACGGAATTTGTATATAAATTGTTTATAAATTTATATATGAATTTTAAAACGTGTACACCATAAAGTTACAGAATTATATTATTGACGAAGAATTTTATTGTGAATGCAAAGTATTTTCTGATTTTAGCACATCGTTATTCAGAAGGTTAAAGAAATATCTCATTATAAAATCCTTCTTCAAATAATGAACTTCCCCAATTTTAATGAGAGAAATATTTATTATGTTTTATATATAATTCTCTGTTTATAAGTACCCATACGTAATGCCTATCCATTCCAAATTGGCTGGATTAATCGTGATGAAATTTTGCATGGTGATTCAGGTAAAGTACCCTGGGAAGGTACAATGACTTGTTTGGAGATCATAGTGTTATAACAATTAAACAATTTTAAGTAACTTAATTTACATAATAGATGTTCCTAAAAGATAAGTTTTGTCACGATTGTATTTAGTTATTTAATTTAGTCTCTTTTTATTTCATATATTTCTTTCTTTTCATTACTTTTCAAGCTATTTTCTTACTAGGAGTAATGGTGAGATGTCTGAAACTTTAAAAGCATTTAACGTTTTATTTATGTCAGGAGCTTAATATTTATATTTTTATAGATACTTTAGCTCACTTTTAGTAATATCGCAAAAAACTAGGTACATTCTGTTAGCTGTGAAGAATAAATTGCCTAATAACGCCAAATGCAGCATTTTTATTTCTTACTTTCATAAAGTTAAAAGTTTTAAATTCTGTTATTTTCTCTTTTATTAAAATGAGTTTTTTTTATTTGTGAAACTGTTTATATTGCTGAAGTGTTTAATTATCATTTCCAATGGGAAGTAACAGAACAACAAATTGAAAAAACAAAGAAAAATGACATCGGTTACCCCTTACCTGCTCTACACATCACATGTGATGTATATACATGTATATATACATATATATATATATATACATATATATATATGTATATATATATATATATAATGCTTTATATAATTCTACATCACAATGTGATACACAATGAACTATGTTTTATATACGAGCTTTTTTATATTTTATTTAATTGTGTATCAAGTGTGATATGTAAGAGTATTAAGCCTTTGTATATCATATGTGGTGTACAGCACCGGCAAAAAGTTAATCCATTAGCTTCAGTTTGACAATCCAATATAGCTGCCATATAAAAACAGGTTGTAGAGCAGAACAAGACGCAACGTGAGTCATGTCCACATCGTCCGGGCTATCACACAGGTGACAAAGATAGTCGGAAACCAGTTTGAGTCTGTGGAGATGACTACAGAGACTATCATGGTTGAAGAAAAGCCATAGTATAAGGTAATTTCACGCAGCATGACGTATCTCAACTCATGACGATTCTGGCTTTCGTTTCAAACGGAATGGCAGCATATTGGTTGTATAATGGCTACATCTCAACTCATGATGATTCTGGCTTTCTTTTCAAATGGAAGGGCAGCATATTGGTTGTCTAATGGCTACATCTCAACTCATGACGATTCTAGCCTTCTTTTGAAATGGAAGGGCAGCATATTGGTTGTCGAAGGGCTACATCTCAACTCATGACGATTCTGGCTTTCTTCTCAAATGGAAGGGCAACATATTGGTTGTCTGTTCGTTATCACATACATGGAAATGAATGGGAAGGGCAATAAAGTAGCTCATGACGTTACATGAAATCGCTCTGTTACCACTAATTTGTGTCTTGGTCACTTAGGTATATCATGTAAATATTTGAATTATGACTTATTTCCGCTTCTAAAGGCAACATCCTATGAGAATGAGTTTTTTCTTACTATCGCTTTGATGGAAGGATATATATATATATATATATATATATATATATTATATATATATATATATATATATATATATATATATATATATATATATATATATATATATTATCAATTCTTGGTTATTAAGCTGTAAAATAAACACCTCTCCTCAGACAATCTCAGTGTTTGAAATCTAATATAATTTGAAAACTAATTTAATTGAAATAAATTTAGCCTTTTTCTAGACACCTTAATTTTAGACCACCTGGTTCTATTATCGGCTAATCGTGAGTCCACGACAAAAGGTCACCTTTTGGGCTCCTTGTTCGTTTTGGGGTCATGTAACGGATCGTTACACCCCCCCTCGCATAAGAATTTTCCACAGGGTGGATCTCGATTATGCAGATAATTCTCGTGGAGAACTGCAACTCTGATCTTCCTCGTAAGGAACCAACAGTCACTCAAATACTTAGTATACATTATACTACAAAATAACACTAACTATATCTAAATTATAATATCAAATAATTACAACACAAAAGACAATATGCAAGTATGTACAGGTTACATTCTTACCACATTTTACATGATGCAGCGGCTTAATGCATCTGCATTAGTATTATCTGTGCCGGGTTTGTGAACCACACAGTAGCTATCAGTTGCAGCACCAGCTGTCATTTCAAACCGTTTGAAAAATTCCGTTGTGAGGTGGCTTGTAAACGAAAAGCCATTATCACATTGAACTTCGCGCGGAAAACCTAGATGCCTGAAAATCTGTAAAAACGCATCAGTGACCGCTACAGATCCTATATTTGGCACTGGCACCGCTTCCGAGTATTTAAAAACCAGACCTATCGCGGTAATTATATACCGGTTCCCATTTTCAGATTCGGGTAACGGCCCACAAGCATCTATATTAATTTCAGTGAAAGGTTCACTAATTATCGGAGTTAATCGCATAGGCGCCTTCTTTGTATCAATAGCATTCCCTACTAGTTGACAAGGATGGCACGACTTAACATGCGTTTCCATATCTTGATAACACTTCGGCCAATAAAACAATTTAGCGAGGCGTTGTTTCGATTTAGTTACGCCTGCGTGAGTTCCCGCATCTTCTTGACAGAGAGCCAAAATTCTCTCCCGTAACCTTTCCGGTACCACCAAATCACAATTTTCCTCTCCTAAATGGTTTACCTGAATTTTGCATAACAATTCATGTTTTTGTACGAAACTTTTATGCGCAACTCCATCGGTTACATTAACTAACAGTTCTCTCACTTCCCTAGTCTCAGAGCAATTGTCCTGGCTGACCGCAAATTCCTCTGGGGTTATATTCACAAGACCCCGTTCTGCGTCGGTCAAGTTGACAATTGGAAGCTCATATTCAATTTCTCCGCTCGTGTCTTGTAACAATGCGGGTCCCTCCTCTGCGCTTAGGGGGTTGTTAAATTCGTCCGTATTAGAGTTCCCGCTTACCTCGAGGGCTTCCGACTGCAACCTAGTAATCGCATTTTTACCTAATAGTCTCTTTGATGTCGACTGTTGGTCAGTAGTTAGACGAGATATTACTTCATTCTCGCGCACTACTTCATTATAGTCAGAATCAGAGGATCCTTTTCCAAGCGCGGGAATTTCGAAACCCTCAGTTTGTTTTTCCCCGGTTCGCGCTTCATCTCTCTGACTTAAAACCGGAGTGTTCGTTACGCGAAAACCTCTCCCTATTGTACTTTTGTCCACATTTCCGTCCGCACTTACTCCCAGACTGGTTTTGGTTGCAACGAGGGGAGGGGGGGCGATTCGTGGAAATGATCTTTTGTTCCCAGGTATGTTTATTTACCTTCTCCCCACCTGCACTGGATTTTTCATTCGTCGGACTGGAATTCCCGTTCTCTAGAGCAGTTCGGGTTTGTAACTTCGCTTGAGCGTTAATTTGCTCAGTTACCTGTATTTTTCGGCTTTGTTCTTCTAATAATGCAGCCGTCAAATTTCCCAAAATGTATCGTTGTTGATTCGAAAAATCAGAAATGACGCAAGCCTTCGTATCGATATTCCCATATGTAGTACATAGCGAAACTCTTGCTACAGGTAATTTTATAGCGTGAGTATCTAAGGGCTGAGTTACCCATACCGTGTCGCCTGTAAAATCTTGCGGCCTAACATATCGCCTACAGATGAAGTCATAGCTAGCTCCACTGTCTCTTAAAATTTCAGACGGTTTATTGTTTACAGTGCCCAAACTAACGTACGGTGCTAGCAGATCTACTACCTCACTTTCCGTATGGATAGCATTTAATTCCTCCTTACGTTTTAATTCCGGGCAATCAGGTCTAATGTGCCCAGAGACTCCACACTGGAAACAAATAATGTCTCTGTGCCTTTTCCTTTCAAACTCCCGATCATTTCGCCAATCCCGATGTTTAAGTTCATTTACACTCGGCGTTTTTGGCCTTTCATTCTTAACTTCAACCTTTTCCTGGGGAGGGGGTCTGATATTTTCTGCCGCCTTGAATGGTACTGAAAATTTGCGAACATCAGAGGTGCGAGAATCCGGAAATTTTTTTCCTTGCGTTTGGGGCTTCCCGGGTTTCTTAAGTAATTCATACTTGTCTCCTAAGTCCGCTACGATATCGGGTGAAACAAAACTTTCCCATTCTTTGAGATGGAATTCCTTGAATTCGCTCCCCATTTTCCGTTTAAGCTGGTCTACTAGCATTAAATCTAGTAGACCTTCATAGGTTGTAACTCCTAAACTGGATACCCAACCTTCTAAATAGGTGCGTATCTCAAAAAGGTAATCCTTCCATAGATTTCCTGATTTCCGTACATGTTGTACAAATTTTTGCCTCAGGGCTTCCGCCGATAATTTATAGCGTTCTAAGAGGAGTTTCTTTACAAATTTATAATCCCGCGTT
>CM063506.1:88778697-88786197 GCA_032207245.1 Pardosa pseudoannulata
AAGCAAAGCCATTCGCGAGTTCGGGAAGAGTCTATTTAGAGAAGAGTACATTTTTATTTTTGAATTGGAGGTTTTTCCTTTAACTGTATACGTTTTTTCCCGCAAGATGCATCGGTGATTTGTCTGACATTCCGAGGACGAATGCAAGGAGATTTATTGGTAAGTAATTCAACCCCGAGTAAGTTCGTTTCACAAATTTGAAACCTCAAAGTTGATTGATCGATTTCATTGTTTTAAAGGGATACTTCCTACATGCATGCAATGTATCGACTTAAGGGGACACTTCTAAATGACATTCAAGGCGAATAACTTCTAAATGACATTCAATAAATATAATTTTTGTGAAAAAAAATTTTTAATACTTTTTTTGCATACCTTTTAAATACCTATTTAAGGGGACACATCAGCATAAAGCAACTTCAAAATGAGGAATTTTTGTTATTTTTCGATTTGCCATAACTTTTTTTCTTATTATGGAAATTACTTGTAAATTTTAAATTTACTCTCTGAACCTAGTTAATTACTTTCCTGTTTTTACATTGTTTCTGGTATATAAGAACTTTTTTATATATAATAAAATAAAAGTGCTTGTTTTGAAAATTTAAAAATTTTGCTGTCACACTGCTCTCAGTCTTACAGCAACACAAACTATATTTCAGCAACAATTTTTGCATTTTTATAAACAAGAAACATTAAGTATTATTCTCCACCTATTTAAAATTTAAAAGTTATCAGAAATTTACACCAGCAAAATAAATTTTCAAAAACCCTAAAATAACGTTGAAAAATTAAATTTCAAATACAATAAATACCCCATAAAATAAAAAAAAAATTCAAAAAAGTAGGTGGAGTTTCATTTTAGTACTATAATGTACTTACCTTGAAAATTATAGATCCATAAGTGCAATAGTTTTTTTTTAGAGTGAGCGCAAGTTTGAAAAACATCATTTAGAGTAAAATGCATTTAAAGTTAAAACTTTAGATATTTTCATCATATTACATTAAAACATTTGATAAAAGGATTTAAAATTGCCTATATGTATACATTGTCCCTTCTGTGTCTAATATTTTTACTTTTATAGCAATTTTATAACTTTTTCTTGCTTTGCAAGCCACTAACGTAAACATCTAAGCCATGATTTCAGCCGAACGAATCAGTTGTTGATCACTGTTGTATGTAAATACTCTTGCATAATTACCAATTTGTTAAGGCAGTTCTTGCATAACACTGGTTCAAACAACATGACCATCATTAAATACATAAAATGCATCATTTACCACTATTTGAACAATATTAATCTTAAAACAGTTTCAACGCTGAAAGTGATGACACAACGGCAGGGAGAAGCATAAACAAATACCAGCTGGGTGATTTAAATGTCCCATGCTGCCAGTGTTTCTTTTTTATGTTATAATTTTACAAGTTCTAATTCGAACATTTCAATGGGGTTTGTTTTAAACGATTCAGAAATTGCCAAAGATTCTAAAATTGCAAAAAAAAATATTTTTTGAAGTTTAAAGGTGATGTGTTCCCTAAAGGTACACAAGAACCTTAAATCTCAGTTTCTAAAATATTCAACTTTTCACTGTATTCTTAATCCATTACTGCTTAACGTCGGTTTTTTAGGAACAGATAAAAAATAGTTTGTGCACTTTTTTATGTTTTATTGGAATAATTTTTCCTTTTCTGTGAAGGTAGGTGGCATTCATATTTACCAGTGATTGACAAACCGTTGATCACGTGCTATCAGTAATATCAATAGTAAACATTTTTGAATGCTCTGTCACCATTAATTTGCTATACATAAAATGAAAAGAATGAAACAATTTGCATCGTACCTTACGTTCGAACATACACAAAATTTAAACTAACTTTTTTCAGGTTTTATATATTTTAGCTTGTTCTCGCGATATATTACAACTTTACACAGTATTCTTAATCCAACTTACGTCGCTTTTTTAGGAACTTTTAAAAAATAGTTTGTACATTTTTTTTATGTTTTATTGGAACAATTTTCTTTTCTGTGAAGGTAGATGGCAATCATATTTACCAGTGATTGCCAAACCGTAGATCACGTGCTATCAGTATAATCAATAGTAAAATTTAAACTAACTTTTTTCAGATTTTATACATTTTAGTTTGTTCTCACGATATATTGCAACTTTTCACTGTATTCTTAATCCGTTAATATTTAAGGTATCCGTTATGTTCGGAGAACTTTTTTCTTTAAACGTAGAAACTAGTTCATGTTTTTACATTTTTAGATTTATATTTTATATTATCATAGAGAATTGCACTTAAAAATTTATTCCTGTAGAAGTTTTTTATAAAATTTCTA
The DNA here is from genome assembly GCA_032207245.1 of Pardosa pseudoannulata. Classification (NCBI taxonomy): domain Eukaryota; kingdom Metazoa; phylum Arthropoda; class Arachnida; order Araneae; family Lycosidae; genus Pardosa; species Pardosa pseudoannulata. The sequence goes on from CM063506.1 coordinate 88,781,037, forward strand.
ATAAAGAAAATTTAGTAAAAAAAATCGGGTTTTTTCAAAAGGTCTAATTTTTTAATAAATTAAATTATTTCAATATTTTTTGATGAAACACATTTTTTATACACTGGACTAGTGAATCACCTAAAATCTTTGCTTAATTTACATTTGGTAAAAAAGTTTGGTCCTTCAAAATCATACACATTGAATTTTTAACGAATTTTCATTACCTTTATACCTATGAGTGTAACATCATTAAAAATTATCCAAATTTAAAGCTTTTAGGTCATTTACTAGTAAATACTATCAAAAGCATTCATAATAATTTTCAACACAATATTTTAAGAACTTTTTGAGAAATCACATTTCAAGTTTCAACGTTTTATTAAAAATACCGTTCTGAGAAAAACTCATTTGAAGTTTATGAAAGCAACTTTAACTATTTAAAAATTAAATACATGTTTAAAATTCCGCACACTTTCTTGCTTCAAAACTTTCTAATTGCCAAGTTGCTAATTATTAAAAATACTAGAAAACTGTTTAAACTAATCTTCATGAAAATTTAAAAACTTTTGTCCAAAAATGCTCTTTAAATGGCTTTAAATTCTCAACTTCTGGTTCCGGAGTCGCTACTTCCGTTTTGTTTTGGCAGCTGTCATTGATGTTTAAACAATTGTAACTTTTCTTTAAAATGTCGTAGAGACAAAAGAAAAAAAAATTTAGAAGCTTAAAAGTTGAAATTTTACAATAGAGAATTAAAAAAGTATGATTTTTTCAAAAAATGACGTTTTTAACGTAGTCGGATACCTTAACGTCGCTTTTTTAGGAACAGTTAACAAAACAGTACACTTTTGTATGTTTTATTGGAACATTTTTTCCTTTTCTGTGAAGGTAGATGGTAATCATATTTACCAATGACTGCGAAAGCGTCGATCACATGCTATCAGTAGTATCAATAGTAAACATTTTTCAATGTTCTGTCATCATTAATTTGCTATATATAAAATGAAAAGAATGAAACAATTTACATCGTACCTTACGTTCGTATATACGTAAAATTTAAACTAACTTTAAGATTTTATATATATTAGCTTGTTCTCACGATATATTACAAACTATTCATAATAACTTCATGAAATTTCGCACACTGACGACAGTACTGTATTACAACTTATACTTAAAATAATTTATTTCTTGTAAGTTTATTTTTTAACTTTTAATTTTAATGCTGCAATTTTAAATTAATTTTATATTTTAAATTCCCTACAGGATTTAATTATAAATATTTTATGTGTGAAGTTTGAATAATATATACTGCAATTGTGTTATTAAATATTTCCGGAAATTAATTTGTATTATGAATGTAAAATATTTTGAAATATCTTGTATGCTAGACTCTCTTTAAATTTTTAGCTCTTTTAGAAAACATATAAAAACTCATTATAAAATTAACTTTTAAATTATGAACTTTATATATTATTAAAAAAAAGTAGTTATATCTACATATTGTGGGCAGAAATACCAAATAGAAAGAAATTTTAAAGATTTTTTAAATAATTGATGAAAAAGTTAATTTGTCCATTTTCAACTGCTCATTTAACTCGAGACCTATTAAAGAAGGAAATCATTTCTATCGCAAAATATGAAATAGAAAGAAGTTTTAAAAAGTTTTTTAAATAATTGCTGAAAAAGTTAATTTGTTCATTTTCATCTGTTCATGTAACCCGAGACCTATTAAAGTAGGAAATTATTTCTATCGCAAAATATGAAATAGAAAGAAGTTTTAAAAAGTTTTTTAAATAATTGCTGAAAAAGATAATTTGTTCATTTTCAACTGTTCATTTAACCCAAGTCCTATTAAAGTAGAAAATTTCTATCGTAAAATATGAAATAGAAAGAAGTTAAAAATTTTTTTTTTGAACAACTGCTGAAAAAGTTAATTTGTTCATTTTCAACTGTTCATTTAACCCACGACCTATTACAGTAGGAAATTATTTCTATCGCAAAATATGAAACAGAAAAAAGTTTTAAAAAGTTTTTTAAATAATTGCTGAAAAATGTAATTTGTTCATTTTCAACTGTTCATATAACCCAAGACCTATTAAAGTAGGAAATTATTTCTATCACAAAATATAGAGTTTCTTTTATAAGGTATTTTGCAAACATCATAATTCTTGTGTAATAGTTGTATTATAGAGTTGTGTTGTATACAGAGAGGTGTGTAAGTTTATATCGATATGTATATATGTGTGTGTAATATCCTTGAGACATAAAATCTATAAAACCTTATCAGATTGTAATATTTATAATTTTTACATGCTTTAAGATATAGTTATCATTTTCGATGTACGTGGATTAAAATAAGACTTAAGACTTTAGTTTGAATAAAAGTGTGCCTATAATATATTTTAAGTTATCTGAATTACGTGAGAGTTCAAATACATATTATGCAGTTCATAACTTCTGCCTTTAAGCTGTTAATATTTTCAAACTATATTTGTCAAAGAGAATTTAGTTCTTCCTTAACAATGCTATTATTTTAATACAATTGCACATAAGTGTCACAAACAGAAAAAATTTAATATTTTATTAATCTAAGCTTCCAAACATATCTTTATAACACTTCATGTGTCATTTTCCAAAAATGAATCCTGTTCTTTTTTTAAAAAACAAAAATTGAAATCTCTTATATTGTTGACGAAATATTTCTAAGGCTTAGAAGAGCAGAAAATAATTTAATTTTTTAAAGAAAGGATTTTTTTAATAGTGATACGAATAAAGTAGAAACTAGTTACGCCTAACTACTACTATAATACTCTTTTCATTCTCATTTAACCATGAAAACAGTAAATGTATTCTTTTTATATGCTAATTCCATGACCTTGTGAACAAAAAGCAGAATATTTTCCGACTTTTGCAAGTTAAAGCATTCTTTCTCTGAGCTTAATTAACTTTTTTGTCTATCCTGTTCATCCCATATGATATACACATCTAATGCTTTATATGCTTATGTATCACATGTGATACACAAAGAACTATATTTTAAGCACAAAACAAGTAATATATAAAAAAAAATTTAAGTCAATTCCTACTTAGGTCAACAAAGAAAAATCTTATATTAGTTACTTGCGCATGCTATAAAAATCTTGTGTAATCATTTCAAATCCAGATTCTTAAGTTTACTGTAAACTGAATGGCGATGCATTCGCGAAAAACTAAAATTAATTAAATTTAATTAATGAATTAATATTTGAACAAAATGTACTAACATCAAGTGTCAATCACTATAAGTTTAAAAAAAAGCATTTGAACACTTGAACTTGAGGGGATGAATAAAAAGTATTTTATTAACGATTGAAAATTTGAACAAGATATAGAAATATATATATATATATATATATATATATATATATATATATATATATATATAAATATATATATATATATATATATAATATATATAAATATATATATATAAATATATATATATATATATATATATATATATATATATATATATATATATATATATATATATATATATCCAGGAATTATACAACTGATGTACACATTTGAAATTATAGCCCTTATTATTTTTACTTCCCAGGCCTGCTGGGCAAGGAGAGACCTAAGATACTAGACTATGTAAGTATAAGAGCCACTTTCGTAAAATGAATAGGCACAGTTCGTAGGGAAACGTAAACTTTATTCATTACCTGCAAAAAAATGAGATCTTTACCAGTCGACGACAAACAAGAGAATGACATGAAAAACACTTTGCTAGAACAGAGGTGTATCCAAGAGCGAAGACTGATAGAATTTTCCCAAGGGACAAGAAACTTAGTCAGCGAATTTAACTGTTAGGTTAGAAGAAAAGCTGAGCCAATTGCCGGCGACAGCTGGAAAACGTGTTGAATGGACAAAAAGCTTTAGGAAATGTATTGGAAGAATTTTAAGTCGAGGATACTCCTTTGATTAAGACATTTTGAGGCTGGGAAAATAGATTTTAAAGAATTAGAATGTGAGAGAGGAGGTTTTTAAGGAAATATTAAAATGAAATATTTTTGATATATTACATATATAAACATAAAAGTAACATTGTGTTTTTTGTCAGGTTTTTTAAATTTAAACAAATAAACGTGTTTTAAAGGTGAAAAAAATTTTTATGTAAAATATTTGAAGACTCTAATAACAAAATTTATTTTTTCATCTACATAAAATACAAGTTTTTGCATCCATTAAATAATACATAAATGCATACAACGAATACTTTTTTAAAGCACTCTCAAACTAAACTACTGTTAAATATTAAGAGAAATATTAAATATTCTAAACATTAAAAAACTCTCTCTACTTTTTGAAAAGAAATATAAACAAAAATTCTGAAAGAGAAAGAAAGAAAACTATAATGGTATACAGGGATTTACGAATCTTAATATTGTTTATGTTGAGTCTTTAAAACATTCGATGATTTTCTTTTTTTAGGGGGGGGGGGGCGAGGGAAGATAGTTTATAACCTACATCAGTTATTCCCAAACTTTTTATTCTCATTGGTTTTTACTTAAAGCAAACAATTTATCATAAACCACCTAGTGATATAATTATACATAAAAAACTACATAAAACAAAATTACAATTTTCATTTTTATGTTTTTAACTCGTGAGAACGCGCTGTGGGCCTAGGTGCCCTGTGCAACTTTTCTGAGTCAAATACTGCCAAAATTGCTTTTGAAAATGAAGAGAAAATTCGTATTTCTAAAAATTACTTTATTAAAAGTTTAAAATATATATTTCAGATTATTTGGAATATTAATTTTCAAAAGTGTTTTAGACTGTAGACATTTTCATTAGCATTCCGAAAACACAAACATAAGTCACACACAACTTAAAAACTTTTTTATTTTTAGTCTTTACATTTCATCATTATAATCCAATAACGATGCATTTTTGTCAGTATCTCTGCTCCGGCCACAAACTCTAAATAAAAATGCAAAAGTGTATAAGCATACACTGAGTCATTGGAGCGCGAATAAATTAAAGGTATCTCTTTTTGAGAAAAATATTCAGAGAAAACTGCAGAAATGCATGTTATTGAGGTTTATAAGACTTATAAGACTGCTACTGAAAATTTGGGTAGTTTATTTCTATTTGGTGATTTTGTGTGGAATGCTTTATTAACATACGG
>CM063506.1:88791197-88798697 GCA_032207245.1 Pardosa pseudoannulata
TAGTACTGCCTTCCTATAAAGTTCACTTGGAAGTCCCTTCACAAACAATTAAATGATCAAAGTGAAATAGCTGATTGGGTGGACGAAGGTGAAAAAAAATACATACCTGTTAGAAAACACAATCCTTACACGATTATTTGTGCTTTCATTTTATTACATAATTGGATGAGGCTCATATTTACAAATTGTCCTTGGTACGTCCGACATCTAACTAAAAACTCTGTCTTCTTATGAAAATCAATATTTCATGTGTCCACATTTCAAACTTTATATTACTAGATATAATTTAAGTGAAACTGGTTTTCAATTGAGTTATCGAGTGTATTATATTTCTATAACAGCACTGTTATACCATTAAGTGTGAGATTTCAAATCATACCGGACCTCCAGCTACAATACGAGTAATTCTATATACCTGGTTGCAATCAAATGTTTAACAACATAAAATATAACCTCACTGAACAAAATTTGTTACAAGAAGTGCTTATGAGCATTTTCTATTAAATTGTATTGCTTTATAACACAGAAGTAGCTATAAAAAGGGTAAATGAATTGAAAGGATTGCTAAACAGGTTTTTGGCTTGGATAGGTTAGGAGCGCTACTGTCTGCTTTTTTGCTACATGAAAGCTAAAACAGGACTTTTAATAAAATAAAAAGGAATTTCACAAAATATCACCACAGTGTTGTTTTAAATAACAAAGTCATCAATTTATGTAATGAAATAGTGTTCTATTTAGGTTCTTTTTTAATTTTCCTATTTAAATCTTATCATATGAATGATTAATTAACGTACTGTGTAAATTTTACATCAGACATACCCTTTCATATATGTGTAATGAATGTATGAAGAAAAATTCTGTTCATTATTTATCTATAAATGGCAAAATTACCCTATACTGCTTAAATACTAATATAGTTAACAGGAACTACAATTATCTTTCTAGCAATTATAATTATGTATATATAAAATTATGTTTTCATTCTTAACTAACAGATTAAATTTTTCTTTTTACAGCACCCAGTATTACTGGGTTTTATTTGGTCACTCCTGGTCCTTTCAACGAGTGGCCAATCACAGATAAGCAACGCTGATACCAACAAGGTGTACGCCTACTCATATCATTTCCAACACAATGGCACCACGAACTCGAAAGAAATCCTTAGGAGTGTACTCGGTACAGATCCCGAGATAGGACTAGATCCACAGGACGGAAAGAGCATCGTAAAAACATTCTTCAGTCCTGGTATCAGAGGTTTCTTCTCAAAAGGTGTCCTGCCTGCCGGTCCCATCAGCCAGGGTTTTAGCAACGGCATCAGTTCGCCATATTCTGCCGTCAGGAGGATAGTGGAAAACAACCTGCAACCGCCGCACAATGTCGCAACAGGCCTGCTGCCTCCCATCTCCCCCGATATATCGAGGGAATTTCCTGGCGATTTCAACAATGTGAACCACCTAGGAAATGGGTTCCAGAACCAGGACGATTTCCCGAAAATTCCCCCTCCTCCTCCACCTCCTGAGTTTCCCAATAACGTCGGGAACAGGAATGTTGAAGAATTTTCTCGGGACACTCCGGACGGGGGTAAGGTAGTGGGGCGGGTGGAGACTTTTTCGTACAATTCCCCACCGGCCACGAATTCCATTTCGAGGACCGAGGAAAACTCCCAGGGTTTCAGGCGGAATGAAAACATTCTAAACAGCAATAGAGAAGTGACCGGTCACCGCACACAATCATATTTTAGGCAGCATTACCGAACGGTCACCCCTAATTTGGAATCGAATGGTTACAACCAAAATAGTAGGGTTGACAATAGAAATTCTCACAATAATGCTCACAATAATAATAATCAGTGGTGGAACGGGCTAAACGTCCTCGGGCATAACAACAATAATTTAAATCCACCATCACCTGACATTAACAATAATATTAATCATAACATAAATGAAATTCAAAACAACATTAACAGAGCCTTTGGAGCAAGGCTTAGTGGGTTTAGGAATAATCAGGCTGGTTTGGCAAACAATAATCCACAAAATAATTTTGCAGGCCCAATGAACGGTCATTACCACAACACTAACCAAAATTTCCAAAATCCACTCGTAAATCAGATTAATAATGCTGTAAATAATAACCGACCTTTTACAAATGTACCAAACAACCCCTTTGCTCGCATGCATAATGAAAATAATCAGCAAAATATCCACAATAATAATGGTTACTCTAACAATGTAGGTCCAGCTTTCGGTATCAACAACAATCCGGCGAACATAAATGTTTATTCGAATCACCAGACATCGAACAATGGTTTCAACAACAACCAAAACACTAACAATCAATATAACAGGGATACAGAAAAGAAAGTTATGAATCTCATTGACGGAGTCAGGTCACATTTGAACAATCTCCACAATAACAATCAGAGGATTAACAACATCGGTCCAACTTGGGATGATGACATAACAAGGGGCATCAACAATGACTGGAGCAGTAGAACACAGAATCTGAACAGAAGGCCTTTCTCTAACGGACATTCTGGGCCGTCGGGTGGTCCTCAAGCGGTAGACATATTAAAAACAACTCTCGATTCATTTGGTGGAAATAGGAATTTTGATGTTCCAAGAAACCAGGGAGATTACAGGAACGTGGATGGAGGGGGTGTTGAGAAATTTTATGGGGTAGACAAAGTTGTTGAGGGTCCAAACTCCTTCAGCAGAAACCAGCACAGGGGATATGAAAGAAATTTCCAGGTGAACTCAAACACTGGTTATAGCAGATCTAATCAGTGGTCGACTAACACGGTGAGAAGACTTGATGCCCAGAGCAGCAAACCAGATTTCAGCAGAGATTTTATAGATGTATTCAGAGACGATAAGTGAAACCTGAAAACAAAGCTGTGAAATTGTGCACTATTGCCATACCGAAACACTGGTTGTTTTTTTACGATGGGGATGGAAATTCGCATTAGAATAGGAGGAAATCCATCTAGTGGTCTATGCTTTTCGGGGAAAGACCATCGATTTCATAGAATGCAGGGTGTTGTGGAGGTTCTACAGTGTCATTTGTTGCCTCATTTTTCGTTGCAATAAAAATTCATGCATATTAATTTCTTATTCTAAAATTAAATCAAGAAATGAATAATAGAATATTAGATGTTCCTTTTTTCTTTTAAAATCCAACCATTTTGTGTTTGGATATGTTCTCACTTGTTCCCTTCCAAACGCACAAACGGAAAAGTGCGAAAAAATAATTCGTCTGCCAAACACAGGGTGCTTACAATCATTTTAGTGGTTACTTGGTGGTGGTTTCAAGTTTAAATGTTGACAAAGTGTCATAAAATTGGACTATCATTGGTGAATGTGAGAAAGGAAACTGAATGAAATCTGATTTAATTTAATACTGAGAAATTGCAAATCTTCACCCAAACTGTTTTTTGAAAACATTATTTGTTACAGATTCCTTGTATGATAGAAAAATGTGAAGAATTTTGTTTTTAATAAAATGTCTGTTTTTTATTTTTTGAATTGTTTTATTCAATTTAAAATTACGATAGGAATTTACTCATACTAAAAAGCGTAATGCAAGCATGTTCTTCCTGATCCATCAAAACTTTCATTTTCAGTTGACCAAAATTTTTCTGAAAACACAATATATTAACCCCTTAACGGGAACGCTCGAATTAACTCGAGCGAGCTAAACTGGCCAAACCGTGCACACTCGAGATAATTCGAGAGGCTTTGTACTTTATGTTGCTATAACTTTTCACACTCGAATGCAATCTAGAATTGAAAATAACAATGTGAAAGCAAAAAACAACAATATTTTTATTGATATTTATCATTTACATGGGATTGTAAGCTATAATACTTACTTATTCAAGTATAAAATATATTTACTTTTTCTACTTATCACTTACGACTTATATCTTCCTTGTAAACCGCTTTCCGACATTCAGATTCTGATTAGCTCATTTTTCAATATATATTTTACTAAAATATGATGTAAAGTAAAATATAATTGTTAACTAATCTATTACTAAGCTCTGGCTGTAAAGCCATCTTTGACTCAAGGAGTCACTTTATATACTTTATTGAGATATGAAACATAAGGGTTTCATATATGATACCTAAACTTAAGCATCAAGGGATGACACATTATACTGTCAATTGGTAGAGTAACTACCAATTGAACAATATACTCTTTCGACAATAATATTAATATTCTAAAAATTAGAAATCATACCAATTGAATAAATATCCAATGTAATCAAATTTTGATTATTTTTGTATTTTTGTAATTTTCTTGGCAAAAAAACGTTTTAAATTGTGTTTTTTACATTAAAAAAATTGATTTTTTTGTTCGGGCTTTTTCAAAAGAAACTATGCATTAAGGGCTTAATCTTGCTGAGTTGTAAAATACTATAACTAAGAACGAAAATCCTAAAGGGATTTTAACATTCACTATGCTATACTGAAACTAAAAACATTCACTATAATCATTGCTAAAAATTAGTTAACAGGATTATTCAAAACAATATATTTTAGAGTTTACGAGAACTGAAACATTCTAAGTAAATCACTATCTGTCCTAAGTCTTCGAAATTGGTCAACTATTTAACTTAAGGATTTTTAAAACGAAAGTTAGTTCAGATCAATATGTTTGTATTGAAACGAGATTTCTGCATAGAAATAAAAATGGCCAAGAATAAAAAAAAATGCGTATGGAACATTTTCAATTATGGTATTTTTTGAAATACGAGGTGCGTTAAAAAGAATTGAATGTTATGAAATTTACATTATACTCTGTTTACAAAATTTTATGTACTGCTCTCTTCTAAATAACACTTAGTACTGGGAGTACACTGCCAAAGTTTCTTCCAGTTTTAGAAACCTTCCTGGAGTTCACATTCTGGAATTGAGCTTAGGTGGCTTGCCCCATTCACCTGAATCTCCTCTATGTGATTCAGGTAAATCCTGTAAAAGACACATTTTTAAGGACCTTCTGATGACCTGTAAAATGACCTGAAAGATGACCTGTAAAAGAGACCGTTTTAAGGTGGTTTCAAGTTAATGAAATAGGAAATTTTTGGCCAGGGCTAGGTCCAGAGATTAGGGTGGTATTGATACAAGAGTCTGATGTTTTGACAGATAATTTTGCTAGATATTTGCCAAATGAGCCAGCGCATGGAGAACCATCCGTATAAAGGTGTACCATCCAAATCTCGTTTTTCCCTTCAATTCAAGATTCTTTTTTCACAGAGTGTAGAAACACTAAAATTTCCTGGTACAACTGTTTATTTACCATCTGACCAAGTGGTCTAAATTCATCAGAGACAACGTCTTTCCAATCAAAAAGAAGAATATAATTTTCACTACGAAAGCTTTTTTTTTATTATTCATCATAAAATATAAAATTCTACTCGTTTTAAAATATAAAACATTTACAATATCTTTGCTTACACTCTCACTTTTAAAAAAATATTTAGTTTTTGTTATTTCAATTGATACATCACAAAAAGAAATATTTAAACAAAATAAGAAAAAAAGAAAAGAAAATATTTTATCCGTAACATAACTTTAGACATATATAAACTAAAAATCCTTTTATATCAAATTTAAAGTAAATACACTTTTTAATTCTGTGAACATTAATTATATTAAAAGGTGCAACATACTTCATTTCATAGCATAATTAATTCTAAAAAAAATTAAATTTAGAATATTTGAAGGTCATTTTAAATTTTAATATTCTACATATTTTTCAAGTTTAGATTTACAGAAAAAAAAACAGATATTTAGCTTTAATTTTATATAACAAATATAGTTTCTTGCATAAAGATTACAAAACTAGTGAGTAACGAGATTCCAATTTTCTTATTTTGAACATATAGATTATGTTTCTCAAAATATATTAGTCGAAAATGGTAAGTGCAAATGTTTTTTAAAGTTAGTGACTTGTTAGAAAACTTCTAAAAACTTTATTTTAAAACATTTTATGTTATGATAAATTGTAAAATTTCTGAAATGATCTTCCTACAACTTCTTTGTCCGTTTGTTAAATTATGGGCATTTTTTTTATTTTAATTATGTGACTCGGCACTGTAATTATCATTTGAACATTCGTTTAATGATTCATAGTTAGATTCGTTTCTAAAGATAATGGTGTAAGAGATACTTGCAGAGCTGAAGTACTGCCATGTAGATGCAACCGGCAGTGTTGAATTCCATTATATTGGATAGTTTTAGCTATAAAAATATTTCGTTATAAGCCAATCCAAAAAATTTTTTATATTGCAAAAATTCCTTTTCTAAGTACAAAGCAATAGGATTGGATTGTACATGGATAAACAGAAAAAAAATCAGAACTTTCCTCTTCAAATAGATTTTTAAAATTGTATTCTAAAAATGGACTTAAAATGCAATGCTCCAACTATATAAAAAGCATCACTTTAAGTGTATGTAGATAAGTCGATATCTTTCTATTTTTGTAGACCAGTGACGTTAATGTCCATTATATTGAGATTTTCTTTTATCAAGAGTGCAGGTTTCAATCAAAAAGAAGGTGCACAACTAGATTTTGCAGCAGACTTAAATTCAATTTTTTCAGCATTCTACGGCTAATTATTTTTAGTTATGGGAGATACATACCTACGTACGTACAAACGTCCTAGTGGAACTACACAAAATAAATTCTATGATGATCAAAACAGATATTTAAATTTTCAAAGTTAAAGTTTCTTTGTACATACGTAGAATGTACCTCTGAAACTACCCAAAATAAAATAACACATAATTAAAAGTGTGTATTTCCATTGAAATCTAAACATTGAAATTTTTCCGCTATTACAATACTGCCTTTACTTGTACAAAAAAGTAATAACACTAAAAGTGCTGAAATGTAATTTTAAAAAAATTATTTAAAAAATTATTTTTAAATTAAATTTTAAAAAATATACGATTCCTACGAGACAGTGGTGCAACTGTATTCTATGGGCCAGGCCCTCTAATCCAGAGATTTCTAACAGTAAGCACAAAAATGACAACGAGCAGGAGATAAAATAGCTAATAGACGAAAGAGAGAGATAGGCCCTTACTCTGGACGTTGCGGTTCGGTTTCAAACCTTCGTTGTGACTTCACTTTGAAGTCAGCTTACGGACATTATGATAGCAAATGATCAAGCTGACGTCAAATTGACGTCACGACGAAGGTTCGCACCAACTTGCAACGAAGCCCCTTAAGCTTCTATCATATTACAGTCGGCATATGTCACTAGTGACTTCCGAGTCATAATAACCTCAGAAATCGCCAGAAAGAAAATTTAGTGCCGTAAATTTCCCTTTCTGACATCATTATGAAGCAGGGGTCACCAGTGATATATGTCGACCGTAATATAGTAGAACCCACAGTGTGGTGGATTTGTGAGTTCCTAACACAAAAATCTGGAGAGGAGAAAGTCTAGGGATAGAAAACATACAATGTTTTTGTGGCCAAGGACATCCGCAC
>CM063506.1:88806197-88828697 GCA_032207245.1 Pardosa pseudoannulata
CGAAAATGTGCAGTTAGATTAACATGGAATATTACGAAATGTCATTAAAATAAAGCATGGAATAACAGAATTGTTATTCTGACTAGTCTCACAAACTAGTTGTCACTCCAAAAAATAATGAAAATATAATAATAATATATAATAAAATTGTATAATAATTATATAATAAAAATATATAACAAATATATAATAAAAATATATAACAAATATATAATAAATATATAATAAATATATAATAAATTAATATATATAAAATATATAATAAAAGCATATAAATATATAATAAAAAATAATTAAATAAAAATTAAATTAATCCAATTATTAAAAAATAAAATATAGAATAAAAATAAGAAAACTAGAAGAATGTAACAAAAAGTTACATCTGTGAATTACCTCGCTGTCATCAATGTACTACCGAAAGAGAGGCTCAGTATCCTGTCTTGTTGATACCCTGACTGGATAGGTCCCAACTAATCACCATTCCCCATTTCTCTGAGTGAAGAAGTGAGAACGGAGTGTTTGTCCCTGTTGCATCACTTTTTTTAAAAAGAAATTGACAAACCAGCTGCTTCTTTTTCCTTTTTTATTTTTACACACAACATAAATTTATACAATTATTTACAACCATTAATTTTGAAAAAAAAAATTATAAGAAAAATTAATTGTGAGCTTCGGATTTTAACAACACTTTTTGCTCACGTCACTTATGATAGCGAACTATCGTCTGTCCCAAAATGGCGGTATTCCACACGAAATATGTCATTCGCGCGCATTCGCCAACAGTCCCCTTGGTGCAATTAGCAGGAGATCACAGCAAAAGGACATAAAAAAGAATCAGAGTAAGCAGAGGCTGATTGCACCTTTTTTGTTTTATTCCCTGACTGCATCCATAACACTAGCTTTGCAATAATAAGTACCAAGAATAAACATTATGTAGACTTGGCCTGATTAAGGTAAGGTTGCAAAATTATTGTCTAAGACATTTTTTTACATATTTTTACTGAGTTTCTTAGACATATGTTTCGCTTATGTTTTAAAGCAGCAGATTTCATAGATAAATAAATTTTAATTGAAAACTGGACATTGCATGGAAATATGGATAATAGTAATTGGGATACCACATGCATGACCACCAACAGGACAACCAATAAACTGCTCACTGACAAAAATATATTTCCTTTTCTAATTTGGGACAGAAAATATACTAATTGTCAGCAGTAGCAAAATGATTATTTTTTTCATTTGAAATTTGAAGGAAAAAATTCTGTCAAAGAAGGAATTAAAGCTTATTCCGAAAGATTACAAATATCGATGTTGAGAAAATGTTAGCGAGTATCAGAATTAGCTTTACTCAACAAATTTAGGTTGGTTTTTAAACCTATATGCAAAACTCTATTCATGTAAATATGCTTCTTTCATTGTAAATGATAGTACTTATATTGATTTAAATATTTTATGTATCCATCAGTTGTTGAGCGCTTATATGGTGCCTCCATAATAAAATGACTAACCAATATCTGAGGCTTGGTAGTGGCGAATGATATATGACCTCTTATATGGTACTCCCATGTTAAAATGACCAACAAATATCTGAGGATTGGTAGTGGTGAATGCTATATGGCCGCTTAGATGTTGCTCCCATAATAAAAGGACTAACCAATATCTGAGACTTGGTAGTGTCGAATTCTATATGGATGCTTATATGGAGCTCCCATAATAAAATGACTAACCAATATCTGAGGCTTGGTAGTGGCGAATGATATATGACCTCTTATATGGTACTCCCATGTTAAAATGACCAACAAATATCTGAGGATTGGTAGTGGTGAATGCTATAAAAAAGCATGTGTCCCCAATTTGGAAAAAGTAATAATAATGTGTCTTTCAGTTTCAAAAAGAAGATAAATTGCTGTATCTTCCCACAGGTTTGCTATTAGATCAGTACAGTCCTTATTATAATGTACTCTAATTGAAAATGCATTTTTTGATGAAAGTTATACAGTTATATGATATTCTACCAAGGCATATTTTTGAAACAAAATAGCTGAAGTCTTGATAAGAATTTGGGATTGTTTTTCTTCTATTTCCTTGAATATTTCCTCATAAGAATGTCATTTATAACGTATAGTTGAAAATGACGCTACGTTTCTTATGCAAGTAAAATATTTTCAATTAGCATCAATAAAATTCCCCTAAAAGAATCCAGTAATTGTTAAAGTATCTGTTTTGGATTCATCTATTGGGTTTAACTGTTAGATTTCCTCTAACAGTTGATTCAGATCTATAATTTAGGAGTAAGAAGTACGTGCTAAATTTAGTCCATTTACCTAGTCGTCCTTTTTCAGTTATCGTGTTTTCACATTGCTGACATAATTCCAAAGATGCTATTTTTCTATATTTTGTATACGATAAATAAGATATCAGTTTATCTCAAACATATAATCAGATGAAAAATAACAAACTTAAACATTTTTCTTCGGCATACACGAATAAGGAAAGTTTAGATCTAAACAACAATGATAAAGATCAATAAAATCATAATTTCATAAAGTAGGTTTCAGGCAGCATAAGCAAAATCTCATAATTTACTTCTACATTTAGAGATAAAACATTATATGACTCAAGTTAGTATAAAGGAAAGTACAGGACTTACGACTGAAAATGACCTCCAACCTTCGAGTTTTTCGAGTTACGTATCTTTATCCCTTTATTTTTTGCACTTAGTTATTTATAAGCCCAAAATAGAAATACAAATGAATTTCAATGACACCATGCTGTTATAAGCTAATTTATTTGTTTCATTAATTATTCATTTGCTGATTAAACAGGATTACGATTTAAAACTTATTTTTTTATTTTCCAAACATATGGTTTGGTTTGGAGTGCTACGGTCTACTTTTTGCAACACGAGGGCTAATGAGACCGGGACCTACAGCTTAAAGCCGATTCCGAACGGCTACGAACATCCATGCCATAGTGGGATTCGAACTCACGAACTCCGGTACCGAAAGCCAGCACCCTAACCAATCGGCCATCGTTTGGAATGTACAAAAAGGATTAACATATGATTTTAAAGAATAAGCAAGCAAGGTACGGCAAAGAAAGATTTTTGAAATAAAATTTTTAACTGTTTTTTTCTACTCTTTTTTATTGCTGATAAAAATAGGAAATGTATTACAGAACATCTATTCATTTTTTACCTTTAAACAAACTATTATAATATGGGGTTTTCCAAAATGTTGAAAGAAAGTATATACCAATAACCGTTTTTACCTATAGGATAGATAGATAAATAATTCCTAGGCCACTACAAACCCCTCAAACAAGTCTATGGTAGAACAGACCAAAGTGGCCAAGAAGATCCCTATCTACCATGAACATTCTTATTAAGACATTAGCATACATTAGTACATGTTATATAAATACGTAACATATACAACAAACATTAACATACGATTAACATAAATACCATTAATTACAGTACGTTGCCTTACCTACACCTATACATACACCTTTCCTATACGAATATTTTAATGCAGTAACTAATACATGACAGAGTAAAGTTTTGTTACACAGTCATTTTTTTTATCATCATATTTCCAGCAAGCGTCACGAACGTCTAAGCATTCTTTCATTCTTTTTTAAAAGAACAGTGTCAACTAAGAATATACAGAAAGAAGGAAAGGCGCCGTAGTGATAATGTAAACACGCAGAACTAGGCAAAAAAACAACATTACAAGATTTTGCTCAGATTTAGTTTCTTCATTCCTCTTTTAAGATGTGGTTTGATTTTGTATCTTAAATTATCAATTTTTTAGATTTCAGATACAGGTTTTTAACAATTCCTTGTATATTATATAAATGAGGTATATGTTAATACATTAATTTTGTATTATATTCTAGATTAAACTTTCTATTAAATAGATTGCTGTAAATGGCGTTAACAATTAGTTCATCAGAGAGACCTAATCTGTATCATTCTATAGAGCAGATGGTAGTTTATAGTTCCGGCGATGTGGCATCATTACGCCAAGACATAGCCAGCAACAAATAAAGCAAACAGCAGGTGTTGCTCACACAGACGGTGAATCCTGTAAGGTTTCCTTGTCGAACAGTTCAAGATCACTCGTGTTTTACCCTTTGAGTGTGCCTTTCCCGGTTTGGTGTTACGACGGTGATCATCAGAAATGTTTTCTATTCGATATCGAATATAATGTTCTAAATCTGTAGGATTTCTACAGTGAACTAACATTTAAACATGCCCCCTCAGCCACATCTCCCAAGGCGTAATGTCTGGAGATTAAGTTAAGATGGAGTCCGCTTCGGGCATCCCTTTTCCACCAAAAGTATCACCAAGAAACTCTGGTACTTGATATTCAAACTAAAGGGAAGAAAAGGTTTAAGTTTGTTAAGTTTTGCTGTAATACTAGACCCAAGACGAATGTTTGTGCGACATGGACACCTGCATTTTTTTACGGAGCTAAGAAACGGCCGAAGATGGATAAATCGAGAGAGGGTAGTAAAGCCCTACCCCAGGGAGATGAAAGTTCACCAGGAGGAGAAACGATGCCACCCCTGTCAGCGACAGATGCAGAGGAGAAGAGCTTGGAGGCGAAAGCCTGGCCAAGAAGGGGGATAAAGTACCTTCGTGGATCTGCAGGGATGTGCCAGGACGGTACTCAGGTCGGGAGCTCTTAGTGAAAGGATGTAGACACTTTATGTGTACTCTTGATTAGTGAGATGGCAATGCTGACATCACTCCCCTAACTGGGGTGGGGCCTTCTAAATAGTTTGGGGATTCTGTGAGGCTGATGCACTGGAACACTTCTGGTCTTTGCGAGATGTCTTCCTCGTAAATTTTTCGGAGTCTCTTTTGGACCCAACTCTTCCTTTGGTCCCCGAACTCTGCTCTCTGACTCCCAAACACTAAACTATCTTTTCTTTTTTTATATTATTTTCATCTCTGTACGTTTTTACTTCACTTCGTCCAATCAACAGAGCTGTATATTTCCATTGGTCTCCCTTTCCCCGCCTTTAAACAGCAAACATGGGGAAAACCTTACCCCTTCAAATTAAGCACTGTCCCTTAGGGACTCATAAATAACTCCAATAAGCGTACATTCTTATTTAGTGTCATGATATTATTCTAATCTGGGGCTGGGATCAGAACCCTGCCCGAGAATTCCGCACTCGACGAATCCGTTCAATTAATTTTTATAGGTGTTCTCTCCCTTACAAAAGATATGATCAGGTCAGATTTAGATCCCAAGCATTTCACTTCTTGTTTTATTTATATCAATTGTATTAATTAATAAATTATATTAATTATATTAATTATCTAAATCGCCTCACCAAACTCGGCCCTCGCTAATAGCAGAGGATAAGATGCCTGCTCGGAACGAGAACGGACATGAGATGAAAGCGCTGAAACCGAGAGAGGTGAAAGCTGATAAGCACTATTTGGTTATACTCAGTGTTTCAGCCAGAGATCAATTTTCATAAGAATGTATAATTTTAATATGCTCATGTAAATAAATGTATAGCCCAGTATTTAGTTGCTGCAGTATTTAATTGCCAGCAAGATAAGCTTTTAGAGAACCCACAATACTTGATCCAGTAAAAACAGGCTAACAGTTACACAAACGAGGGTTGGGTCATCGGAGAAGAGAGCCGCAGACTCACACCATATATAATATTTGCTTTAAAAACCTTCCACACTACCCTACGTAGTTTAACATCATAACCCTATGTAACATAATTTAAGAACCCCTAATTTCATAAACCGTTGTTTAATACAAAATCTAAATACAAAATTTCGATCTTATACGGCTAATTGTTTTGAAGTTAGGCGAGATACGTGCATATAGACGTCAAGACGAAACTAGTCATAACCAGTTCAGATATATTCAAAATTAATATTTAAAGTTTCATAATTAAAGTTTCCCTGAACATACATACAGAAGCAACTCTTAAATTTGTCGAAAGTGATTAAGACATGCTGAAAATGAGTATTTTATTTGAAATCTAAACACTGAAATTTTTCTCAATTACAATACTTCTTTGACATTGTACAAAGAGACAAAAAAAGTAAAATAAAATTTAAGAAATATTTGAAAGCATCCGACATAAGTTCATTTTAGCAAAATATTTTTTTTTATTCAAAAAGAATAAAATGGTCTGTTTTAAAGCAAAGCTTAAGGAACTAGAAACCTCCTTGTAGGGTTATATTTTAATTGTAACTCATAAATATTTCCTCAGTTTAAGATCATGCCATTGGCAATATGATTGAATTGGTAGTAGTTCTCTTTACTATTTACTTATTTGACTAAACAAACATGCTTTCTTTCTACAGTTACAAAATAAACTACTGAAACCTAAAGCTCTGTCTTGTAGTGCTGCCATCTATCGACAAGAAAGTGTGATAGAGTGGTTTAGGGATGGAAATAACTTGTATAATTATATTAGTTTGTAAATATGTTACAAATTTGTTTATGTTAGGAAAATTCTGTAATTCCTTACCTCATACAGTACCTAATTATACACACACACACACATAAGTATTTGTGTGTATTTGCATGTCTGTGTATTTTTACGCCAAGCATTAATAATAATTATATTTTCATCTGTATATGTTAACTTTGCATGATTTTTAATGAAATAAACTATAAGTATATGAAATAAATAAAAAACTTAAATGGATCTAAAATTACTATTTCTATGTGAAAATACACTGATATAGTAATTAATTTAGTTTATAGATGCCAGCATATAAATTATAATATTTAAATGGAATTTCATATCAAAATTCTAGATTCGCTATCGTTGTGAAAACCCTAACAGTATTTAAAAATAATTAAAATAATTTATGCAGGTCTTTCAAAATTACTCAGCATTTATTATTTTCTTATTTCATCCAATATTTATAGTGTAATTTTCAGTATTTGATCCTCAAATAAACACACACACACACACACACACGTATATATATATATATATATATATATATATATGTATATATGTATATATATTATATATATATATATATTATACATATATTATATATATAGATATATATATATACATTTATATATATATACATATATATATATATATACATATTTTTATATATACATACATATATATATATATTATATATATATATTTTATTATATATATATTTAATATATATATATATATATATATATATATATATATATATCTATATATATATATATATATACATATATATATATATATATATATATATATATACATATATATACATATATATATATATATATATATATATATGTATATATATATGTATGTATGTATATACATCTATACCTGTACATATATGTATATGTGTGTATGTATATATATATATGTATGTATGTATATACATCTATACCTGTACATATATCCCACCTGTTTCTGTCTCAACCACAAATAAGCGCATTTTATTCCAAGTTATTTCTTTTCTGTCAAAAAAGAATCATCATAATTGTACATCAGTCGGCACAGAAATCAATATCACATCCGGAGGGTTATGTTTTCGAGGATTGATCAACCGTGTTTAATAATGGCTGTTGGAGCATGTAAAACAGTCTCGTAATCGCAATGTCCTCCGTTTTCAAATAGTATCTCTGGAAGTGGCAGGCCAAGCTTGGGGGGGGGGTCTTCTGCATGGTCTCTGTTTCTTAATTACGAGGACCAAGCAGGGGCAATGTTACCCACGTCTACAGCATTGAGCTGCACGTGCTCCCTCGGTGGGACTAAATGATTAACATGTTTTCAGTAGTGCGTTAGCATGCATCTGTCTGTATTTCTAGCTGCATTGGAAAGAATATATATATATATATATATATATATATATATATATATATATATATATATATATATATATATATATATATATATATATATATATATATATATATATATATATATATATATATATATATATATATATATATATATATATGTATATATATATGTATATATATGTATTTATATATGTATATATATATATATATATGTATATGTATATATGTATATATATATATATATATATATATATATATATATGTTACTGTGAATGTCCGAAATTGGAGAATGTCGACATTCACCGGTGAATGTTGACATACACCAAATACGTCGGTGAAAGACGGAATATTTTATTATATTCTTATATATTCGGACTATCACCGGTGTATGTCGACAATCCCCATGCACTGATGGTGAATGTTGAAAAAATATTTTTGTTACGTTTTTAAATCATAATTTATTATTAAAACATATAAGGATATATGTCAAAATAGCACAAACCATGAAGGAATACTCCAAAGTCCCTGTGTCGATTCCAAAGAAAAATATCAAAGAGAAGCTTCAACTTACTACACCTTCTATCAAGCCCTGATCAAACAGCAGATGTTTATCTCTATTAAAAGAACTGCTACTAAAGATAATCTTCTAATGTATGCAACAAAAATGTTACAAACTTCAAAAAGAAAATTTCCTAATGCTCAAATCGATGACACTGTGCGAATACCAGGCCCTGTAGTCGACCGTGGTCATACATATGCCCGAAATATATTGTCGGTTTTTATTGAAATAGAAGATTCTGACTTTTATAAACTAATAAAGAAAAATGGTACCCTCATGCTGCTTTATACCTGTAATCAGTTTATATTTTGTAAAAAAAAGTTACTCTCTATATATGAGATTTCTTCGCAAGAAATGTCGCTGAGAGAAGCAGCTGCAGCTAATTCGAGAAGTGGAGGGCATGTCTATAAACGCTGTCATTGTAAAAAGAAATGTTTCATTAATAAATGCCATTAAAAATATAAGGGACTCCTTTTGCAATTCAAATTACTATAACAGTTTAAATTGTTGCAACAAATAAGATAGTATAACTTCAATCAGATAATTAAGTTAATTATTGATATGATTTTCTGTTCTAAGAGTGTCCGGTTTGTTCTAAGTTCAACAGTTACATGTGCTACTACTATAGATTTGACTGAATTACGGAGAAGAAAATATAAATATCCGACATGTTCAACATTCACCATTAGTGCATGGTGAATGTCGACATTTACCGGTGTATGTCAGAAATAAAAGTATTTAGCAAATATTTCGGACATACACCAAATGACTACGTGAATGTTGACATTCACCGGTGAAAGTCGACATTCTCCAGATTTCGGTCTTTCACAGTAACATATATATATGTATATACAATATATATATATACATATGTATATACATATATATATACATATGTATATATATGTATATATATATATATATATATATATATATATATATATATATATATATATATATATATATATATATATGTATGTATATATATATATATATATATGTATATATATATATATATATATATATATATATATATATATATATATATATATATATATATATATATATACATATATATATATATATATATATATATATATACATATATATATATACATATATATATGTATATATATATTATATATATACATATGTATATATATGTATATATATATATATATACATATATATATATATATATATATATATATATATATATATACATATATATACATATATATACATATATATACATATATATACATATATATACAAATATATATATATGTATATATATATGTATAATATATATATATGTGTATATATATACATATATGTATATATATGTATGTAAATATATATGTAAATATATAAAATATGTGTGTATACATATATATGTATATGTATGTATATATATATGTATGTATGTATGTATGTATATGTATATATATATATATAATATATATATGTATGTAAATATATATGTAAATATATAAAATATGTGTGTATACATATATATGTATATGCATGTATATATATATATATATGTATGTATGTATGTATGTATATGTATATATATATATATATGTATATGTATATATATAATATATATAATATATATAGTATATATAATATATATAATATATATATGTATATATAAATATATGTATATATATAGAGAGAGAGTGAAAGAGAGGTATTGCAAATTTACTTCCAAACTCTAAAAGTCAACTGCATGTGAGTGGTGCTCGCAGTGAATACGGCGTTAATCATCAGACGTCTATTTTGATAAGACATTGTGTTTTTGGCTTTTATTCCAGGCTAACTAAAGGTATTACTTTACACTTGGATCACATCCAAGTTGGGATGAAACATGTACAAATAATAAATAATTTGAGTGAGTAATTTCTAAAGGATATCTTTCTTTGCATTTTCGAGAGCTTGTCAGTCGAACGATACAACATTCCATTGAGGCATCAGTACCAAAATTGAGGAAACGGGATTTCCACAATGACTATCATTTTTCAACTGCCAGCCTTCTTTCACGAGCCCACTCCTCCAGAGACAGGGCGCATTCCATCAGAGGCTCATCTCCGGTGTAAGTCAAGGAAGTCGGCTTCGCCTTTCAAGATATGGATATGTTCGACGAGCCTGGAAAACAAGAATAACGGCGACTTTGGAGTCACGATACCGATAGCGAACAGTAAGAAAAGCCGGAGATTAAACCAGATTCGAGTTGTTTTCTCTTGCATTGCCTCATGAGTTGCGGTGTAATCTGTGGCTTCCGAAACTCTGGTGTATTATTTTGTGTCTCTTGAAGGAGGTCAATTGGGCAGCGAGAGTACACAAAAAGAAAAGAGTTCAGTTGTATGATTAGGAGGGAAGAGGAGTTGTACCTTATTAGACAAGAAAAACGAGCATAGATGAAGTGGTTGACGTAATGCATTGTGTGGGAAGTACGTATTTAGTTTGGTTGTCGACAAATTGGTACTGGAATATACACTATCTCTAGCAGAAATCCAGCTCTAAATAACTTTGGAAAATAACATATTATTACATCTATATATGAGTGTAATGGCAGAAAAAAGCATATAATTCAAACCTCTTTTTTCTCTGAACTGGATATTAAATTGAAGCTAAGCTAAAGATATCGCGGTCAGACGAACGAGTTGAAGGGTTACCCCCGGTGCAATACTGAGAAATGCATGCGCCACTTCATCACTTTTGAAGTCTATAAATAGAATTACCCATATTAATCTCGTCTTTCTGTTTATTTCTTGTATCTGATGTATGTGGAACTTCATGCTGCCGATCGTCATAAATAAAATGGCTAAGACGTTTAAAATATGTTTCATTTTTGGCTTCTCAGTTGTCATTTGGGTTCAATAACTGTGGTGACAAGTCATCGAAATTTCACACACGCACAAACACACAATATTTCTATACACATATATAGTGTTATTTTATACAAAATTAACAACTTTGTTATATTCTGATATGAATTTCTGGAGATTCTACAACTAAAACGAAAGCTTTTGGCGAAAGTCTTAATTCCTCTTTTAATTCCGACAACCTTTTGTCAACAGCGAGAGCTTAAGCTGTAGGTCTCGGTGTTATTCACTCTCGGGTTGAAAGACAGTAGACCGTACCATATATAAACAATTTATAAGTGTTGTTTGGATACATTTATTTGGGTTTATAAGTAAAAAAAATCATATTACTAACTTTTCCAGGGAGAGTAAGTTTAATCACGAATATTTCAAATGAAGTATAATGCTCTTGTACACTCTCTGTTTTTAGTTGGAAATGTCAAACCTAAAAAACCTAAAAGTACATACTATGTCTTCCGAAAGCAGAGAAAGAATTTAACAGGTGGTTTCGCTCCGAAACCACTGTCCGTTAAAATGTTAAACGTCGTCGAAATTACACACATGCACACATACACATAATATTTATATACCCATATATAATATTATTTTAACCAAAACAACCAACTTTATTACATTCGGAGATGAATTTCTGGAGATTCTACAACTGAAATGAAATTTTTAGGCGAAAGTCTTAGTTTCTCTTTTATTTCCGGTAACCTTTTGTCAACCACGAAAACGCCAAATTAAAATCAGCTAAGTTCATAGCTTTATAAACAAAATGGCTAAGTCGTTTAAAAAATGTTTCATTTTTGGCTTCTCAGTCGTCTTCTGAGTTTAATAATTGTGGTGTGACGTCGTGGAAATTGCACACACATACACACAATATTTATATAAGCATATATAATATTATTTTAACCAAATCAATCAACTTCGTCATATTCTGAGATGAATTTGTGGAGATTCTAAAAATAAAATGAAAGCTTTTGGAGAAAGTCTTAATTTCTCTTTTAATTCCGGCAATCTTTTGTCAATCCCGAGAGCACCAAATTAATTTCTGCTTAGCTTAGCTCTTAGCTTCATAAATAAAATGGCTAAGTCATTTAAAAAATATCTCATATTTGGCTTCTCAGTTGTCTTCTGGGTTCAATAATTGTGGTGAAAAGTCTTCGAAATTTGCTCACACGCACACACATAATATTTATATACGCATATATAATGTTATTTTATCCAAAACAACCAACTTTGTTACATTCTGAGATGAATTTTTGGATATCCTACAACTAAAGTGAAAGGTTTTAACGAAAGTCTTAATTTCTCTTTTAGTTCCGGCAACCTTTTGTCAACCACGAGAGCACCAAATTTATTTCTGCTTAGCTTAGTTCCCAGCTTCATAAATAAAATGGCTAAGTCGTTTAAAAAATACTTCATTTTTTGGTTTCTCAGTTGTCTTCTGGGTTCAATAATTGTAGTTAAACGTCGTCGAAATTGCACACACAATACTTATATATACAATACTTATATATACACATACAATGTTATTTTAACCAAAACAACGAACTTTCTTATATCCTGAAATGAATTTCTGGAGATTCTTCAACTAAAATGAAAACATTTGGTGAAAGCCTTAATTTCTTTTTTAATTCCAGCAACTTTTTGTCAACCACGAGAGCACCAAATTAAATTCTGCTTAGCTAAGCTCCCAGCTTCATAAATCTCTCTATCTAAATAGCTCTTAGCTTCATAAATAAAATGGTTAATTCGTTTAAAAAATATTTCATATTTATCTTCTCAGTTGTCATTTGGGTTCAATAACTGTGGTGAGACGTCATCGAAATTGCACACATGCAAACACACACAATATTTATATACGCATATGTAATGTTATTTTAACCAAAATAACCAACTTTATTATATTCTGAGATGAATTTCTGGAGATTCTATAACTAAAATGAAAGCGTTTGGCGAAAGTCTTAATTTCTCTTTTAATTCCGGCAACTTTTTGTTAACCACGAGAGCACCAAATTAAATTTTGCTTTGCTAAGCTCTCAGCTTCATAAATAAAATGGCTGAGTCGTTTAAAAAATGTTTCATTTTTGACTTCTCAGTTGTATTCTGGGTTCAATAATTGTGGTGAGACGTCGTCGAAATTGCACACATGCAAACACACACAATATTTATTTACTCATATGCAATGTTATTTTAACCAAAACAACAATCTTTCTTATATTTGGAATGAATTTCTGGAGATTCTACAACTAAAATGAAAGCTTTCGACGAAAGTCTTAATTTCTTTTTATTTCCGGCAACCTTTTGTCAACCACGAGAGCACCAAATTAATTTCTGCTTATCTTAGTTCCCAGCTTCATAAATACAATGTCTAAGTCGTTTGAAAAATGCTTCATTTTTGGCTTCTCAGTTCTAGGTTCAATAATTGTAGTTCAACGTCGTCGAAATTGCACACACGTATACACACAATACTTATATATACATATATAATGTTATTTTAACCGAAACAACCAACTTTCTAATATTTTGAAATGAATTTCTGGAGATTCTACAACTAAAATGAAAGCTTTTGGCGAAAGCCTTAATTTCTTTTTTAATTCCGGCAACCTTTTGTCAACGACGAGAGCACCAAATTAATTTTTGCTTATCTTAGTTCCTAGCTTCATAAATAAAATGGTTAAGTCGTTTAAAAAATACTTCATTTTTGACTTCTCAGTTGTATCCTGGGTTCAATAATTGTGGTGAGACGTCGTCGAAATTGCAGACATGCAAACACACACAATATTTATATACGCATATGTAATGTTATTTTAACCAAAATAACCAACTTTATTACATTCTGAGATGAATTTCTGGAGATTCTACAACTAAACTGAAAGCTTTTGACGAAAGTCTTAATTTCTCTTTTAATTCCGGCAACTTTTTGTTAACCACGAGAGCACCAAATTAAATTTTGCTTTGCTAAGCTCTCAGCTTCATAAATAAAATGGCTGAGTCGTTTAAAAAATGTTTCATTTTTGACTTCTCAGTTGTATTCTGGGTTCAATAATTGTGGTGAGACGTCGTCGAAATTGCACACATGCAAACACACACAATATTTATTTACTCATATGCAATGTTATTTTAACCAAAACAACAATCTTTCTTATATTTGGAATGAATTTCTGGAAATTCTACAACTAAAATGAAAGCTTTTGACGAAAGTATTAATTTCTTTTTTAATTCCGGCAACCTTTTGTCAACCACGAGAGCACCAAATTAATTTCTACTTAGCTTAGCTCCCAACTTCATAAATACAATGTCTAAGTCGTTTGAAAAATGCTTCATTTTTGGCTTCTCAGTTCTAGGTTCAATAATTGTAGTTCAACGTCGTCGAAATTGCACACACGTATACACACAATACTTATATATACATATATAATGTTATTTTAACCGAAACAACCAACTTTCTAATATTTTGAAATGAATTTCTGGAGATTCTACAACTAAAATGAAAGCTTTTGGCGAAAGCCTTAATTTCTTTTTTAATTCCGGCAACCTTTTGTCAACGACGAGAGCACCAAATTAATTTTTGCTTATCTTAGTTCCTAGCTTCATAAATAAAATGGTTAAGTCGTTTAAAAAATACTTCATTTTTGACTTCTCAGTTGTATCCTGGGTTCAATAATTGTGGTGAGACGTCGTCGAAATTGCAGACATGCAAACACACACAATATTTATATACGCATATGTAATGTTATTTTAACCAAAATAACCAACTTTATTACATTCTGAGATGAATTTCTGGAGATTCTACAACTAAACTGAAAGCTTTTGACGAAAGTCTTAATTTCTCTTTTAATTCCGGCAACTTTTTGTTAACCACGAGAGCACCAAATTAAATTTTGCTTAGCTAAGCTCCCAGCTTCATGAATAAAATGGCTTAGTCGTTTAAAAAAATGTTTCATTTTTGGCTTCTCAGTTGTATCCTGGGTTCAATAATTGTGGTGAGACGTCGTGGAAATTGCACACACACAATATTTATTTACGCATATATAATGTTATTTTAGCCAAAACAACCAACTTCATTACATTCTGAGATGAATATCTGGAGATTCTACAAATAAAATGAAAGCTTTTGGCGAAAATCTTAATTTCTCTTTTAATTCCGACAACCTTTTGCCAACCTCGACAACACCAAATTAATTTCTGGTTAGCTCAACTTATTTTATTTAACTACTTTACGAAACTTAGTTACTTTTGTTAACGTTTCCTACGTAATATAATCTTAACAAGTCTTAATGACTGTGTCTCTCGTGCCCTCCTGGAACTTTTTAAACGAAAGCACGAAGTTTGGGCAGCAGAGCACCATAGATAGATTGCTTCAATAAACTTTACATCTATTTTCTTTCTCAAATTTTGTGGTTTATTTTTATGGCCTAACGACTGTTTTTTATTCAAAGCTATGCAACTCTAGATTTTTTTTTGGAGTGCTACGGTCTACATTTTGCAACACGAGGGCTAATGAGACCGGGACCTACTGCTTAAAGCCGATTGCGAACGGCTACGAACATCCATGCCATAGTGGAATTTGAACACACGAACTCCGGATCCGAAGGCCAGCACTCTAACCATTCGGCTATCGTTCGGGCCTCTAGATTTGAAATGGGTAAAGAGCACCCATTACCATGTATGTGCATGTGAGTTTGTGTGTGTGTGTTTGTTAGGAAAAAATAAACTAAAGCAGCAAACGAATACAGAGATTTTGTATCAAACCAAACGATGGCATGTCAAAGAATATACTGTCAAAATACATCTTCTAAGGGGATACATCAAAAATACCGAAGTAAATTTATAGTAAAAAGCTTTCATTACACCTCGAAATAATTTTCAAAGGTTTTTTAAATCTACAATCAATTTGAAAATCATGATTTTTTTTAGCTTATTACCAGTCTTTTAACCGTTACTATAAACTAACCACTAAGGTTACTGGTCATGACCTCAGGTAAGGAGTCTAACAAATTAAAAATTTATAGTGCCCTAGCGGCCAAATTATGAAATTCTGAACAAAAAGGCGATTAACGCTGTATGAGGGATATTTTTCAATGATTTTTCACAGATTTTCTCACATTCTTAAACATTCAAAGAAATTGGAGAATGCAAAGAATGAATGGGAAACCATCTCTCGAATACTGCGGCTCTAATTACCCTTTGCCACTGAAAACGGTCACTTACTTTATCACACCAACGGGCCATGATTACAACAGTCAGTTACATCTTGGTTTTACGACATATATATGTGTGAGTGTTAAATTATCTTTCACTAATTACACGGAAAATTATCTCCTATTATTTGAACACCTAAGCAATTTGCAGTCTGACCATCTTTACAAGGCAAGAGCTTTGCACCGAATGCCCACGAGGATACACTTTGTCGGCAATGTCAGCCTCACTGCCAGTGAATAATGGGATTTCATTCCTATGAGACTTTGATTATTCAGCGTTTTCGGGAGTCAAGAGTTAACCCTAAACATTTAAGTTAGCTCGAAAACTACATCGGCAGCAGTTTAGTTACTGGAGAAGTGAATCTAATTTTCTGAGACAGCTGAAAAATGGGGCCAGTGGACAGAAAATTAGCTTTTATCGTAATGTTGGCTTTGAGAGGCGGGTAAAAAGAATTTAGTCAGAGAACGCTCCTTTAAATCTGACACTTTACGGCTGGGTGCTCTCTGGGTTCTTCGAAGGGTCGACTGCGCAGTGGGGTGGCCTAGTATTTGCGATCTACCCACCACTGCCGGGGTACGCTTGGAGGAACTCACGGCCAAATGGGCTCGGTTTGATTCTTGATTGACACTTTACGGCTGGGAAGTATTAAAGAATAAGAAGAGGAAAAAGGAGAATTTTAGATATCTATTTTAGGGGTAATCATTTTAATAATATATTACACACACACACACAGCCTCTCTCTCTCTCTCTCTCTCTCTCTCTCTCTCTCTCTCTCTCTCTATATATATATATATATATATATATATATATATATATATATATATATATATATATATATATATATATATATATATATATATATATATATATATATGTATGTATATATATATATGTATGTATATAATATATATATATATATATATATATATATGTGTGTGTGTGTGTGTATATATATATATATATATGTATATATGTATGTATATATGTATATATGTATATATATATATGCATATATATATATGTATATATATATGTATATATATGTATATATATATATATATGTATGTATGTATGTATATATATATATATGTGTGTGTGTGTGTGTGTCAGGTTAGAAAAGGAGGTTTTAAAAATTAAGGGAGTTATATTTAAAAATTAGTGGAATTTTTTAAAGATCATGTAAGAGGAGAGAGACGCATTCTCATTCGGATGTACACAGCGAAAAAATTTAATTGCGGAAGAACATCGGGTAAAGGTTTAGGCAAGCAATTTTTTGGTGCACTTTGAGTCGGAAGCTGAGCTGGGGAAACATCCTCTAAGCTAGTCGAAGATGTAACTGAATAAAAGGTATATTTAATGGCGTAGCCTTAGCTTAACGAAAGGACTGAAATTAATAAAACATAGTAATATATATATATATATATATATATATATATATATATATATATATATATATATATATATATATATATATATATATATATATATATATATTACTATGTTTTATTAATTTCAGTCCTTTCGTTAGCTTAACGAAGCTTAACGATAGCTTAACGAAAGGACTGAAATTAATAAAACATAGTTTGAAAAGAAAAGAGACTTGTGATTAGTTGCCTACATTACGGACCCTGGTATATACATATATATATATATATATCAGACTGTCAGTTAGTTTCTCTTTTATTCAAATCCAAGCGGTTTGTCGAATTGTCATCAAATTTTGACAAGTATTATTTAATAACCCCAGACTTTACTGCCGAATCTCTTTTGTATATCCTATTTCGTAATATGAAATTATAATGAACATTTACATTGCAATTCAACGATATATGGTAGGACATGAAATATCATTGTTGCATTTTACCCTTATAAAAATAGGTTAGCTAATTTGTATATTAGCAACCAGTTATTTATCTGAAGATTATAATTAGAAATGTCATTGTTGCATTTTATCCCTATAAGATAAGCTTAGCTAACTCGTAACTTAGCAACCAGTTATTTATCTGAAGAGGATAATTAGAAATGTCATTGTTGCATTTTTTCCCTATAAGAATAGGTTAGCTAGCTTGTAACTTAGCAACCAGTTATTTAAGTGAA
The DNA here is from genome assembly GCA_032207245.1 of Pardosa pseudoannulata. Classification (NCBI taxonomy): domain Eukaryota; kingdom Metazoa; phylum Arthropoda; class Arachnida; order Araneae; family Lycosidae; genus Pardosa; species Pardosa pseudoannulata. The sequence continues at coordinate 88,824,761 of CM063506.1, forward strand.
GATGATAATTCGAAATTTCATTGTTGCATTTTTTCCCTATAAGAATAGGTTAGCTAGCTTGTAACTTAGCAACCAGTTATTTAAGTGAAGATGATAATTCGAAATTTCATTGTTGCATTTTATCCCTATAAGAATAGCTTAGCTAACTCGTAACTTAGCAAACAATTATTTATCTAAAGATTATAATTAGAAATGTCATTGTTGCATTTTATCCCTATAAGATAAGCTTAGCTAACTCGTAACTTAGAAACCAGTTATTTATTTGAAGATAAAATTGTTTACAGCAATTTTAAAATCATTTTTGCACTGATAGAATTAAATTTAAAAAAAAAACATATACAAACGAAATAATGAAATACAAACGAAATAATGAATACATAATGAAAATAATGCCATACCAACTGCTTAAATGGCAATTGGCACGCTAAGTTTATCGGAATTACTGCCATATGTTTCTGTGTCTGAATGTGTGCATAAGGATAGAGAAAGAGAATTAGAACCATTTAGTGTTTAAAGGAATAAAAATTTTGCATTTATTTAATCAGTTTTCCTTAAACACGCGCGTAAACCCCTTCTCATTTGTTTTCAGCGCATCAAAGTACGTAGGAATTTCCGGACAGCTCAAAATTTTCCTCGAAATTCCGTGCAGTATCCGTGCGGTTTTTACTTTAATAAAAGAAAAAAGGGAAATAAAAGCAGAGAATGCTCGCCGATTCTTTCGCTTTTTTCTTTTTACCTCGGCACGCGACGCCGAAAAGAATGCGTGCGGAAGGAAACTAAGTATGTCTTTCGGGCATACTTCATAATATCTCCACTTTTATTGAGAGATCTTTGTTACGTCGAACTCATCATTAAGGCTCTAAACGGGAGGACGTTAAACCACGGCAAGAAAGGGAGGGGGGAGGAAAGCAGAACAAAAAGAACAATGTTACTCCGTTGTGCCGGAGAAAGTAAGAATAGATTTATAGGTTGCTTTCGGGGTTGGAAGGTTTTATGTTTCTTTTTATTTTCTTCTTCTAATGTTGTAAGCAATTGTTGAATATTTTGGTATGCATAATAAGTCGCTCGAAGTTTATTGGGGAACCGTAAACTAAAAACGTGTTTTTTGACTCTTTTAAACGAACCTATTTTTAGAATTTGTTGCTGATCACGAGCTATGCATAATTGCATATTTTCTATTAAGTTATTGAAAACACCACTAGGTTGTTGTGTAACCGCAGATATAATTATGGAAAAGAACCAGAGATTATTTTGGGAGAGTAAACTAAAAATGAGTTTTATGACTCTTTTTAACGAAAGTATTTTTAGAATTTATCTCTAATAACGAACTATTTAAACTCCAGATCTTCTCTTAAATTATAGAAATCATTGTGGAAAAGCATATATAATTATAGAAGACCGCAGATTATTATGGAAGAGTAAGCTAAAATGAGTCTTTTGACTCTTTTTAACGAAAGCATTTTTAGAATTTATATCTAGTAACGAACTATTTAAACTCCAGAATTTCTCTCAAATTATAGAATTGTGGAACCGCACATATATTTATAGAAAAACCACAGATTATTGTGGAAGGGTAAAATAAAAATTAGTCTTTTGACTCCTTTAAATGAAAGTATTTTTAGAATTTATCGCTAATAACAAACTATTTAAACTCCAGATTTTCTCTTAAATTTTAGAAATCATTGTGAAACCACAGGCATAATTATAGAAGCCTCACAGATTATTGTGGAAGAGTAAGATAAAAATGTGTCTTTTGACTCTTTTAAATGAAAGTATTTTTAGAATTTATCTCTAATAACAAACTATTTAAACTCCAGATTTTCTCTTAAATTTTAGAAATCATTGTGGAACCGCATACATAAATAACTATGGAAATTAAATATTTAAATATGGAAATATTTCCACATTTAATTTCCATAAAAGAACAAAAATGAGTCTTGTGACTCTTTTAAATGAAAGTATTTTTTAAATTTATAGCTTATAATTAACTATTTAAACTCCAGATATTCTCTTAAATAATAAAAATCATTGTGAAAAATCATGCACTGAATCAGTTGCTTTTTCAACGCGTACAAATTTACGTTTAATAAGACCACTTAAAATATTTGTTACTCCTCAATGATCGTTCGGTCCATTTGATCCCGAATGTATCCCTATAGAAGCCTAGTTATTTTTTTCGCATGCATCATTCCCGGATTTTTCGTTTCAATGTATCTATCTTTGAAACATTTCAGTCCCTCGCTTTGTCTTTCCGGAAATATAATTTTTTGTGGAATATTTGATTGTTTTCATGTGCGCATATATATATATATATATATATATATATATATATATATATATATATATATATATATATATATATATATATATATTATATATATATATGCGTGTGTGTGTGTATTTACATGTAATAATAAAATTCTACTAAAGTAAAATCCTAACTTAAATGTTTTCTGTTTTCCATTGAAAATCTAGATTTCCTATTAAAAAATTCTAAAACACATATTTCATACTAATGGCGGCGTACACTTATTTCCTGGCACCTTGAATTTAGAATCGCAGCCCCGTTGATTTATTTTTTCTCGCATTGTGACATGCTATATCGTCTAGAATAAACCAGAAGTAATTAAAATGAAGCGATTGTTAACCAGAATGACATCATTCCTGGAGCCATGCCCCGGTAGATAATAAAAAGGATGGCAAACAGATTTCGTGGCTTTTCCTTTGAGATCGCTATGTAATATATCATCAAATATTTTCTGTGGTTTGTGTTCTTATTTAATATATTTTCTGTGGTTTGTGTTCTTATTTAATACTAGTATATAGCTCGTCATATGACGGGATCAGTAAAATTTTTAATTTTCCAGAATTGTAAAGTACCGTATGAGGCAGGTAAAAAAAAATGTTTTTTTTTTTTTTTTTTTTTTGCTGAGAATTATCTTGCAGCAAAAAATAATCGTTGATTGAATTTTAAATTATCACATACGTACCTAATCTATTATATAAGCGAAGTATACAAGAAAATTATTGCCTCAATATCTAAGTTCAGTGATAAAAACGTGTGAAAATAATGCAGACGATATTTAAATAATTTAAAATAAGAAATGATTAAATGAGATGGTTAAAGGAATGACGTCATAATGATAGAAAAATGTTTTTTTCATCTATTTATTCTATAATAAATTGATAAATTTAATCGCCTGCTCTTAATCGGGGGAAAATGGGGCTTGAAATAATCGCATTAAACTCTCGAAAAGGGGGGAAGGAGTGAATTTCAATATTTTTGCTGTGATATGAAGCTTATTTATACCAATTTATTTTAGAATCAGATCGATAGTTAAGGAGAAAATAAACTTTACTCGCTTTAAATTTTGCTAACCCTAACTCATTAAGAATTCAATATGGAGCCTATTTCCATTCCAGGTCCAACCGCTTCAAAAATTCGTGGACAGACGGACAGATAACTTAGGCTATTATTATATAGGGGACTAGACTTGTGAACTGTTACTATTATGTTATTGTTATTGTTGTGTAGTTAGTTGTAAGTTAAATTTTAAGATAAAAGTTAACTTAGGTGGGAGAATGTCAAATCGTCTGTTAAAATTGATGTTCTACCCACATATTATCTTTTTTATTTTATTTTTTCTCTGTAAGTTGCGAGTGGCAACGAACGATTTTGTTTAGTGAAAACATGGCTGTTCTTTCGTATGCGAGAAAAATGGCTCTTGAGTTGCTTTTGTGCTTTAATATGTTAATATTATTTACGCCATAAATTCTTCTATGTGACATTTTCTGTGCATTTAAAGATCTCGCATACGTAAATATAATAAAAAGTGTTTTATATTAAAAGGGCGTCTGTTTTGAGCAATTAATTAACGCCATTGAGAACATTCTTCAGTATCACACTTCTGATTTCGAAACCCAAACGGGACAGTGA
>CM063506.1:88833697-88836197 GCA_032207245.1 Pardosa pseudoannulata
TCTGTGGAGGTAGGAATTTATAGTATTTTGAGTTCAGTATTAAAACAATGTCTGTATGTTTTGGTTTGGAGCGTACGGTCAATTTTATTATTGCATGAAAAATGAGACCGGGGGTCTTCTGTTTCATACCGATTCCAAACAGCTTCGAACACGCTTGCCGGCAGCGGTATTCAAATCTGGTACTAAACTCAATTCCCTACCGATTCAGTCTTTCATGCCATTTCCTTTTCGCTGTATTTATATTTTGCAATATGCACATAAAATCTCTTTTTATACTAAAACATACTGATAAAACATAAAAATTTAAAAGAAAGGTTTACAATTTATTGGAATATTCACTCTTTTGAGTTTGGAATCAAAACTGCATGAGCAATGGTTTCTTTAAGAATAAAAAAATAGCATTAAGATTAATTATCCGCTCTAAGGTAGCTTAAGTACTTTTTTCTAAAATTAAACATGCGAACTCTAGTACTAAACTCAATTACCTACCCATTCGGTCTTCCACACAATTTCCTTTTTGCTGCATTTTTCCAATATGTACATCAAAACTTTTTTTATACATTTTGATATGAAATTGATCTAAAAGGGCCTCTTAAAATAGACCCATAAACTGGTACGAAATCAGTTTATTAAGAGTACAAAGTTTTTTATTCAGAACTAGCTGGTAAAAATTTGGATATTGTTTGAAAGACATTTAAGAATTAATTATAAATGTATAGACATAAGCAGAACTCTAAATAAAACATACTGATAACAACATAAAAACTTAAAAGAAAGGTTTACAATTCATGGAAATTCTCACACTTTTGAGAATGGAATCAAAACTGCATGAACAATGATTTATTTAAAAATAAAAATAGCATAAAGATTAACTATTCGCTTTAGGGTACCTTAAGTATTTTTATCTAAAATTAAACCAGAGAACTCTAGTACTAAACTCAATTACCTGCCCATTGAGTCTCTCACGCTATTTCCTTTTTGGTGTATTTTTCCATTATGCTCATGAAATCTTTTTTTATATATTTTGATATAAAATTGATCAAAAAAGGCCTTATAGCATAGACCCATAAACTGGTAAGAAATCATTTTATTACGAGTACAAAATTTTTATTGAGTACTAGCTGGTAAAAATTTGAATAATGTTTGAGAGACATTTAAAAATTAATTATAAATGTATAGAAATATGCAGAAATCTAACTAAAACATACTCATAAAAACATAAAAATTTAAAAGAAAGGTTTACAATTTATGGAAATACTCACTCCTTTGAATATGGAATTAAAACTGCATAAGCAATAGTTTGTTTAATAATAAAAAATAGCATAAAGATTATCTATCCGCTCTAATGTACCTTAAATATTTTTCTCTAAAATTAAAGCTGCGAACTCTGGTACTAAACTCAATTCCCCACCCATTCGGTCTTTCACGCAATTTCCTTTTTGCTGTATTTTTCCACTATGCACATCAAAATTTTTTTTATACATTTTGATATAAAATTGATAAAAAAAGAACCTTATAAAATAGACCCATAAACTGGTAGGAAATCATTTTATTATGAGTACAAAATTTTTATTCAGTACTAGCTGGTAAAAATTTGGATAATGTTTGAAACAGATGTAAAAATTAATTATAAATGTATAGAAATATGCAGAAATCTAAATAAAACATACTGATAACAACATAAAAATTTAAAATAAAGGTTTACAATTTATGGAAATACTCACTTCTTTAAATATGGAATTAAAACTGCATGAGCAATGTTTCGTTTAAGAATAAAAATTAGCATAATCATTAACTATCCGCTCTAATGTACCTTAAGTATTTTTCTCTAAATTTAAACTTGCGCGCTCTGGTACTAAACTCAATTCCCTAACCATTCGGTCTTTCACGCAATTTCTTTTTTGCTGTATTTTTTCAATATGCACATCAAAACTTTTTTTATACATTTTGCTGTAAAATTGATCAAAAAGGGTCTTATAAAATAGACCCTTAAACTGGTAGGAAATCATTTAATTATGAGCACAAAATTTTTATTCAGTACTAGCTGGTAAAAATTTGGATATTGTTTGAAAGATGTGTAAAAATTTAATTATAAATGTATAGAAATATGCAGAAATCTAACTAAAACATGCTGATAACAACATAAAAATTTAAAAGAAAGATTTACAATGGGAATACTCACTCTTTTGAGTATGGAAACAAAACTGCATGAGCAATGGTTTGTTTAAGAATAAAAAATAGCATAAAGATTAACTATCCACTCTAACGTTCCTTAAGTATTTTTCTCTAAAATTAAACCTCCTTCCTCGGTCTAATTACAATTTCTGTTTATTGTGAACCATTATCTTCGTTACGAAAATCTTATTTTAAGAAATCGTGTGACTAAAAAATTTCATCCCATGTACAAGGTAAAATTATGTCGTCAATCAAAGCATTCCCCGCATGAAGCTTCCATTCGTTGACCGCAGTGCCATCATTACGTTAAACGGCTATCGCTTTA
>CM063506.1:88841197-88863697 GCA_032207245.1 Pardosa pseudoannulata
CTTTAGTATTTTATATTTTTAATATTTACAACTTTTTCGCGAACTAAAAAGTTTTAATTTATTTTTAATTAATTTTGTTTGTAATGTGTTATTTAAAATAATTGTTTAAGTTTGTTAAAAGCTACAATAAATATATGATTCCCATAAGGAAAATAATTGAATTTTAGTTAATATTACATTAAAGCTATATTTATTTGAGAATGTATAGAATGATCAAACATATTACTTATAAGAGGATTAAATTTTTTAACCAGCGTTTTTATCGAAATGAAATTCTTTCTAAAATATTTCAATGTTAAATTAACGCTTGGTATTTATTACGAGGACAAAGCACATTAAAAGTAACTTAAATTAGCATTGAGAATCGTTACTCCCTACAGTGTATAAGTCGAAAATTCTCAGCATATTTTTTAAGCAAACATCTAGTTTAATATTTTGTTTTTTCTTACAAGTCTCTTTTAGGTTGCACAACTTTTTTTAGCATATGAATTTATCTGACATTTCAATATTTTTTCAATGATAAATAAACAACCATAAGGTTAGGAAGTTTTAATTTATCTTAAACTTACTTTTTTTACCCAAAAATACCTTCTTTTTTAATTATTTGAATTGCTTGTGTCATTCAAGATTTTCAGCATAAAAAAATATATTAATATAATATTTATATATATATTTAAATATATATATATATTTATATATACAGTATATATAAATATATTTATTATTTATATATATATAAAATATTATATATATATATATATTTTTTTTTTTCAGATAAGATTTTCAGTTAGCACAAACATCTAGTTTATATGTCTTACAAGTCTCTTTTAGTTACACAACTTCTTTTAAAACATGAATTTATCTGACATTTCAGTTTTTTTTTCAATGATAAATAAACAACCATAAGGTTAGAAGTTTTAATTTATCTTAAAACTTACTTTTTTACCAAAAATACCTTCTTTTAATTGTTTGAATTGCTTGTGACTCAAGATTTGATTTTCAGCATACTTAATATTATATATATATATATATAATATATAAAATGCATACTCATGATTTTCAGCATAACTGATTTTCATATTTTAGCACAAATATCTAGTTTAATATATTGTGTTTTCTTACAAGTCTCTTTTAGTTACACAACTTCTTTTAAAACATGAATTTATCTGACATTTCAATTTTTCAATGATAAATAAAAACCATAAGGTTAGAAGTTTTAATTTAGCTTAAACTTACATTTTTAAAAATATCTTCTTTTTTAGTTATTTGAATTGCTTGTGACTCAAGATTTCTAATTTGGAAAATAATTTAGTAATGATTTCCTACAATTTAAATTGCATTAGTAATGAAAATTAACACTTTTCATAGTTTTAGATCAGAAAATACTGTTCCAATGATTTTAAAACTTTATTTTTTGTATAAAATATGTATGATAATCTGAGTATTAAATATCCACTATAATGTAGTGTACTTAGAGAAAAAAATTTCATATATGTAAGACTTATATAGTATTGAGAGCATATTTATCTTATAATGATATTTTAATTTAATAACTGTTTCATTTTATCCATTTATCTCATCCATATTTCTCAATCTAGGGTCAAAATATAACATTCTTTTATTCCCTTGACTGGGAGAACTTTTGCTGTCACTGAAAGTAAATGCGAGATTTTAAATCTTTGACCATATTTAATTTTGCCCATGTTTATCCCAAGAGAATATCTACATTTTCAAACATTTTGTGGGAAGTGTTAACTCCTTTTGAGATCTTCCATGGATAAAGAAGTCACATTTATGTTACACATATGAAAGAAATAGAAAAACATTCCGTTCTCAAATCCAAGCATGAAGAAGTACATCACCCTCGCTTTCCTAAGGAATAAAATCCTAACCTCCACAACCATGATATAAAAAAGGAGTATAAGGAAATATATGACTTTCATTATTATATATTTGCTTTTCTTCTAATATTCTTACAACAACCTATAAATTGCCATGCAAAAGAATAAGAATTTTATACCGAAATTCAAACATGAAATAAAAGTACATATATAAATCATTTCGTTACAAAATTAAGTATTCAAGTGCATATTTTCGACTTTTTTTTCCTCGTTTTTGTAAACTTTGCAGTTTTATTTTTACATTTTGCAAATCATAAATTTCATTATTCATTTTTTTTATGTTAGGTATATATATTTTAATATTGAGTCCTAATAGAAACAATGTCATATAATCTTTCTCTGTTATATGCAATTCCTTTAACCTTCATCTATATAGATAATAAAAGTTTTAAGTTTTTTAAATATAGAATAATTGGCTAAATTATTAATAATGTTCAATTATTAAGCCATTTTAATCTTTCTTATTTCAGATTCCAGTAGCTGTTTTGCTAGTTTCTGCGGTATGTTCCAGTGTTCTAAGTCACTTAACTAAAGCCCACTCATCCATACTATCTCATGCTAGATTATCAGGTGACCGTGGGCACAAATCATCAGTGACCAAAATTCAAGACTTCCAGACATCAGATACGTTCTCTCCAATTTTTCTGCAAGCTCCACCTCTAACAGTTGCCTCTTCCAGTCCCGACCACCATTTCCAGTGGTGGGGCAACAACAACCCTCCAGAGCTAGTTCAGTCTGGATGGTACGGATTTAATCAATTCACCCCCCGGGCAGCAAGAAATTTGGGTAAGAATTCAAACAGAAAAGCTCGAGCGCCTCTTTTCTTGGGCGAAAGTTCCCAGGTGCAGCCGTTAGCAGCCTATAAACCACAGTCAAATCAGGCAAAACAGCAGTATGATGAAGAATTTGCCATCCAAGAAATCTTAAGAGAACTCCAGAGAAACATCCAACCTTTGCCTCAAAAGGCACGATATGTAGAGCCTCAGGTGATAATGATAGAACAAACTCTAGGTCTTCCACCTGGACTCATTTTTCCAGTTGTCCGCCCTTCACATCAAAATATCATTCCTCAGCATGCAAACTACCGTCGCCCAAAGAAAGATATCAGAAGGTTAGCGAGTGCTCCAACTCCAGTTACCATCAAGGTAGTACCACTGAAAATTAGCTCTATCGACATCGCGAATGTCCTGAAGTCAATGTCCTTCCTTCCCATTCCGTTGGAATTCTTAAAAACGGAAGAGAAAGATGCAGGTGGAAACGATGACATAACTTTTGACGACAAAATCTCGACTGATGATGAATCGGATTTACCCCCGCCGTCGTCCCACGTTGCCACTCCCCTTGACAAACCTTTGGGTATAACTTACGCCGAGGCTCAGCAGACGGAGCATTACGTAAGCAACTACCAACCACGAAAATGAGGCAAAGATAATGATCCAGTGATAAGTCATTTTGATAATTATTCATTTTTCTTTACTACATAATCCCTAATGGGGAAATTGAAATATCAAAGAATATCCGCGCACAATATGCATTTCAAAGTATTATGTACAGTTTATGAATATACTTTTTCTTATTGTATCTATTTTTACATTATTAAATATTTTGATGAATATGCCTTTTTATGTATTTTTACTTTCTATTTACGTTTTTTCTTTTAGTATCACAAGTATAAATATATATATATATATATATATATATATATATATATATATATATATATAGGGAGAGAGAGAGAGAGAGAGAGAAATATATATATGTATATACATATATATATACATATATATACATATATAAATATATATATATGTGTGTGTGTATGTGTGTGTGTGTGTACGTATATGTATGTAACCATAAATAAACCTACATATACCCTTACACAAATGCATACCTATTAAGTACCCACTAAATATTTAACTTTTACAACAGCTTTAAAACTGGGATCTTACTTAAAATTTATGTATGTATTTACACGTAAATCCAGATTTAAATGTTCCCTAAGACAAAAATCAGGTGTTTCACCAGAAACCTGAAAAAAACTCAACGTTTTAATATAAAACAGACGGATCAGATTTAAAAGATGGCTGTTTTTTTTAAATACCTTCATAACAGTAAGAGAAATACAACAGAAATGGACAACAAAAACTGTAGAGCTTATCGAAAAACGTAACGGATTTGGAATATATATTATAATTAATATTAATAATAATAAATAGAAATAAATAAATCCGACCCCTGAGTATTGCAAACTAACTAGGCATTCGAAACAAACCATAAAAAGTGTAAATTTGCACAACATAGTCTAAGGAAAATGGCTAAAAATATGTAAATCTATCTACCTAGTCCATTAATTATTAAATAAATATACTTTGATTAGTTAATAAGCCAGATTTCAAAAAGTTTTTCAGTGTATTAAACTTAATACTTAATTTAGCATTGAGTGATAAATCTATTTAATGCATTAACCTTCATATTGTTTCATTAGGTACGAGTTGAAGGTTTAATCTAATGCAGAAACCCAGAGGTACTCATCATTTTTAAGTTATCAATAACCTTTCTGAATCTAGGTTAAAGAGGGCAAAGAACCTTTAAAATTACAAAAATACGAAAACCAAAGTTAAAAAAGGTTTAGTTGTTCAGGAAAAGTCAAGATGGGATATCTTTGTAAAAATGTTTCAGATATAAACAAAAATGTCCTTTATGGTAGATTTTTGTGTCTAATTAAATTCATGTATCACACGTTTATTGTCATATTACAAACTTAGTTTAAAGTTGTATAATCTAAAAATAAATTTTAGGCCTCTTATGCAACTAACTGGTTGAACTTGTTGAACACTTTAAATTTTCTTCATTCGTGGAATTAAACTGAAATATACTTTTTCATTTCAACTATCCACGATATTTTATCACAACCAACTTACGTGTCATTTAAAAGTCTCAGAAGGAATTAAATTTCAATGTTACTAGTGATTTTTAAGCAGAGCTGATTCTAGTATTTTTGCCTCCATAGACAGACTCAAAATTGCTAGTCCCCGAAACATTAAGAATGTTTAATTAAAAAAAAAATCAGAATTATTAAAGAACTGGATTAATTAGAAAATGACAAATAACTGAATTAAGTCAGTAATACTAATCCAGATGTACGAAAAACTGTTTTATTAAAACCCAAAGTTTACGTTTTTAATGAGCTAACAAACTTGTAAAATAAAATTAGTACTGGTAAATATTTGCTAAGAAGTAGTTTAAAACTAGTACAATAACGTACAATGTCTAAACCTAAATAAAAAAAAATATCTATCGAAGTTTCTTTCCTGACAATCGCAAAAAAATTCTTTCAGATCTAATTTATTGCTCAATTTATGTTCAATTGTCAACACTGATAACTCATAATCACAATTTGGAGTATACTGGTTTCTTAAAAAATTTGTTCTTATTTTTAATTTCCTTTTTCATTTCAATTTTCGCACGATATTTTATTACAACCAACTTAGGTGTCATTTAGAAGTCTCAGAGGGAATTAAATTTAAATGTTACTACTGAATTTTAAGCAGAGCTGATTCTAGTATTTTTGCCGTCTTAAACAAACTCAAAACAATGTTTAATGTTTTCAAAAGAAAAATCAGATATTTTATTACAACCAACTTAGGTGTCATTTAGAAGTCTCAGAGGGAATTAAATTTAAATGTTACTACTGAATTTTAAGCAGAGCTGATTCTAGTATTTTTGCCGTCTTAGACAAATTCAAAACAATGTTTAATGTTTTCAAAAGAAAAATCAGAATTATAAAAAAAACTAGTAAATGACAAATAACTGAAATAAGTCAGTAATACTAATCCAGATGTACTTAAAAATGTTTTATTAAAACCCAAAGTTTACATTTTTAATGAGCTAACAAACTTGTAAAATAAAACTAATACTGGTAAATATTTTCTAAGTAGTAGTTCAAAACTAGTACAATAACGTAAAATGTCTAAACCTAAATAAAAAAATATTTCTCGAAATTTCTTTCCTGACAATCGCAAAAAACTTCTTTCAGATCTAATTTATTACTAAATTTATGTTTAACTGTCAACACTGATAACTCATAATCACCATTTTATGTATACTGGTTTCTTAAAAAAAAATGTGTTCTTATTTTTAATTTAGAAAAAAGTTCTTTAGGCACTAGCAAACAGCTGTGAACAGCGGCAGGAAAATTCTCAAAGCAATGCTCAAATTTGTTCTGTTTTTAAGGGAAGTGATGAATTTAAGAACTCCAACTGGTCTTTCTGTCTTTGTTAAATGCTAAAGTGGTTTTGCCGCTACTAAATTTTGCTGTAGTTAGTCCTTAACTAGGAAGCTACCAACTAGGAAGCAAAACTAAGAGCTTACTTGCTCCCAGTTTTAGTGCTTAGGAAAGTGCTGGAAAAATGCAATACTGATTCTCTAGCAATGTACGGAGACATCTTTCATATTCGTATCTTCATTGTTTCCTTGTTTACATCGTTTATGATAACAGAAACATGCGAGTTCCTTAAACTACTTTCTCAAATAGTAGTTTACTTTCCTTTTCCAACTGCAGCACAAACTGTTGCATATCAAGTGGCATACATTACATCACGCAAAATAGTAATAGTATTGCACTTAAAAATAATTTACTTCCTTATTTAACTTAACAGTGAAGAATAAAATTATACTATTCCCGTATAAATAAAACTAAGCGTAAATCCTGGGGTAACAGACTTTTTCAATATTTGTCAACTCTCTCGATTTACTAAGCTTATATGAGACTTCTAATTTAAAAACAATTTACCTGTTAGTTTTTTCCATCCTTTTTTATGGACATATAAAAAACAGTTTGTAGAATTCAGCTTTTTTCAGAACGAGATTTATAGATGACATCCCATAAACATTTTACCAAATATTCGAGGATCTGCTATTATCCCCAATATAATAATAGCGCAAGTTATCTGTCCGTCTGTCCTTGAATTTATGAAGTGGTTGTATCTGGAATGGATAGAGACATCCATACTAGATTTATGATGAATTAGGGTTAGCAAAGTTCGAAATCCACCCCTTCACACCCTTTTCTAGCATTTAATGCCACTATTTCAAGCCCTATATTCTCCGGTTAAGAGCAGGTGATTAAACATCTCAATTTGTCACATAATACATAGGTAAAAACAGCATTTTTTCTAGCATTATGACGTCATTACTTTAACCATCTCATTTAATCATTTCTTTGTTTAAATTACTTAAATATCGTCTGCATTATTTTCATGCATTTTATCACTGAACTTAGATATTCCGTAAATACTTTTCTGTTATATTTGGCTTAAATAATAGATTAGGTACATATGTTATAATTTTAAATTTAATCATCGATTAATTTTTGTAGCAATCAAAATTTTATCACCGGTATTAACAACAAATTATGTCTACCTCCAGGGTGTAGTGGAAATGGTAGTTTCATTCCTTTACTTCCATTAATAACTGTAGCAAAAAATAATTGGGAAGAACTTAACGATAATTTCGACGTAACTAAGAAAACTTTAAATTATCTTTCTAAATGAATTCAACGGGATTCTAAATTAAAGATAAACAAATTATTGAGCCTGTACCAGATAATTCTCAGCCAAAAAACAAACCATTTTTTTTACCAACCTCATAGGATACTTTACAATTCTGTAAAATTAAAAATTAGGCTTCATCTGCGGCTTTTATTGTAATTTGTTACAATATACGAGGGTTTGAACAAAAGGCATGGCAATTTTTTTTTTCTTGAAGATACTACTCCGGTTGGAAAATGTGACCTATACAGATTGAAGGAAAAGGTGTTAACTACATATGGGGACAATGAATAGCACTGAAATATCGTAACACACTAATTTATTACGGTAGTATACAGGGCAATATGGCCTTCACGGTGCAAAAGAATGACAACACAGTACACATAAAGATGACATGACAAATCTGGACCTATAAACCCTCAAAGTAGTCCCCTGCTACTGTCACCACTGTAATATTCCATCGCATTTCTCCCTCGGGGAACTGCTATTTTGATGTTTGCTCAACACGGATTACTTCCATCTCGAACGACACTCACCAACTGACTGATTTCACAGCCCACTACCAGCTATCCCAGAGTCAACTGTTGTTCTGCATACAGACTATACCTTCAGAACTCCCACACGACACATATACGTTTGTGATCCGTTGACATATCTACAAGAAAAAAAGATAGTTGCCATGACTTATGCCTCAACCCTCGTTTTGATATATATTTTTCTTATTTGTAGTCGGCTGGAGCTGGTCCGCAAGTCGTAGTTTACCCCTCCCTCCTGATCTCACACCATCAAAACGAATCTCGGCTCAAGCTTAAAGTGTGTCTGTTGTGTCCGATTATAAATTTTAACATTGTAATTATAACAGAATACAAAAACTGTCAGATATTTATAATAGGTCTTCATTCTTATAAAATTATTCCTTATAATTCTTAGCAAAAAAAATATAGAACAACATTAAATTATATTATAATTATTAAGATTTAAAAGATCAAACTCAATAAATATGCCAAGCATTTTTCTGTAGTATGAATTGGATTGGTTTGGAGTGCTATGGTCTACTTTTTGCAACACGAGGACTAATGAGACCGAGACCTATAACTTAAAGCCGATTCCGAACGGTTAAGAACATCCATGGCACTGTGGGATTCGAACCCACGAAGTCCGTAACCGTCAGCACCGTAACCAATCGGCCATCGTTCGGCTTTTCTGTAGTATGATCTATAGAGTGAATAAATATCTATAAGGTAATTAAATATTTAGGTTATTTATTATCATTAATTAGTTACGATTTCATTCTACTTTTACAATTTTTTTTTTCAAATTTGATCAGTTTTTAAACTTTTTGTGTCAAAAATATTTCTATATTATTAATTTATTCCTTAGAATGTAGTTTTGATATCACTTTAATCTAAGTTGTACATTAATCCTTTAATTCTATATTAAGCTATCTTGCTGACGATTATCCATATATTTTTCTCCAAAATTCTCCTCTAGTTGTTTCACATTTTTTATAATAATCAACTGAGATAGATTATCTCATGAAGAGTGAAAAAGGTCTTTAAATATCTGACAAATATTTGTATAATTTTATGAATTATGACAAATATTTGTATTTAATAATTCATGTTCTATCAAAAGACCTAACTTTTCAGGAGGCATTGAGATTCCATTAGAAAGTACTTTAAATGATAAGTTGAATATTTTAAAGAGATTTGAAGTCTCGTATGTAATAAAGAAAAACAGTCACATTAATTGCAGCATTTTTTATTACACATATGTACACCACGGAACGGACGAACATGTAAGTAGGGGGGGGGGGATTTTATAAATACAGAACTCTCTCGCACATGCGACGAGTAGTGTTATTCTATCATTTTACCTTAAAAACTGGCACCCGCTTGGCTTTTCTGTCTTTCCGAACTTAAGAGTAATAGGCGTTCCTCACTGGGTACACGATCTGCCTGTCGACGTTGTAAGGAAGTGCGTTGTAAGCGTTGCGTCCGAGACCGTATGATCTGAGACCTCCCAGTCCGTGGATGCCGCTCAAGTACCGGAACCTGCCGAGAGAGTTATCGACATCGTTGATACCACGCCTCACCAGGTACGGTCTGTAGACTTGGTACTGCTGCGGCTGCACGACAGGCCTCAACAGTTGGACCTCGGATCCCTGGTGGTGGGCGTTGTTGTAATGAGCGTCGTGGTCCCTGCCCCTGTTATGCTCGGCACTCAGGTCGATCAAGACGTTCTTGTTGGCGAGGTCCTCAGCCCCGTAATGGTGTTTGTTTCCATGGGCGGCCAGATCCCTCACTGCATGGGCGCCGCTATCATGGTGGCCCCTGTTGGCGTCGTGCCTGTACCCGCTGCCCTGGCTGACGGCGTTGTCAGCCTTGTCGTGGTGTCGGGTCTCGCGTTCGTACCCGTACGCCTTCTCGTAGCCGTACTTCTTCTCGCGTTCGTAGAATCCCCTATCATGGGCCTTCCTCACGTGGCTCTCCTGCCCGCCCGCCGAATGCACGTTCTCGTGGGCTCCCTTGTTGTAGTGCGCCTGCTGACCGTAGTCCCTGACGGCGTGGTTCTCGCCGGCGCCGTGGTGCCTATGTGCTTGTGCGTCTTGCAGATGCTGCAGCTGCCTGTGTCCACCATGATCGTACTCGCGGTTCCTGTGCAGTCCATTGTCGATGGCGCCACTGTAGTGCTGGTCTCGCACCACCAAAGGCTGTGGGGGAGGGAGGTGGTGTTCTTCCGGCACGTAGTAGCTGCGGTATTCCTCCCCAAGGGTGACCGCCAAGCAGCAAATAAAAACGAAGCAATTCTGTAAAGGAGAAATAGAGAAAAATAAGAAAATAATCCACTATGAAAAGCTGTTTGTTTTGTTTTGCTTTTTTTAAGTTCAAGATATTAATAGATACAAAAATATGTGCTATTTCCACAATACTGTAATGGGCCCAAGTCGACCACAAGATGTACCCTGGTGGACGCATGATCAAATATTTAAAAAATACATTTTTGATTTGAGTTTAGAAAAAAGCCAGCAAAGACGCGTCCCCGGCTTAATGTAATCTGATCGAATCCATTATATGTGTTTGTGTAGATAGATAGATACATATGTTAATTTACAAGCGGGCCCCGTCCAAGAAACTGACTAGGACCTTACACGATATAGTGAGAATTTTATTTTATATGCTTAGGCGGTGGACTATGGTTAAAAGCACGGAGCTGGAAAGGTCCGAACTCTTAAAAATTCTTATGTTTGTGAAACAAAGAGTTACATCAATAAACGCCTTCGCTTCTAGCAGTGGACAACCGACAGAGAGTCAAAAGGTTTCTAGCATCAGATCCAGGTCCTATTCTTGCTGGACTAGTCAAATTTGACCCTCCCTACTCGCCTGATGAGGGTAGGAGATCGTTGATGTGTTTGTCTGTCTCAGCACAATTAACAAGAAATCACATGAAAGGAAAGACATACTAAAAAATCAGTGGAAACAGGTTGATTGCACGATTCTTTTAGCTAGACCTGGACGTCATCTTTCCTGACTCCATGATATTAGTCTTGCAGCAGTAATATAATCAAGAACTATCATTACGTATATTTGGCCCTATTACTAAAATGTAATAAGCATGTGTATAATGATAATTAAATTATTATTTTAATCATCATAAATATACATGTGTAGTAATGATTAAGTCATTATATTTATTGTCGCCAACCGTAAGTCTTATTTCATTTATATCTTCCTCTGTCTTTTTTACTTAAGTTTCGACATTTTCTCAACAGACTTGGTAAATTTCTTTTTATGTGCTGTGTTGCGTGATTGAGTTTTTATTCTTTTGTTAACCATTCCCATAACATGCCATTGTAATGTTGTAGGATCCCAAATGAGTCGACTGATTGGCAGTAATTTGTCAAAGTATAAGAAGACACATTTTGATCCTATATTTTATATTTGATTGACGATCAAAGAGTATAATGCACGAATACAGTTACAAATAGATAATTTCATAAAGAAAGAAAGCTCCAAATATGCGACAACAGAAAATGCGTTTAGTTTTTTTTTTATATTTGTTTTGGAACTTAGAGGTGATGTCTGCCTGCTATATTGGATTGCCAGAGATCACATGTCCTGAAAACGAGGTCTCCTCTAGCCTTTTAGCTTTGGATTTTAAGGAGATTAATTGTAATTTTGTAATTATTTAAATGTTATAGACTTTTAATCATCGTTTGTTAACGTCTTAGTATTTTAATTGTCTCGGTATTCTTAAATATCTCGGTATTTTAAATGTTAATTTTGTTCTAGGTGTTAATGCGAATGACCTATTTTTGTGGACTAAGTTCCTTTTTTGCCATCTGTTACAACAACATATTTGCTTTGGAAATATCTAATAGCATTTTTCAGTTGTTCAAAGATTTCAGAATCTATTTTTTTAAAGGATTTAGGTAAAAAGAGCAGGATTTATAAAAAGTTCCTGGGTAAGAAGAAATTTGGCTTTATTCAGTGGCTATATATTTTCCCAACAGGTACTTACCCTTCAGTATTTACTATTTGCGGTAAACAGACTTAAGCATCTTAATTTCCCTTTCGAAAATAAGACATCGCGTCTCTATCAAAGAAGTGAGGGTGAAGGTCAGCAATTTAAAAAGTTGCACTTCAAACAAAGAAATTTTGAATGCTTTCATTTCTGTTTCCCAGAGTAAAGAAAACATCGCTTTGAAATCCTCATACGTTGTTTACAAGTGGGAATGACCTCGATAGTAGTGCAACGAGGAACTTTTTTATGTCTTTGCTTAAAAAATATTAGTTTTTTTTATTTTTATTTTTAACTGTCCTTAATTTATAAATGTGCAAGAATTGCTCCTTTGGCCTAACTGGTAAATTGATTTTGTATGCCAAATCAATTTGTTCTCATTTAAGTTAATTGAAATGAGATTAAAACATGTCTACTTCTAAAATCATCCCTCATTTGTGTTGTTACCGATTTTGAAAGGGGCAATGAACCTTAAGTCTGAATTCTTAAACTATTCAAATTTTAACAGCATTTCTTATAATAGTATAAATAATGGCATATGATAAAGTTTCATGACACTAAAATCTACAAGAGAATATTTTTTGAAGGTAACCCAAATCCTTATCATTAAACTGGTGTATACCAAGAACATAGCTGTACATAAATGTAGTCTTTTTTTTAATATTTTGGACCTCTTCCCCCCCCCCCTTTATCACAAAGTGTCCCACTTCAACATACTTTCTGCCCCCTCGTATCATTTCATGCAGTATTATATAAATACATACTTATAGTTCAGAAACAAAGAACTGCGTTATAGATCATATTTCAAGCCAAAAAATTAATATATTTTTATGTGTGTTAATGGTATTTGTAAATATAACAATAATAATGACTCGTGAACTTATTTTGTATGAAATAAGAATTCTTTTGTTGAACTTTTCAAGGATGTGCCAGGAGGATTTTTTTTTCTAAGTAAAGAATTTCTGCTGTTACTGCATCAAAACCTACTACGAATAATTTTTACTCAAAAAGAAAATAATGTAAGTTAAAAAAAAAAAAATTACGTGAAATTTGATGTTGCCCCAATTAAAAGAATACCTTCAAAAATTCAATTTGCTGATTTTAAATATTTTTATCTTAACCGAAATGCAAGATGTCACACTTTCTGTCCCCTACCTTCCCCTTGTCCCAAATTGTCACAATTTCAGGAATCTTCTTCTCCTTCTCTCCCCCCCCCCTCGAAGTGGGATATCCTTTCTGGACGTCCCCGAAGGCACTGCTTTTTGGTATGGGAGTTCTTGGGTGCCCCATTGCTATTATGGCTGTTCTTAGCCAGTCGAAATCGGTTTATGGACTTTTTTTTATCATTTGTATTTTTAACGGATCTAAAAACTTTTAGGCTTTTAAAATATCCGAAATTTTAGATTTTTTATAAATTATATTGAAAACATATCTTTAATTTTGTCTCATCCTAGGTCATAAATATTTTTTATCGTCATGACGACTGAGTTAGTTTTTAGTGAACTAAAGAAAGATGAATCCAGTATGCATTTTTAATTAAATTTTTAAGCTTTTCACAGTGCTGGCTCTGAAGTTTTTGCCGCAAACATTGCCTCAACACCCCTACCTTATAATGCGTTAATAATAGTAATTCGTTAACCACTACAATTGGCATAGAATTGTTCTAAGACAATAATAAAAATACAGATTTACGGAAAGAGGTTTTAATCATGCCGTCCTGGTGCAGGGCACAACTTTTACTCCGGGTTGGTGTGTTACTGATATTAGTTCGTTTACGGAAAATTTCTTAATTGAAGAACAAATACTTTGCCGCTCCTAAATTATATGCAGTCAAGTACCTTGTCTATGTCTAAGACCAGCCTTGCCTTTAGATTCACCAGTACCTTAGACATAACGGAAGTATTTCAAACAATTACCAGATACGTTTAAAGTGCGGCCACTAGATGGCGCTACCCGTTCTTCTCAGTCGGAAGAATGTCGTTGGAGAAAATCGGTCGGAGGTCATACGAAATGAAAAAGACAAAAAAAAAAAAAGAAAGGAGCCCGATGCACGTGTAGTGTGGTGGCAGAAAAGCACAACAAATGTCACAACCAGGAAAAGATCTCTCTTTCAAAACACGTCCGCCTTAGAGATGCATCAGTTGCTACACAAGGAGCGGGCTCCTTTTTGCTATTGTTACAACGCTTTAATCCTACTTTCAAATGCTCGGGCAAAGGATCATTAATGAAACGGGGAGGCTTTTTTGGGCAGACAATTATTATTATACTGTTTTTCATTTATTTATGTAACTCCGCAAAAGTTGCTGCTTTTTATCTCTTTAAGTGTTTTTTTTTTTTTTTCTGTTTCGTCGGCTTTATTTTACTTGTCCATTTATTTTTTTTTTTTTAAATCCCCTGGAATGCCACTTTTTTTTTTTAAAGAATTTCTGTAATTTCTCTGTGATAAATGTACACATCAGTCAGTCTATATGTACTTTGTTCCTATACCTTTTTTTTTTGTTTGTTTGTTTCAGAGATATTTTTATAGGCAAGCGGAAGAGAAATTCATTAGACATTTTTCTTTAATTTTTTATTATTTCTGTTGAGCATTTTGGTGCAGTTTATAAGGTTAAAAAACTGCTTCATCTACTGGAAATTCTTGAGTTGTTTTAGCTATTTACAAACACATTTATTAAGGTTTCGTTTATCTACACATTATATTGACATACATCTAAATCATTTCTATTGATATTGATATTAAAATTGGTACTGTTATTTGTTTTAGTTACTATTATTAGTATCATTATTATATTGTTGATGTTACTCTTATTATCCATATCATTTCTCGTATTGTTAATTTTGTTAGTGTTATGACTATTATTGTTACTTAATATTGTTATTTTTATCATTATTGTTACCCCTACCATTACTATTGTTGTACATATTTCTATTATTAATACTACTATCATCATTTCTTTTGTTATTGTTACTACTATTATAGTTTGGATTATTACTATTACTTGTTATTATTACTGTTATCACTCTTATTGTTAATATCGCTACTATTATTAGTACTTTGGTATCTTTTGTTATTGTGATTATAATTGTTACTGTTACTATTGTTATTATTACTATTATTCTTGTTACTACTGATATTGTTATTATCATTATACAGCTAATACGCTAGAGCTTCGCTTGTTCGCTTCAATATCTACACAAAAACTTCTATATTTACTGTTCTGCTTAAATAAAGAGTTTTCCCTTTTTTTAAAGCTCTTTATATGCATGTATTGCACGCTTCATGTATTTAGTTACTCTTTATTGTTATTCTTTTTTGTTACACAGTTACTTTCAGCAGCTAGATAAATATAAAAGTTCGATAAACAAGATTCTGCTTTTACAAATATAATTCGACTCGCAACAACAGATACTAATATAAATTTTAAAATATACGCCGCAAAGCTCCTATAAAGATTTTTCATACGTTTTTATTGCATTAAAATTTTTTGTTTCTTCTTCATATAAATATACTAATTACTGATAAAATTGATTTTTTATTTACTCTTCTCATTTGACTCCGAAATATTTGTAGGCAAAGAAGTGGTCCGCTGATTAAGAAGTGGTCTAGTAGTTAATACTTAAAACTTCAAATAATTTTATAATATAAAGAGACTAAATAAAGTATGTAATAAAATCTAGTCGTTGGGTATCATACAATTAGATTTAACATTTCCAGTAATTTAAATAAAAAGGCTGTAGCTAAATATCTGCCATAGTTATTTTTCAATCTATCCGAGCTTAAATATATGCATCTCCTAAATTTATCGGTTAGAAAAATTTAATATTTAAACTGAAATATTATACTTTATTTAAAAATAAACAGTTTTTAAAGGACCAAATTTTAAAGTTTTAACTGTTTGGCTACCTTTACTATAGAAAGTTTTAATGATATGTGAATTACTCATAAGTCAGAGCGATTAACACCATTTTTTTAATGTTCCGGTTTTTTGTAAATTAAAATGGAAATTTTACACCTCGAATTAAAAAATGCATTAAAACTTCATATTTTTGATTCAATATATAATAAAAACTTTTGCTCTGCTTATAAAAAATTGATTTTTTATTTACTCTTCTCATTTGACTCCGAAATATTTCTAGACTAAAAAGTGGTCCGCTGATTAAGAAGTGGAATAACCGTGGTCTAGTAGTTAATACTTAAAACTTCAAATAATTTTATGATATAAAGCGATTAATTAAAGGGTGCATAAAATCTAGTCGTTGGGTATAGTATAATTAGATTTAACATCTCCAGTAATCTAAATAAAAAGGCTGCAGACAAATATCTGCCATAGTTATTTTTAAATCTATCCGAGCTTAAATATACACTTCTACAATTATCAGTTTGAAAAATTTAATATTTAAACTAAAATATTGTACTTTAGTTAAGAATAAACAGTTTTAAAGAACCAAATTTTAAAGTTTTAACTGTTTGTTTAGCTACCTTTACTATAGAAAGTTTTAATGATATGTGAATTGCTCATAAATCAGAGCGATTAACACCATTTTTTTAATGTTCCGGTTTTTTGTAAATTAAAATGGAAATTTTACACCTCGAATTAAAAAATGCATTAAAACTTCATATTTTTGATTCAATATATAATAAAAACTTTTGGTCTGCTTAGAAAAAAATGATTTTTTATTTACTCTTCTCATTTGACTCCGAAATATTTGTAAGCTAAAAAGTGGTCCACTGATTAAGAAATGGAATAGCCGTGGTCTAGTAGTTAATACTTAAAACTTCAAATCATTTTATGATATAAAGAGACTAATTAAAGGATGCAATAAAATCTAGTCGATGGTATAATAAAATTAGATTTAACGTTTACAGCAATCTAAATAAAAAGGCTGCAGCAAAATATCTGCCATAGTTATTTTTCAATCTATCCGAGCTTAAATATATGCATCTCCTAAATTTATCGGTTAGAAAAATTGAATATTTAAACTAAAATATTGTACTTTAGTTAAGAATAAACAGTTTTAAAGAACCAAATTTTAAAGTTTTAACTGTTTGTTTAGCTACCTTTACTATAGAAAGTTTTAATGATATGTGAATTGCTCATAAATCAGAGCGATTAAGACCATTTTTTTTAATGTTCCGATTTTTGTAAATTAAAATGGAAATTTTACACCTCGAATTAAAAAATACATTAAAACTTCATATTTTTGATTCAATATATAATAAAAACTTTTGCTCTGCTTAGAAAAAAATGATTTTTTATTTACTCTTCTCATTTGACTCCGAAATATTAGTAAGCAAACAAATAGTCCGCTGATTAAGAAGTGGAATAGCCGCGGTCTAGTAGTTAATACTTAAAACTCCAAATAATTTTATGATATAAAGCGATTAATTAAAGGATGCATAAAATCTAGTCGATGGTATAATAAAATTAGATTTAACGTTTACAGCAATCTAAATAAAAAGGCTGCAGCAAAATATCTGCCATAGTTATTTTTCAATCTATCCGAGCTTAAATATATGCATCTCCTAAATTTATCGGTTAGAAAAATTGAATATTTAAACTTAAATGTTATACTATAATTAAGAATAAACAGTTTTAAAGGACCAAATTTTAAAGTTTTAACTGTTTGTTTGGCTACCTTTACTATAGAAAGTTTGAATGATATGTGAATTGCTCATAAGTCAGAGCGATTAACACCATTTTTTTTAATGTTCCGATTTTTGTAAATTAAAATGGAAATTTTACACCTCGAATTAAAAAATGCATTAAAACTTCATATTTTTGATTCAATATATAATAAAAACTTTTGCTCTGCTTAGAAAAAAATGATTTTTTATTTACTCCTCCTCATTTGACTTCCGAAATATTTCTAGACTAAAAAGTGGTCCGCTGATTAAGAAGTGGAATAATCGTGGTCTAGTAGTTAATACTTAAAACTTCAAAAATTTTATGATATAAAGAGACTATTTCATTTGAGATATTTAATTTTAAAAAATGTAGTACTCAAAATTATAAAATTAAATAATTTATGTATAAAACTTAAAGCGGTATTAAATATATTATAAATAGTTCATTATAAAAGAAGCAGAATTTTTTACGATGCAAAAGGCTATTATAATAAAGATTGTAAGTCTCAAAGGTACTATGTTGAATTAAATGGAATACATAATACTGTTTTCATTTAGTAAAAATTTTACCCAATAATAATTTTTGTCTAATGTTAATATTTTCAACCTTATAGAAACCAAAGTTCCTATATGGGAACCTGCAATTAAGAATTCAATTAAAAACATTTTTTCACTAAAACTGCGTTGTAAAAAATTCTTAATTACAAACACAGAGACAGGTTTGAATAATTTATATCATAATTCAGAAATTTATATATAAAAAAAAGAATAGCGTGCGTATAGTTACGTAGACTTACTGAAAATTTCCCAAAATACGCAAAGTCAAATCAGATTTAGTTAAATAACATATACCGACATTATAAACTTCCAACTGAAGGATAAAAAATTAGGTGCTGGAATCTAGAGAAAAATACTTTTTTAAGGAAATATATTTCAATGTTCCCTAAGGGATGTGTTGATGTGTTTCATTGTACAAAATTACACTCATATTTTTTTACAATTACATTACTTACTCGCCAATGTTCATATATGGGAACATACCAAAAATCCTCAATATTTTTAAAACATTTTCTTTAGTATATTCTTTATAATTTCATCAAAACGAAATCTTAATAAATTAATATTCCTTGACGAACTTTGATCTTAATGAGGTGTTTTAAAGGTTAATAAACCAAATATTAAGAAAATTAAAGTATTAAAAAAACATTAATTTTTACAAAATTTTAATTTCTAGACCTAAACGCTTTGTCTTCTGAGCCATTCAAATTTTAAAAAAGTTAAAAATTGTAAGTTATTTAAGTTCTTGTGTCAAAAGTTGTAAATATTTAAAATACTCACCCAAATCATGGTTATTCCACTGTGTTTCTGTTCGAAACTGACATTTTGTAAACCTGTCGTCCCTTTTATACCCCGTTAATTATTTCATAGTGCATATTTTCGCGCGCTCCAGAAACAAATTCTCTGAATCACGAGTCACGTGATATTCCACGGTCCCAAAGGCACGATATCCGGAGTGTTTTCCCCCCTAAAAATACGATTATGCAATGGTCGCCCATTTGGACTACTGACACTGGCGGATTAGGAGCAAGGTCCGTGTCGCCATCGCTAATGAAATTAAAATTGATTGGCGAAAGTTACGCAGAAAAGCCAAGATGGGCGATATGATTTAATCGTTTCACTGTACCTCGGATTAACCGGTGTACGGTTCGATCGAACATAATCGATGGTTATCGACTGCAGATTAAAACTGTTCGGAATTACAGCAGATTGTAAACTTTTTATATGAAAAATCTCATGTGCAGACTACATAACTTCCTTTTACGTCTATAAATTATGCACATATTTTGCTGCATTCCATTTAAAATTATTTTATTTAAATGTAAGATAGAAATCTCCAATTCTTTTATACAATGTTCTGTTACACAAATTCAAAAATGTAATAGAAATTATTATTATTTATTGTTAAATAAATACTTATAAACCAGATTTAGTATCGGTCTCACCAAAGTCGTTAAACGGATAACCGCAATTAACCCATGCCGCCAACCAATGGTTGGACGCAATTCTCAGTTTAAACAAAGATTAATCTCGGTTAGAGTTAAACGACTTGGTGAGACCGGTCCCTAATTAATAAACAGTGTTAACCAGTCACTAACCAATGTTTTAATAAACCAGACAGCTGTATCATCTATCTGATCAAGTCACATATGAATCACACGTCCGGAACGGGTTAAATGTGTATTTTCACTATCCCTGTACTCATTTGGACTAGTTTCGCTATGATGCTTCTACGTATGTATGTATGCATCTCGTATAACTCATAAATGATTAGCCGTACAAGGTTGAAAATTCGTATTTAAGACTGATATAGCAAAGAGTTGTGCATATCCTCTTTTAATTCAATCTGCAAGTTATATCACGAAAAATTTCAATGAAATGCATAATAGCGGTGCCGTAAATAGCTAAAAAACAATTAACTTAAAATGAAGAATTTTTTTTTATTTAGAACTGAAAACTCTTTCTTCATCGGACAGACCAAAGATTATAAACCGCCGAAATTATGGATGAAGAAGACAGTCTCCAAGGCCATCCACAAACTCACTGCCAAATCAACGGTCCAACCCAACCAACAAGAAAGACAATCCCAATTTACAAATAAATAAATAATGTTAAGTGCCATGGTAGGTCAGTTGGCAGAGACGTCGATCACAAAACCAGAGGTTGTGAATTCGAGTCATGAGCCAGGCAAAGATCCGACGGGTTCATTAGTGCATGCTGTAGCACACAAAATGTTCGTGGGCTAAATGACCTCATGTTACGAAATGGTACATTTGGGGATAGCAGGCCAAACTTGCCACCTTGCTTAGTCCCTGCTTTTAAATTACGAGGACATAGCGGGTTGCAATGTTACTCGCCTTTGTAACATCCCTTATGTTACACATGCTTCTCTGGTGAGGCTAAATGAGTAACAGCTTCGTAGCCGTGTTTGGCATTACGATATCTGTACGTATTGTCAGCTGCATTGGAAAATAAATAAATAATCCTAAAAGGTTACAGAAAATCACATATTATATAAACTATGAGAGATGAATAATGACAAGGCAGTTAATACAATTTTAGAACCAAAGGTACAATTCATTGCTAATAAATTCGTTAATAGTATTAATGTTGAAATTAATACCCCTATGTTTTTGAAATAACCATGATTATTTCAACAACTTCAATACTGTTGCGATGTGGTTAATTATGCGACTGAAAACACTTCTTTTCAAACACAAAAAAAACTTATTTTATACTACACAACAACAAGTATGAAATAAAAATGTACATGTGCAAAACAAAGGCGCCGAAAAAAAGAAAAACGAATCACAGAAAAGTTTAGTAGTTGTTTTATTCCGGATGCACCGGAACAAATACATTTTTTGAAGAAAATAACAAAGCCATTATTAAATACTTTCAAGGGAAAAAAACCATCAAATAATTCACATTATACGATTGTCATAATGTACCAATTCAAAAGAAATTACAAAAGACCATACTAATTAATTAATTTAGTCAAAGTCGGGCACTGTATATAGAAGCTCTTAATTACGGGGGAAAACGAAATACAAATGAAAATCTTTAGTAAATAAATGAAAAGTGATTATTTAAACCCTTATAAATTGTTTGAAATAAATCTAAAAGATATGTTGAATTATCTGTTCTAGTACTGTACTGAAGGTCAGTTTCTAAAGGAATCTTTTTTTTATAAACTTCTAATAAAAGTCAACCCATTTCAGAAAATTGATTTGGGCTATCTAGCTTTAAAGTTCTTTTATTAGGATTTTTTTTTCATTTGGGACTGTTATAATTTGTAGTTGTGAACTTCCATTTTTGATTGCAATTCGCACTCTATATAAGGAAAAATCTCAATATAAAGTAAATTAATGCTACCAGTCTACAACAATGGGAGTAGTAAGGTAACGATGCATTAACATGAACAATGAATTTTAATTCTTCAATGCTTTTTAAATCCACGAATTTATTTTCTGTAAATTTTAAAATTTGCAGCATATTGTTTTTTTAGGTATACTTTACACGTAGATAGTTCATGTGATTTTATAGTAGAACACAGCTTGAAGAAGCTGAAGTAGGAGTAGTCCACTCCGACCACTGAGAACGACCACTGAGTGGCGCTGCAATCTGTATTGAAAAAAAAATAGAAAAGTTCAATGTGATTTTTTTAAGTAGATTGTGTTGTAACGTTTGATGTGGTATATATGTATTAGTGTGTATATTAAAGCTTCTCTAATACTTTGGTTTCTGAATGGTTAAATGTGTCGAGTTTTTGTTTTTATTTAAAAAAAAAACTATTATTTAGGAATTT
The DNA here is from genome assembly GCA_032207245.1 of Pardosa pseudoannulata. Classification (NCBI taxonomy): domain Eukaryota; kingdom Metazoa; phylum Arthropoda; class Arachnida; order Araneae; family Lycosidae; genus Pardosa; species Pardosa pseudoannulata. The sequence continues at coordinate 88,863,161 of CM063506.1, forward strand.
AGAATCAGCAAACTCGCCCTCCCGGAAGAAAAAAGAAGGTAAGTCATACATTTTCTTCTCTCTCTCTCTCTCTTTTTTTTTTTTTTAATTTTTTGACAATGGAAAAAATTCTATAGGAGCCCTTTATTCTTCGCAGCTTATTATGATATTGGACCCTGACGAACCTCGACCTGTAGTTTCCGCATTAAATATCCCATTCATTTTGGTTGTAAATATATCACCATGGAAAACTAAGACTAAACTCCTCGGCGCAACAGCCCCTAGGGGGCGAGGGCCTACGGTGCCAATCTCCGTTTACATGACCAAGGGCACTGGGGTGCGACGCATATGTTCCGGTTAGGTGGTCAATCTTACGCTGAACCCCCAGTGTTTAGTTCCTAGGCACGATTGGTCCTCAGTTCATCTACCTACTGAAGGGATGAAAGGCTGCGTTAACCTTGCCCAGCCCGGGGTTTAAACCTCGGACCTATGTCGTGGAAGAGAGAAGCGCTATCCCAACGCCACTGGGTATCATATTACCATCGAACATTGGTTCTA
>CM063506.1:88868697-88893697 GCA_032207245.1 Pardosa pseudoannulata
TCATTATAGGATCGGGACAAACTGAGGAACTAGCTAACATGAAGTTCTGAATAAAAGGCTAAGTAACAGCTGGGTAAAAGTCTATGAGAGAATCTCAGTCAAAATCTCTGAAAATCTCTCTCCGATGCTGAGCATCTTCTTTAAGTACTGAAATTTTCTAAATTGGCCACTAAAGCAATATAAAGTTTTGACCAGTTACATCCCTTCCTTGAGGGCTCGAATTGTAGCCCCAGTGGTCAATTTAAATTTGGGGCTAAAAAGGAAAAAGCAAAGGGACGGGGGGGGGGTTGCCCTTGAACTTAGATTTGAAAACCCCTGACAATTTTCTTGGGACTTAATGAGGGCTTTCGGCTATAAATTTAAGTCGGCATCTTTAAACTCTCCCATCACCGGAAATTTCGTGACACTGCATTCCTTAAGGGGCTGTCTTTGGGGTTTTATACAAAATACTTACATTAGTTTCCCCATTTAGTTTACTTTTCCATAAATATATATCATTAGATATTTAGAAAAAAAAACCAGTTTGTTTTGCATAAATCTCAGATAGATGTTCGAGGTTCTTCTACATTTGGTAAAATATGCAAATTGGTTCCCTAAAACAATTTGTGCATTTAAAATGTATTCAAGTTTTATTTTAAGCAATACTTATTATTTAAAAACAATGCTTTAATTATTACATATATTCAAAAACAAAAATTTTGTATGAGTATTATACACGTGGTTTTGTACATGAACTTGTAATTAATTGATGTTTTTATTTATATTTTCTCTGAAATGTTATCTTCGAGATTGAATTTTAAATCATTTTCTCCTTAGGGGTTTCGTTGGCAGTTATCAGCATAAAAGTTTTATAAGTTGATACATATCTCCCGCTTGGTGGAGGAGTTTCATTTAAATTTAAATTTACAAACACATAAATTTGCATACAATCAAAGTTATGGAGTGGGCTAACTTGATTCCAATAGATAGGCGCCAATATCTTATAGATGCCAGTTTCTAATCTGATATTTAGACAGACAGCGGCTTTTGCAGAAAATATGGGTAATCTGGAAAAGATCAACGCTCTACATCAAGTGCATAAAATATTTATGCCGATTCAAATTGCTAATTTTCAGTTAGGAGTAACCTTTTATCAGTAAAAAAAAGTACGGTCTCTTTAAGTCAAATTCCATCCTGGGAAGAGTGGACTAACAAGGGTTGCGCCAAAATATGTATTACGAAAATTTACATTTTACGTCTGTGAACATGAGTAATACCTTTTCCCGGACACCACGATCACTGACCCTAAGCAATATCGGAGCGGACAAGACGAGGAAGCAAACCGGGGAAGATGCACTTGAATGATCTCGCGTTGTTCGGCAAAAAAGCTTTCTTATAGGAAACACTGTCTGTGTGATCAACATCTGCAGCTCTTTTAATTGTTATTGGCTAAGTTTTGGCATAGTGACATCCCAACACGAGGAAGCAAACCGGGAAAGGTGTACTTAAATGATCTCGCGTTGTTAGGTGAGGAAGCTTTCTTACAGGAATGACCGTTAGGTTTTGACATAGTGACATCACAACACGAGGAAGCAAATCGGGAAAGGTGTACTTAAATGATCTCGCGTTGTTCAGCAAATAAGCTTTCTTACAGGAATTACCGCCTGTGTCATCAACATCTGCAGCTCTTTTAATTGTTACTGGCTAAATTTTGGCATAGTGACTCTCAACACAAAGAAGCAAACCGGGAAAGGTGCACTTAAATAATCTCGAGTTATTCGGCAAAGAAGCTTTCTTACAGGAATCACCGTCTGTGTCATCATCAATCTGCAGCTCTTTTAATTGTTACTGGCTAAATTTTGGCATAGTGACTCTCAACACAAAGAAGCAAACCGGGAAAGGTGCACTTAAATAATCTCGAGTTATTCGGCAAAGAAGCTTTCTTACAGGAATCACCGTCTGTGTCATCAACATCTGCAGATCTTAATTGATATTGGCTAAGTTTTGGCATAGTGACATAACAACACGAGAAAACAAGCCGAGAAAGGTGCACTTAATTGATCTCGCGTTGTTCGGCAAAGAAGCTTTCTTACAGGAATCCCCATGTATGATCAACATCTGGAGCTCTTTTAATTGCTATTGGCTAAGTTCTGGCATAGTGAAATCACAACACGAGTAAGCAAACCAGGAAAGGTGCACTTAAATGATCTCGCGTTGTTCGGCAAAGAAGCTTTCGACAGGAATCACCGTCTGTGTGATCAACATCTGCAGCTCTTTTAATTTTTATTGGCTAAGTTTTGTCATATTGACATGACAGCACGGGAGTTACAAATCATCATCTGCTCTAAAGAGAATGATATTGTAGACTCGGTCTCTCTGTCGAACTAATGTTCATCGATATTTGCAGCTATCTAACAGAAAATTTAATCTAAAACATCATACAAAATTAACTTAAACAATGTGTACGCATTTGCATGTACCTCAAATACATCATTTATAAGGAATTTTTAAAAATCCATACCCGAAATCTACAAAATTGATAACTTAAAAAACAAAATCAAATCACAATTTAAAAGAAGAATAAAGAACATGAAGCTGAGACTGTAAACTAGTTTTACTATCAAGGCTCCGAAAAATCACTTATTTCGCTTGCGTGTTTACAATATCTTTAAGGCTTCTTCCCTTCTTCCTGTGTCTATATTCTTTGCAGGAAGGAAATTTGAAAACGTCTGTCGCCCAATAGAACGGTGAAAGGGAAAATTGCTTTGTCGGGCTCTGACCTATGTTCGGAAACTGACACCCTCGTTTTCTGAGATTGTGAATTTTTCAGTTAGTAGGTGTTAGTGGGGAAGAGCTAGGCTGGGGTTTTTTTCTCTGTCTCAACGAAAGCTGGTGCTCCAGGCAAAGATAAACGACATTTTTCGGAGATCGAATAGTTTTTCTAAACCTTATTCAGAGCGAATAACCTGTATCAACAACTGATAAGTCTTCTGATTGTATTTATCTGGGTATATATAAACTAATATTTTACTTAATTTTTATGATTAGAAATATATTTAAAATTTACTATATCCCAAATCAAAGTTAAAAAGATTTAAATTCCTACTAGGTCGTAAAACCATTTCAATTCATACCTTCTATTCAATGGGATAGTAAATACCATAAAAATAGAATGCCTTTATTAGTCATGTTTTTATAATAAACCATATATTATATATCCATTAAATCCTCCAGTTCCCTATCCTCTGTTTATCACAGTTCTAATATGTTTAAAAGAAGAATTTGACAACTCTCTCTTTTCATATGATAGACATATTTAGCTTAAAGAATTAAAAATAATTTAATATAGAAATAAATAGACAGGTACGCATATGCTATATCTAAATCTCGTGATTCTGTTAACTGTAGCTTTTAGTTTTGAAAATAAAATTTTCATTATTTAAAATAGGCTCTGGTGTTTATGGTAATTTAAAATAAAGGATAAATTAGAGTGAATTTTCTTTCCGAGGAACTTAGTATCGTAAAGTTTAGGAACCCACTGTATAACAGTTAAACCTATCAACATGTCAGTCCTGTTTTCGGCACTCTTATTTTCCCCTTTCTTTTTTAATGTGTTTATCTTGAATATTTTCCTTTTAAAGCATAGAAATCTCGAAATGCGAACGAACCCCAATATTCGTAAATTTGAAGTTAGATAATTATTTACAAATAAGAATTAGTTTTCTTTAAAGTTGAAGACACAACATTCAGAAAAAGGACAAGAAATTGAAGACATTAACATTGAACTGCAAAATAAATGAAGGTGGATAACGAGGAAACTTTTGAAGTAGACATTTCTTTCAATGATGGCTTATAAATGTGGACAATTACTTCGCTACATCTAAAGTTTTAACACTCCGGTAAATAGTCAAAGAAGTTTGAGTTGATTATGATAAGGATGAAACAGAGTTCAGGAAAATACAGGAGCTCCTGAAGTTACAGCAAAACATGTTGCGAAGGCAACTGATACTCTATGAAATCACAAGAGGGAGTTGGTAAGGATTTTTCCGCATTGTTATAGAAGAAAGACTTATTATAAATCAAACGAAAAATGTTCGACTCTAAACTATATTAACATATTGTATGCGGGACACGTACTAGTAAGTTTTCTGACGATTGATACTTCAGCGAGGGTCACGTACTAGTACGGATTAGTGTAACAACATGGTTTGTTTCTGGGTACAAAATTAACGGTATATACCAGTAAACGAAGCCGAATGTTCTTGTCTACTACATAGATTTTGGAAAAATTTAGAAGAATAAAATTTAGTTTTTACATCAGTCGATGCGGAACCACAGAACGGGAAATAATTAAAACTATATACTACTCTTTCTATTTGATTTTTCATATTTACGATACTATTATAAATTTATCCACTAAAAAATATATCTTTTGTTTAGAAAAATCTTATGGTTGTTATTTATATATTTCTATATTTGTTTATGTATTTCAATATAAAATACGAAAAGTTCATTAAAAAATTAAATAATTTTCGATCTATTAAGATTTAACTGAATAGCTAAATTTACTGGCAAAATGTTCGATCCCGTTACAATTCCGCCGCGAAATGTACCCGTACACAATGTTTTAATAGATTTTTTTACCCTGGGGTAGAGTCCCACTTGTCCGAATTAATGGGGTATTAAGCTCACCCCGAAAAAGCGAAAAAGTCGGTTTAACATGATTTGCATAAATGGTCGCTAATTACAGAAATGAAATATAAATTTACTCGCCATTTACTAAATGATATGTCACTATACGTTGTTAAATTGAAAGAGAGATAATATACCCTATAGGTCGAATTTGACCTTTAGGATAGCAAACTGTCACTGTCAATGACAGGTAAAATGAAATAGAAAAAAAAATCATAAAACACTACTTTTCTGTTCAGAACAGAAAAACTCTTTTCTTTTTTAGTCACTTGGTTAAAGCCAAACTTGATTAAGGTTTTACCGGAACTCGGATGACTACAATTCTACTGTAGTTGTATTCTGCATTATGAATATTGTATAACATTATTTTATTCAGTAAATAAGTAGTTAAGGCTTGAAAAATTCTCTGTTCTAAATACACATATCACAAACAATTTTAAAAGCTCTGTATCTCAAAAGCCTGCTTATCTGGAATCTTTTCCATGCCCGCGAAGTTTAAGATAAACACATTTATTATATTTTTACAAATATTATATATTTTTACAAATATTATACATTTGTACAAATATATATTTGCAACTGTATATATTTTTACAAATGGCGATATCAGATATGCGTTTGGGAATACTTCACATAATTAGTGTTCCGTCCAGCAGCCATGAATATTATATATTCATGGCCACAAATATTATATATTTTTACAAATATTATATATTTTTACAAATATATATTTGCATCTGTATATATTTTTACAAATGGCGATATCAGATATGTGATTGGGGAGTACTTCACATAATTAGTGTTCCGTCCAGCAGCCATGAATATTATATATTCATTGGCCACAAATATTATACATTTTTACAAATATTATATATTTATACAAATATATATTTGCAACTGTATATATTTTTACAAATGGCGATATCAGATATGCGTTTGGGAATACTTCACATAATTAGTGTTCCGTCCAGCAGCCATGAATATTATATATTCATGGCCACAAATATTATATATTTTTACAAATATTATACATTTTTACAAATATTATATATTTATACAAATATATATTTGCATCTGTATATATTTTTACAAATGGCGATATCAGATATGCGTTTGGGAATACTTCACATAATTAGTGTTCCGTCCAGCAGTCATGATGCTGGATCAGCGGTAGCAATTGCTTAATAGTTACCGTTGAGCGTAGCGCCATCTAAGAAAAAAAAATAATACAATAGTGTTCGCTGAGAGCGCGGATTAAATCGGCTATATATTCTGTTTTTTTTTTTTTTTTTTTTCTTGGTTTCTTTAAAGCGGATGGTTTGGACGACGTTTGGAGTGAAAATATTCAGTCATTTTAATAAGTAAATTCTTAATTCCTATAATCATAAATCTTATTGGGTTTTCATTTTCCCAACGCTGATCCAATCCATATACATTTAATTCTATTTGATTGTTTATGTATTATGTCTTTCATATTATTCTTATCTATTATTGTGTTTAAATCTTAAATGTTAGTAGTAATTCTCTATTGTTTGTAATATATTTGCATTGTAATGTCAAATCCTAATGTACAATAAACTGTTAGCAATTCCCTTTCCTTTGGTCATTTCTCAATCACAAAGTCTATATTTAGTTTATACATTCCACTAATTCTTAACATCTCACAATTAGTCTAATCACTCTCAACTACATCAGTCAGACATGGTTTATTTGAATAAGAATAGGAAGGCAAAATATTTCGAACTATACAATAACACTAGAAAGTAAAGTTTCTTTAAATTGTTAAGTTTCTGTCATTTCTGTCCAATTTACTCCACCTCTGTATATTTAAGAAGGATCCATGAAGTAATAGTAATTAAGTTTCTGAAATTTACTGCTATACTATGTCTTAGAACTACAATAATCTTGAATATTATAGAATGAGCGCAGGGCTTTTATTCGAGTCAGCTCCCTCTGAAACGTAGAAACTTATATTCAAAGATACTTTCAATTTAAACGATCTAAATGAACTTACAAAACACCCATCGCAGTGTTGTCCAAATTCTATTTATTAGTCCAAGGATCGCTTTTCTCAAAGAAGGATAGCAATAAAAAATTAATTCTGTTAATAATTGGTTTATTTAATGGAATAGAAAACATAATTTATTGTTAGGAGCTCAAAGCAGTCATAGGGCGACTACGTCGAATTTTTTATTTACTGTATTTACACGAGGATAAGTTTAATTGAAAATTTTTATTCCCAGTCACATACGTCTAAAAAATTGTACAACTCTAATATTTTATATCTGCTTCACACGTAAAAAGAGCCTAACGATGGTCAAATGAGTAGACCGCTGCTTTTCGGTACCGGAGTTTGTGTATTCTTATAGCAGATGTTCGTAGTTATTTAGAATGTGTTTTAAACAGGGGTTCCGGTTTTATTAATCATATTGTATCAACTTAGTAGGCCGTACTGCTTCAAATCACACCAAAATAATATAGAATAAACTAAAAAGATATTTATTTATTTAAATGAGGTATATTTTTAAATTCAAATAACTCAACAACTTCGTTTTTCTACAAATTAATCACATGATATCAATACGTTCCAAGGAAAATTGAAATGAAGTTATTTCCATTCGAACTACCCAAATAAAAATTCGAAGGAACAGTATTTTCACTCACTATAAAACAGGCCGAAATAAAATCACATTTTTCCAAGAGTGAGACTCAATTTACTTCTTCATAGAGCAAATGAGGTTATGCAATTTTGCGCAGGTGTCAAAACTACCGGCTTACGGATATAGAAACAAAAAGTTCAGCAGATGACACGAAAACAAACACTACAATATCTCGAACGCCATATAATGTTCAACGCACGACTCCGTAATTCTGCTCTGGATATAGAACGTAGTATAAAGCTGGAGTAGCAGTTTTGTTACCTGTATACCACTATGTATATGTTTTACAGAACTATTTTTAATCAATTTTTTACCCACTACCAGGATTCCAGGATTCAAATAATTAAACAAATCAGGCGTTCTATAAAATTAATCACATATGAATACTTTCAAAGGAAAATTAAAATTTTGTTATTTCTATTCGAACTATTCCAAAATAAAAACTCGAAGGAACAATATTTTTACTAACTATAAAACAGACCAAAAGAAAATCACATTTTTGCAAGCATGAGACTCAGTTTGCTTCTTCCTGGCGCAAATAACGTTATGTAATGTTTCGCATGTGTCAAAACTACCGGCTTATGGATATAGAAACAAAAAGTTCTTCAAATGACACGAAAACAAACCCTACAATATCTCGAGCGTCATATAATGTTCGACGCACAACTCCATAATTCTGTTCTGAAAGTTTTGTTACTTGCAATACAACTAGGTATCAGTCTTGAAAAACTATTTTTAATCAATTTTTTACCCACTATCAGGATTGGATCATTGCATAGGTAGATGCATAGGGCCCGGTCAAAGTGCTCTTTTGAAAAGATTTATATAAAAAACAATTAATAAAGAATTCAAAAATACAATCAAAGTTTTAAAATCTAGAAATATTGTTATGATCTTATTTAACATTGCTCATATCAAATACATCTCACTCGGCATTAAGAATATTCTTAAGCTGAACTAGCCGGGGTCATACAGCAACTAAACAGCAGTCATTGCCAGTGTTGCCAACCATACGATAATTATCGTATATGTACGATAACTTAGGACGCTGTACGATCAAAAATAATCTAAAAATTATGTGACATAATTCTGAAAAACTGTACGATAATTTCCTGATTTGTACGATAAAACAACATTAGACTAATGGAAAATTAAAATAACGAGTAATTTAACTGTAACTCTATAAAGATCAACAACAAAAAACAGAGAATGTCTAATTAATTTTTTTATCACTTTTTCATCAAATAATTATTGTTGTAGATTTTAGAGTAGCTTAAGGAGCATGTTTTGAGGTGCTTCTTCATTAAATGAAAGTAAATAATCACGACACAGAGGTTGAGAAAGCCCATATGTACTGTGTAATAAAAGAAAGGAAAGTGTCAATTATAAAAAAAATATATATTTGTGAATTGAATATGACCTAGGAACTAATGTTTGATATTATTTGAAACGAATATAAAATAAAGAATTTTAAAAATTGTTATGTCCAGTGTTTTTATCTGTTAGCTATTTCAAATTATTTAAATCAGTCTAAAACATAAAATTGTTAAATGCAAAATTACTGAATATTCACAATTATACTGGAGATATTTCTTTAATGATTACATAATTATGGATAATTAGAAGTAATTTTTCATTTTACTTGTTCTATTGCAGTTTTCACTAAAATGTGATATTTTTAGTAATTAAACCAATTATTAAATAATAATCGGTTTTATTACTGAATATTTCATATTAAAAGAAACCCACAGTATTGAATTATAACATTATTAAAAAGTGTATATATATATATATATATATATATATATATATATATATATATATATATATATATATATATATATATATATATATATATATACATACATACATACATACATACATACACAATTTTATGCTTAGATCAGTAAAGAAAAATCACATGTCTGGTGTTCCATTTAAAGTAAAATACGGGTTGATAGAAAAATATTTAATGAATCCTATTAAAATATTTACATATTTTTTGCCACCACAACCCCAAAAAAAAGTTGGGGTGGGGAGAGAAATGTATAACGAGAAAAATATAATGTACAAGTGCCATCTATTAACACTATTTTTAACTATTACAAAAATGTACGATAATGTATAAGCCAATGCCATAATTTTAGGACCTAGAATTCATAATTTTGCTTTTGAAGTTTGGCAACACTGGTCATTGCAACAATACTCCCTACCAACATATGATACAAACATGAAAAGCACTATCCTCTCCAGCAAGCACAACTCCAACATCCGCTACTCGCACACCACGTGGCAGGCCATGGCAAAGAAGAGCATCCAGGGGCATTCTTGATGGAAAACACAGTTATGATTACTTGTCTAAGGTCGTAAACCCGACAAACTGATCTTATAGGTTCTGTGGCGGTGCTAGCGTCAAGCCACTCATTTATTGAAATGTAAAATGTATCTGGCAAATGTAAAATGTATCTGTTGCATCTGGCATCATGTAAGATCATTTCCGCGTGGTAATGGGAGTGTGATCGATGTTGTTCGATGTGCTAATGCATTGTATTAGTCCTGTAAATAATGTAAGATTAAATGTATATAATGTAAAGATCTGTTTTTTCTCGAAGTACACTATCGGCACTGCATCATAGACTTGAAACTGGTGATCCTTGTGTTGGATTACGCAGCTTCGCAATGACAAGTAAGTCGAATACTTCAGAGCCGAAGCTCGAAGTGACTCGCTCAATTGGAATCCTAATTTATAACTAGTGCAATATCGCAGGATATCGCAAAATATTATTACGGTGGTCGGAAGTATCGAATAGGAAGTACTCGCTCAGGTAAGCGATATTATTATTTCTCCTCGGACTGTTGGTGCTTACTAACATTTGAAAAATCGTTTAATTGCAATCTTCAGTGATTCTGATGAACGAAAGTTTCGAAAGCTTCTCCAGACTGTGGAATTAGGCGATCAACGCACTTCCACCTTGCTCAGGCAGATGTACGATTTGGCGGGAAAACGTGTATGAAAACCTGTTGAAGTTCTTATGGTTTCAACGATTTCCTGTATGGCTTTTGCTGGGTCGGGAGTAATAATTAACTTATGGTTTCAACGACTTCCCTTTCAAATCACAGCTATCTTAACTACGTCTTCTGAAGACCACAACAAATTAGCAATTATGACAGATAAGATTTCTGACGTAACGTCTAGTAAAGAAGTATGTTCTGCTCAAATGGAAACGAAAGTAGTTCCTAATGATAGCATTACACATTTGCAGGCTCAGATTAGAGAACTCTCCTTAAAATTTGATCGTATGCCTAAATTTAACAGGTCTAGGTGTGCAACTCGTCACAATCATTTTCGCACTCGATCTCCTAACAGGAAAGATGGGGTGTGCTGGTACCACTTTCGTTTTCGCAAAAATGCCTAGAAATGTACCCCACCTTGTGTTTTTAGGCAGCAAAACGAAGAGGCCAGACAGTTCTATTTTGTCGTATGTTCGAATTTGTACCTTTTTACTTTATTAGAAAAGAACGACAATGCTGAGAAAAAAATGGCAAAACAAATACAGCATGAAACAATATTGTCGAATAAAAAAGCTTAGCCAACTAGCTCAGTGGCCGAATGGTCAGAGCACGCGATCCAGACCTGGAGATTGTGGGTTCGATGCTTGACATGGCAGTTTATTCAAAGTACGGGTTTTTAATTTAAAAATGTTATTTATTGTTTCCTTATGTTCTTAAATATTCTAGATCTTTCTTTAATATGTAAATTAGTTATTTTTCAAATATTCTGTTCGGGTATAAAAGCTGATACCCACTAGTTGTAGGCAACATCTCGATCCTGTAAAGTTGCGAGTTGCTACTTAGCTTCAATAAATTGTTCTGTTAAGTTAAACGGTGTGTTCATTCGAATCTTTGTGACAATATGAAGATGGTATAATACATCAATATTGCAACAATTAAATAAATGAAGCACAGGTAAATGATGATAGCACATTCTTTAATATTATACGCTGAATGATGAATGAATATTACATTTCAAAACAGATGAGTTATGCTAATAAGTATAATTCAATGCTAACAATACAAAAGTAATGCAGAATAGAAAGTGAAATAAAAAATAAAATAAACATAATGTAACTATAAATACAGTACAAGAACGAAATATGAACATATAATGAAAAGAATTGAGAACCTCTAATGTACTGGCAGGCGTATAAAATAAACGACTTTTGCAATGGTTAAAAACTGTTCCATAAAAGGTAACATGTTTCGAAACCGTCAGGCATAAACAGGAAAGTTTTATTATGTTAAATTTATTCAGTCGGCAGAGAATTAAGTAGACCTAATAAAAGAGATGTGGTGTCTGCTACATATTTTTTAATGAAATTGGATAATTAAAAGTTTGGGTAACTCAAAATGTTCACCATCTTCCTTGAAATTCGTATTAATAGGTCGGACTATGTTAAGAACCCGAAGTCTTGAATGTAATTGCTTACGATATCAAGCATGTGACTTATAAAACGCATGCCACGCTAATCGCGTATATCAGTGAACGCTTCCAGTCTACTGGCAGGTGGAAAACATAAATGATTTTTTTACTGGATATAAACGATTCCATAGTGGGTAACACGTTTCGAAACCGCAATGCAAAAACAGCAAAGGTTTATGGTAAATAAATTTATTCAGCCGGCAGAGAAAGCCAATTCAAATAAGGAAAAAACGCGCTATACCATGAACATGGGGAAAGTAATTGGAAGAAATCCACGATGTTGTAGGCTTCTCTCTAAACTTACATTAAAAATCCATTAATACCCTTGTAATTATGCGATCGTTGAATATTTATGAGGTTCATTCAAGTGAACATTTTTCTCCCACTTTCATATTAAAGCAATCCCATAAAAGATGTTGATGAAATAGAATGTTTTTAACATCCCTTATATAATAATAGCCTAAGTTATCTGTCCGCTTGTCCTCAAATTTAAGAAGCGGTTGGACCTGGAATGGATAGAGGCATCCATATTGGATTCTTGATGAGTTAGGTTAGCAAAATTCAAATCGAGTAAAGTTTACTTCTCCTAAACTATCAATCCTATTCTAAAATAAATTGTTATAAAAATGCTTCATATCACAGCGAAAAATAATGTCGTCTTTAAAACGTTCGAAATCTACCCCTTCACCCCTTTTCGAGCATTTAATGCCATTATATCAGGCCCTATTTTCCCCAGTTAAGAGCAGGTGATAAGTTTATCACATAATAAATAGGTAAAAATAACATTTTTTATCATTATGACGTCATTCCTTTAACAATCTCATTTAATCATTCCTTATTTTAAGTTATTTAAATATCGTTATGTTGTTTAATTATCGAAATCCACCCCTTTCTCCCTTTTCGAATGCCTTTATTTCAGTCCTTACTTTCCCCGGTTAAGCGCAGGCGATTAAATTCAATTTATCACATTATAAGTAGATGAAAATGAACATTTTTTTCTATCATTATGACGTCATTCCTTTAACCATGACCTTTAATCATCTCTTGCTTTAAATTATTTAAATATCGTCTGCATTTTTTTCATACGTATTATCACTAAACTCAGATATTACGTAAATAATTTTCTTTTATATTTGGCTTAAATAATAGATTAGGTACATATGTGATAATTTTAAATTTCATAATCGATTATTTTTTATTGCAATGAACATTTTATCACCAATATTAACAACAATTCTTTTCATAAAAGTCTAGGAGTCTATTTCAAGGACTAATAAATATCTAGAGTTTATGTTATATATCTTTGAAAATTAAGAAGTTTGTTCGCTGTGTGTTTGCGTTTTATACATCACCACACGGTTTGCAATCGATTCGCCAAATTTTCGACATCATATATACCGCCAAATAATCACTGTCAATATTAAAACCTCTGCTGTTCATCTTATCACGTAATATAACAAGATAAATTAAAGTTGGCAACTAACATGCGGTCAGTAAAGATAAACAAATTATTGAGCGTGTACCAGATAATTCTCAGCTAAAAAATAAACCATTTTTTTTTACCTGCCTCATAGAGTACTTTACAATTCTGGAAAATTAAAAATGTTACTGATCCCTTCATATGACGGGCTATGTGATGTAGAATCAAGAGCTTTTACAATTAAAAAAAAAAAAAAAAAAAAAAAAAAACTTTTTGGAGACATGTACACGAAAAAGGCAGTAATAGGAATAAATTTTTTTAATATTGATTCTAAATCCAAAGTAACTAAATTTAAACAATCTGAATTAAATCTTATCTTACTTAAATGTAACGCTATTAAATTAAACATAAAAAAAGTAGTACGCAGGTGTTAACCCTTTAACGGACAGCGGTTTCGTAGCAAAACCACCTATTAAACATCTTTTTTTTTTAAACTTTACTCTTTGGATTACTTTACTTTATCTTTTTATAATTATTTACGGCTCCAATCTCATACATCTGTGATATATGGAAGCCAATGATGTAGAATCAAGAGCTTTTACAATAAAAAAAAAACTTTTTGGAGACATGGATGAGTTTTCGATTATATATATATGTGTATGTATGTATATATATATATATATATATATATATATATATATATATATATATATATATATATAATGTATGTATATATATTTATATATACATATTATACACTTTATACATATTATATTTTTGATATTTTAAATATATAACAGATGATAGTTCTACGTTTAACTTATTTATTTCTTTTTCTATTGAAATATATGTATTTAAACTTTTTGTACTTGAGAAGTAAGATTCAATTTATCTTACTTATGACCTCAAGTAAAAGTATCTATACAAACAACAATTTTAAGTTGTTAAGCTATTTATTTATTATACCAGTTAAAGGATTATCATTTATTGTTCTTCCAGTATGGTTAAACTTTTTAAAAGGCTTAATGTTGAAGCTGTACAAGGGGAGGGGTTAGTCAGTTAAACCACTTCTCAAACCCTAATTTCCTCTAAGGCAAACCCTTCTAAGGAATGTAAAAAAAAAATTATATATTTTACATATACAAGGCTTATAGATAATATTTATAAAACAATTACATTAAATTCCCATGAATTTATTTTGGTGACCTTTAAAGGATTAACACTCGAGAACTCACGCCGAAGACTCTGATGCCCGGTGCAATTTTTCTGAGCCAAACACCAACAAAATTGCTTTTGATGATGAACGGAAATTGTGTATTATCAGAAAAACTTTATTTGAAGTTTAAAATATATTTTGGATAATTTGAAATATTAATTTTTAAAAGTTTTTTGGACTGTAGATCTTTTTTAATTAACATTCATAAAACACAAATATAAGGTACACAAAGTCAAAAACTTTAATTACACACATCTTTATATTTCATAATTTTATAATTATATTTTTTATAATATTTATAATATTTTTATAATATTTATAATTACATAATTTTATATCATAATTTAACATGACATATAATCATATATTTCATAATTTTAATCAAATAATGATATGTTTTTGACAGCATTTATCCTCCGACCACAAACTATTCCACTGTGGCATGGATGTTCGTAGCTGTTCGGAATCGGCTTTAAGCCGGTCTCATTAGCCCTCGTGTTGCAAAAAGTAGATCGCAGCACTCCAAACCAAACCTAATCCTAAACCAACCACAAACTCTAAATAAAAATGCAAAAGTGTAAGTGCGTGCACAAGGTCTCTGGATCCCGAATAAATTAAAAGTATATCTGTCTGAGAAAAATATTCAGAGAAAAACTGTGTAAACGCATGTTATTGGGGTCTAGAAGACCTTATAAGGCAAATACTAAAAATTTGGAAAAGGTTATTTCTATTGGGTGATTTTCTGTGGAATGTTTGTTATGACGCTCGGGCCTCAGATTCCCGGCCCGCATCCTCACTAGTTAAATATCGGAATTCGTACATTCAAATCTCATTGCAAGCCTCACTGTTCTTAACACATTGCATACGGGACACGTACTAGTACGTTTTCTGACGATTGATACTTGAGCGCGGGACGCATACTGGTACGTTTTCTGACGATTAACACTAAACATACCATATAACGGGTCAAATGACCCATAAGGTTTGTGTAAAAATTGCGATGGGAAATGAATTAAAAATTCTAATTCTTTGTGTTTGCAATACATAAAAATTGACAATATACAATTTTGTTTAATTATAATTAAGTTTATTTGTCTATTTCCTTCTAATTTTCATATTTTATATATTTATAATCAGAAAAATTAAAGTCCTGTCATTTGACCGGATATGGTAGAAATAGGTATGTATTAAGTGTTGGTATGTTTAGTGTTAATACTAGAGCGCGGGTCACGTACTAGTACGAGTTAGTGTAACAACATGGTTTGTTTGTAGATACAAAAAAACAGTATATACAGGAAAACGACGCCGAATGTTCTTGTCTGTCATTTTTTCTAATGTAAAAATGTTTATATATAACATAATTCGAAAACTTTAAAACTATGTACAACTATTTATATATGATTTTTCATATTTACGATACTATTATAAATTTGTCCACAAAAAATATATTTTTTGTCTACCAAAACCTTATGGTTGTTATTTATAAATTTCTATTTATATATTTGTTTATATATTTCAATGTAAAATACGAAAAGCGGGTTAAAAATTTAAATAATTTTCGATCTATTGAGATTAAACTGAATTACTAAATTTACGGGCAAAACGCCCGCTCCCGGTACAATTTCGCTGCAAAATGTACCCGCACACAATGTGTTAATATGTTTGTGGTCAGGTTTAAGGGTATAGTACTTTTCTTGACTCAAAAACTAGCAACAGTTTTTCGATTCATCAGAAAATAAAATATTCTGCTTTTGGAATATTTTCTTACAAATTCTTTAACAACGCTTCGGCTGTTAAAATTATTTATTTTTGTCATATTATTTATTTATTATTATTATTATTAATTATTTATTTTTATTCACTTACTGTATATATTTTATGTTTTTAAAAAATATATATGAATTGAAAAGAAAAAGAAATTCACTTATCCACGAGATAATATTTAAAATAGCTTGTTAGAAACTAAATTTTAATATGAAATCAAATAAAATATCTGTATTATTCAGTAAATCAAATAGTAAAGGTATACGATATTTTAAATCTTTTAAAAATTAAAAAATGTCAAGCAACTCGTTTTTAAAATTAGCATTTATTATGATATAAAATAAGATCCATTGATCGCATTAACATAATTGAATTTCATGTAATACAAATAATAATTATCTTCTATTTGATATAAAAAATTAGCTTTTAATTTTCAGATTTATTTTGGGGGTGTTGATTCCCGCTTTTTATTCCCTTAATGTACATATTTTCTGTTTTTTTTTGTTATTGAATTGCTTCAAATAACACAGTTAAATAATTTTTTACAAAGTCAGATCCTTATTAATGATCTAGAAATAATTTTAATCTAAACAAAGAATAGAAAAATTTATTTAATATTGAATCAAAAATAGGTTATTTAAGAAATAATTTCCGCTCTAAATGTACTGTGAACGGATTT
Source organism: Pardosa pseudoannulata (assembly GCA_032207245.1). Lineage (NCBI taxonomy): Eukaryota > Metazoa > Arthropoda > Arachnida > Araneae > Lycosidae > Pardosa > Pardosa pseudoannulata. The sequence continues at coordinate 88,885,588 of CM063506.1, forward strand.
TTGATCATTCCTTTAAAAGAAGATATTCTAATGGCATAAAAATTACAGTCATTACTGTCGAAATCAATACGGGTTTTATTCGTTACCCGTGACTTCGAACGAACTGAATTTCTCAGTTTTTAAGAATTCCTGGAATGAGAGATCGAATCTTGATCAGATGATACTTTAAGAAATTTTTATTAACATTTGTAGCTAGTTATACAGAATGAATAGTAATTTGTGATAAACCTTACAATAGTACCATTGTTTATTTACTTTATTTATCTACTAGCTGCTTCGCATCCAGCCTTCAATCTGGGCAATAAATGTTCCCAAGTAAAATTTTTGTACCATCATTATAGATATTCGTATTCATGAAAAGGTAAAAATATATTTGAGCGTGTCCCCTTGGCGAACCAAAATTAACCTTACAAGCTTACATCCAACGTAGAACTAAATGAACTCTGAAATTACATATATCGTTGAACATTCAAAATTAAAGCTAAAATCGAAACAAAATCAGAATCATGATTGGGTTAAATAAAACAACATCGCCCAGCTTGGCGATCGATTGAACATAACCAGCATGATTATGTTAAATTTATTTTTTTATGATAATTTTTACTGAAAGCCTTAAGAAAATGACCGTTTTACATATTTCATTTATAAAGTTGGCTTTATTCAAGGAAAACCAAGCGAACTGGAAAAAACACTTTACTAAAACAAGTCATTAGTAAAAAACATAAATTCTCTTTTCTTTTTGTCTTTCTTTTTTTTCGTGTTTTCATAAGCATAGCAATAAAAAATGCACAAAACAGTATACGAGCCGTATGAAACACCAGACAAGTGAAAACAAAACTCGTTTCTTTACTCGCTTATGAGGGAAAGCAATATATCATGTCTTACAAACCTGTGTACTCTTGTTTTATAATCCAATTTTCGATGAGCTACTACACTAATGTGTCAGGAATACTGCAAATTAAAACAAAATTAGTAGTAGCATCCCGTCAACTTTCGTGAGCAAAACAGTGGACGCTATTACATAAATGTATTTTAGCTACACTCCCATTATTTTATAACATAAATAACAACATTGGAAACCAGACCGAATATAGCCTTTCAGTAACCCTCAAAAACTCAAAAGTTGAAAGTAAACTGCAATTTGCTACAGAGGCGACGATGTATATTGTAGTCACAAGACTAAACTACATAAAATATTTTGGGTTTGATATGTTCTATTTGATAAACCTTATTCTGAACTATCTTTCGACACCGTAATTTCCAAGATAATAATGCCTTTTGAAGTGTCAGAAGAGGTATTCTATCCCCTTCCTCCTGAACAGTTTTCCAGAGTCCTGTAAGGGTTGTGGGATGACATTTGAAAGTCCGAAAGCACAAAAAACCATAGGTGATACAACGGGAGATTTAGCAGGAATATCAGTGAAGAGTTCAGTGAAGAGTATGGCCTTCATACCGGTTTTTTGTTCCATTTCTTTTAGGAAATTTACAGTGGATTTTGATGTGACTGCTAGCTTTGTCTTGATGGAGTTCCACAACTTGATGGCACTGCGAATAAAGTGATGGTATTTCATTCGGAAAAATTGGCGATAAAATATGTTCCTGATAGTATTTGGAGTTAATCTTGACATTTTTTTCAACTCTCTTTGTTTTTAACTTGCCATTGTATGAAAAACCATCCACAATCATGAATCCCTTAGAAAACTTTCTTTCGATTCTTTGAAACATGTACTTAAATTTTTTTGTCTCCTTTTATGATAATAAATGGTTCTTTTTGTTGCAATCATTTAAACACAACCATGATTCATCTCTAGTGACAATTTTTTCCCATTTTTTTTGGATAAATGTTTCTCATACAGAATTCTGCAGTGTGCCATGCGTTCAGCGATATGCTTTAGAGAAAGGCGATGCATATTACATTTTTTCGCTTTCTTAAGATTTAATTCAACATTTATCATTTTATGAACATTAGACACAGAACATTTTAATAATTTTGCAACTATCCTTTGACTAGGTGGATTTTCTTTTAACACTAAACAACGCACCTTTGCAATAGTCGAAGATATTCTTTTTTTCCTTGGATGCTTGTTTGGAATTTTTGTCTCACTTGAGGCTCCAATTTGACGTTTTTCCTTTATTTTTGACGGTATTACCTATCGACGCTTTAGATATCACAAAACCATGACTTTCACATTGTTTTGGGGTAACGGAATACGAATACTTCTTTTAGGAAAGAGCATAAATTTCCTTCGAGCCACTCCTTCGTTAAAAAAAAACATTTTGAATAAAAACAAAAATCTCAAACTGGAGATGATAATTTTCACTTTTAAAAACGTAGTACAATTGCAGTTATTTGTTTTGCAACAAACAATTTTTTAATACCGCTAACCAAAATCGTCTAAAATATGTGCGAACAGAATCTGTATAACGCATGTATTTAAAATTTGGTTTCTCTAAGTCAAGGTTTCTTAAAATGTTTGGTGTAGGGAACATTATAATTTTTCCAAAAATTCTCTGGTACCCCATAAGCACTGCACAAATTTAGCACACGCGGGAGTGAAACAGTCAGTTTCTTTACTTGTACTGTAATATACTACTGCAGTTTTATATCTTTAACTTTAATTTTGAATTTTCACATCAAGTGCAAAGCAAGTAAAATAAACGTTTCTATAATAAAAAATGCGTCGAAACGATTTCGTTTTTTTTCTATATGTATATTGTCGGTATCTATTTTCAGGTAAGTTGTGTAAAAATTTTTGGTATTTGTAAAAATGTTATAATAAGTTAAAGAAATATCAAAATTTGTAAAATTTTTGACGACTTTTGCTGCAGGTCTCGCGATCTAGGGGTTATGACCTCAGTTTAGAAAACTTTGCTAAATCAAAACGTACACAAATTATCGTTCACGCGCACAGACACACAAACTATTATAATTCAAAAAATAGTATTTTTTGATTCAGACAGGTCGAGTCAAAAACATGCAGCTTAATGAAATGTCGGAGTCAAATTTTTTAAACGATTATTACTACATTTTCCCTATACTACGTCTCTATACCTGCCATGCCATTCTTACAAAATACTGGAATTTATATTGATACAGATCCAACAATTCGGACAGAATGCGTCATAGCAAGTGCTCTGGAGTCCCGTTTGTCTCCTTACTTCACGAATGTTTTTAATGATTTCTGAAACAAAAGATAATAAAACAAGTTTTCTATTAGAAAGTAACCATTTTAATACGCTAGAATTGCGTCGTTCACTTGTTCATTAAATACGAAAGTGGCTGCTTTCCGATAAATAACTGGAACATAAAAATTTTTCTCACCGAACCATCACAAGATAGAAATCACAAAACAGAACAGTACATTAAAAATACATATTTTCTAATCAAAATTAAGTATTATAACTAAAAACGTGTTTTTGTATTGCATGCATCATTAGAGGAGATTTCTTCACGTAATAACAACCTTGCGGCGGAAGGAGAGATAAGGAACGTCATGGATAAAAGAATTCTAAATGGTATTCACTCTCGGCTGATAGTGTATTAACAATTTAAATTTTGTTGATGTTGATCATTAGCTTCTAAGCTATTTCATTGCCACTTTCAAGGTATTTTTTAGTGTAAAATTGGCTTATTGAGTAATTATATAACATTTTTAAGGGCTTATAGTAAGTTAATAGCAGACATGGACCTCTTATACCAGGGTCACTCTGAAATTTTTGAGATACGGCTAGGTTTTTAAAGTTATACTTACAAAATTTAGGTGTGTTCAAAGTAGTCTCCTTCAGCATCAATGCACTTTTGTTGACGAATTTTCCACAGATTAAATGCATCAAGCCATTCATTTCTTGGAATAGACGAAAAAATGCAGTTATAGCCACATCAATCTCTTCTTCTGAATGAAAACGAAAGTCCACGTAAGTTCTTTTTTAGGTTAAAGAATAACCAAAAGTCACACATAGCTAGATCATGTGAATATGGCGGATGTTCTATCACTTTAGTTTGTTTTTGAGTAAGAAACTCAACTGTTAATCCGGCTGTATGTGAAGACGCATTGTCATGGTGAAGCATTGGTCCCCTAACATTCACTTCTTGTAGAATTTGTGGAAGACATTTAGTGGTATATCAGTTTGCTGTTACTGTCTTTTGTCTTTCCAACTGGATGGCTTTGACCAATCCCGTACTTCTGAAGAAAACGGCATACATCACTTTTTTCAGTGCACGTTGTTGTCTTTTCACTATTGTCGGCGTGGGATCATCTTCAAAGACCCATACTTTGCTTATGATGTGTTGGAACGTCAAAAAATGGTATGTACATTTCATCAGACGTTACAATTTTAGAAATTATGTGGTAGCCACCATCATTTAGCAATTTAAGTGTTTCTTGACTGATTCTGAGACGCTCCCCTTTTTGGTGCTCAGTTAGGTTATGGGGAACCCAACGGCAAACTACTTTTTTCATATGTAATTCTTCATTAATAATTTTGTGTATGGCTGAGGATCCAATGTTAAGTTCCATATGTATAATTTGATAGGTACAGCGATTATCATCCATTAACTTTTTTAGTATGGCAGACACATTATCCGGGATTACTGCCGACGGTGACCTTCCTGTGTGTTCTTTATCCTGAAGAAAATTGCGACCTCTGCTAAATTCTTTAAACCATCTGAATACAGTAGCACGAGCTGGAGATTCATCACCAAATGCCAATTGCAACCGTTGAAAGCATTCTTCTTGATTTAATCCTGCTTTAAAATCGTAGAAAATCATAGCGCGAAAATGTTCTCGCATCAACTCCATTTTATTCTACGCTAAACAAGTTGAAGTAAGTCAGTAAAAAATTGTCTGCTGTGTTAAAATACTTTGTATTTTAAAATTAAACCGTTATTTTTATTTTGTAAATTCTAGTTTGCGCGTACCTAAACAATTTCATAGTAATCCTAGTATTTACACAGTTCTGGACAGTTCACACATTCAGAATTCATTGGAAAACTCGTAATGGGCCTTCTACAATTACATGCAAGACAGTACTTTTCTGCCCCTATTAAAATCTCGCACTACCAGTATGGATTCACAGTAGATTCCTCACTTACTCATACAACACTTATTATTATGGGCACGAGAGATGAACACTAGTTGATGAATTTTGATGTTTTTTATGTATTTTACTTAGGCTGTAATACTTTTTAATTTGAATCCCTTATATAATAATAGCCTAAGTTATATGTCTGTCTGTCCTCGAATTTATGAAGTGGTTGGATCTGAAATTGATAGGGGCTTCAATATTGATTTTTGGATGAGTTAAGGTTAGCAAAATTCAAGACGAGTTCGAAAATGTTCGAAATCTACCCCTTTCCTCCTTTTCGAGCGCTTAATGCCATAATTTCAAGCTCTATTATCCCCCGTTAAGAGCAGGCGATTAAATTTATCAATTTATCACATAATAAATAATTAAAAACATTTTTTTCTAGGATTATGACGTCATTCCTTTAATCATCTCATTTAATCCTTTCTTATCTTAAATTATTTAAATATCGTCTGCATTATTTTCATACGTTTTATCACTGAACTTAGATATTACGTAAATAATTTTCTTTTATATTAGGCTTAAGTAACAGATTAGATACATAATTAATAATTTTAAATTTAATCATCGATTATTTTTGTTGCCATGAAAATTTTATCACCGGTATTAACAAATTCTTTTCATAAATATCTAAGAATCTATTTCCCAGACTAATAAGTATTTAGCGTTTAAGTTATATATCTTTAAAAATTAAAAAGCTTATTTGTTTTTGTGTTTGTAATCTATACATAACCACACGGTTTGCAGTCGATTCGTTCAATTTTGGACATCATTCTTATACACCGCCGAACGATGGCCTAATGGTTAGGGTGCTGGCCTTCGGAACCGGAGTTCGTGGGTTAGAATCCCACTATGGCATGGATGTTCGTAGCCGTTCGGAATCGGCTTTAAGCATTAGGTCCCGGTCTCATTAGTACTTTACAATTCTGGAAAACTTACTCAAACTTACTCCCACTTACTCAGCAAATTTAAGTGTAAGATCAGGAAAAATGAGGAGCTATTTGCCGGCAACAGCTGGAAAACATGTTGAATAGACAGAAAATTTACATCTATAGGATAGAAAGCTTTGAGAATTGTATCGAAAGAATTTTAAGTCGAAGACACTCCTTATATAGGCTAGCCGAACGATGGCCGAATGGTTAGGGCACTGACCTTCGGAACCGGAGTTCGTGGGTTCGAGTCCCACTGAGGCATGGATGTTCGTAGCCGTTCGGAATCGGCTTTAAACAGTAGGTCCCGGTCTCATTAGCCCTCGTGTAGCAAAAAGTAGACCGTAGTGCTCCAAACCAACCAACCAACCAACCTTATATAGGCTGGGAAAAAGATTTTAAGGGATTAGAATGGGAAAGAGGAGGTTTTTTAAGGAAATATTAAAGTTAAATAATTTTGATATATAACATATATATATATATATATATATATATATATATATAATACTGAGAAAAATTTATGATAAAAAGAACTTTCACGAGAATTATTAAATATTTAAGTGCAAACGTTTTTATTTTTCTGGCTCGAGGGATCTTTGGGAAAAACCCCTAATTTCAGGGTAAGAAACATTCTCTCAGCCGTGCTAATCTCATTCGACACTTTGTTTTTCCCTCCTAATCTGCATTCTAATTACGGGATTAAAGTTAGTTTCTGTTTACTTTCTGGCATTTCGCCTTTACAAAAAATATTTCTGTTTCGCAAGGTCTGATGTAATATTTCGAGAAAAGAAAAATAAAGTTACTATCTAAGTTATAATCTGTGTTACAGATTACACATCAGGAATTAAAATGTTTTTGAGGTATCATACTAGATTTCCTCGTCAAGACTACCATAAACTGTATTAAATGTTTCCTTCTTTTCTTTCTACATCGTTTTGAGCATTAAGGAATGACCATTGAAACGAGAAAGTGTAATATATAAAAATAATTTCTTATCCGGAAGAAAAACTTCTATGATATGGTGAATGTTTTTTTAAACGACACTACAGAATAAATAAAATATTTTTTTGTAAATAAGTGACTTCAATCAGTTAATATACAATATAAAATCTTAATATATTTAGGTGTTTCAGTTAAATTATGCAAGGTCCTACTGAAAGGTAAACTGTCTGGTGTAAAGAATAATAATGTTACATTGGCCTAGTGTTTGAGAAAGAAATTAAAACTCATTAAGAAACATGAAAAATAGGTCTTGAATAAATTATTTAATAAATTTAGTTAAATGTCTAAGGAATACAAATAGTTGAATCAACTTATCATTAGTAGATCGAAGACTGCTCTCGAGTCGGCGTCAATCCTGAAAAAAATAATATGGCTATTCTTTCAAAGGAGGTCATCCACAAGCCACGGATGCCAGCAGTTCACCTTCGCCTCTTCTGGTAACAACCTTGTCCCTCCAAAAATTTCCGACTCTCTGCGGAGACAAAAAAAAAGAGTCCACTCCAGAACGGCGGGGGGAGAGGGTCAAAATTCCCCAAAACTAACGGACACCTCTATTGGCTGGGAGAAGTCCGAAGTCGCTCTGCATTCAAACCGGTCCTGCCCCGGCATGGGGTGAACAGAATGTAACTTATTGTTACATCTGGTAAAACTTTATAGGGGGTAAGGGGAACCATTCTAAAATTAAACGCCTATTATGCAGGAAACTTTCTATGGCTCTTAGAGAGACATTAAAATTTTTTTCATCTAAAACACTGCTTCCAAATGTAGCCGAAAGAGGGCGCTCACACACGTTATACTGAGACCCTCTATGCAAATCAGGCTATCAACGAAATACCTCGATGGAAATGGATCTATTATTCGAACACGGCAGAAGAGTGGTGCATTTACAACTGTTGCATTGCAAAAGTTTCTCACGGAGAAATAACTGATGGTGCAAAAAAAAGCCTTATTTCATTGAACAGGAAACTGAATTTAGTAAAATATTTTTAGGAAAAGGGTAGCTTGGAGGATCGTCAATGATGGGGCAGACCATCCTTCAGCACTGAATACTTCCATGTTGAATAAAATGTCATGGAAGATTTGGCAACTGTAAC
>CM063506.1:88898697-88901197 GCA_032207245.1 Pardosa pseudoannulata
AATTGTTATTCAAAAGGAGATACATGCATACATTCATGTATCTATATCTATCTATCTATCTATCTATCTATCTATATATATATATATATATATATATATATATATATATATATATATATATATATATATATATATATATATATATATATATATATATATATATATATATATAAGGTACCTGTCTATAATATCCTTGAAAGACGGACAACTGTAGTACATCTTGCAGAAATGTGTGTGTGCGATTTCTTTCAAATGATTGTCAATTGTAAATAATTCCCATGCACGCTCATATATATAGATATTACACACACACACATACACACACACATATATATATATATATATATATATATATATATATATATATATATATATATATATATATATATATATATATATATATATATATTGCCGAACGATGGCCAAATGGTTAGGGTGCTGGCCTTCGGAACCGGAGCTCATGGGTTCGAATCCTACTATGGCATGGATGTTCGTAGCCGTTCGGAATCGGCTTTAAGCAGTAGGTCCCGATCTCATTATCCCTCGTGTTGCAAAAAGTAGACCGTAGTGCTCCAAAAGCAAACCAAATATATATATATATATATATATATATATATAATATCAAAATAATTTAACTTTAATATTTCCTTAAAAGCTCCTCTCTCCCATTCTAATTCCTTAAAATCTTTTTCCCAGCCTCTAAATATCTTAATCAAAGGAGCGTCTTCGACTTAAAATACTTTCGATACAATTCCCAAAGCTTTCTGTCCTATAGATGTAAATTATCTGTCTATTCAACACGTTTTCCAGCTGTCGCCATCAAATGGCTCCGCGTTTTTTCCTGATCTTAACACTTAATTTGCTGAGTAAGTTTCTTCTACCTTGGGGAAATTCTTTATCTTCGCTCTTATGTGTACCTCTGTTCGAGCAGAGTGATTTTTGTGTCTTTCTCTTGCCTGTCGTTGACTAGTAAAGATGTCCTTTTTAGCAGGTCTGAAAGAAAGTTCTAATTAGACTTGTACCGTTTTCTTCAATGTGGCCAGACTGCATCGTTCGTTATTTTTGTTAGCTGCTGTCTACGCTATTGGGTGCATCTCTGTTCGATCAGAGTGATTTTTGTTTTTTTCTCTTGTCCGTCGTTGACTAGTAAAGATGTCCGTTTTAGCAACTCTGAAATAAAGTACTAATTAGACTTGCACCGTTCTCTTTAATGTGGCCAGACTGCATCGTTCGTTATTGTTGTTAGCTGATTAGGCTTTCACCTTGCCCAGTAGCCCGGCCAAGTAAAGACAATAGGGGCTACAAGAAAAAAAAATTTATTATTTTTTTATTATTAATTTTTTAGATATATGTGTGTGTGACTATGTGTGCGAATGAGTGATATTTTAACCAAACTTCATTACCTTCAAGACTGAGAGCAACAGGATTATATAGGTATAACCCATACAATCAATATGTACAAAAACAGGTTTATATAGATTATGAGTAGGACCTCTGATTGAATATTGTGTATGATTAAAGATCTTTGTATGAGAGTATTTAATAAGACTTCTATTTGTGATTCAAATGAAAAATGTATCGAAATTTCCTGTTTTTCTCTTTTATTTTGAGTATTGTGATTAATGTCCCTAAGGCAGTTTCTAAACTTTAACCTTGTATGAATGAGAAATGCATAAAAAAGGGATCAAACAAACGTAGAGCATTATACTAATTTATTACTAAACGCAATTTATTTCTTTTAAAATCTCAAAAGGAACAGCTAAAGCATGATTTATGTGTTTTACTCTGATTTATTGTATGTATTTCGTAGTAGATTTTACTTTTAGACGTTTTTGCTACGTCTAGACGCTAATTTTCTTCAAAGCATTTATTTCATATATATTTATTTTTGTAGCAAGATCGTGAGACTTGATTAAAGTATTATAACCCCTTTGTTAATTAAAACTCATTCCCCTACATCGATGCTAAGATAAACCTACTAATGTATTTATAGTTATAGTAGTTTCCACTCCAAAGACGATTCAAAAATTAAAAGTTTTTTTTTTAACTTCCTTTCCATGCATATCTCCCTTTTCTATCTCAATAAGAAGTGTCTACCGCACAAATATTCTTTTCATTTTTGCGTGTCTAATACCCGAGACACGCCTGTTTCTATCAACCTTGAAGACATCAAGAAGGAGAAAGGCATCGAGTAAAATTTGCATTTTTCCACCTACCAGTAGAGGTCTCGTTTGAAATGCCGTTACAGTCCGTCTCGTTCCTCTGAAACGTTTCTCTCGTGGCCATTTTTCTTTTTTAATGGCTTTATTCTTGCGTCTTAACAACTGATTGGCATCATGGATAATTTTTATTGCGGTAATAATTTTCTCCAAATTTTATAACTTTGAGTGAAGATATTATATAATTGTTATTCAAAAGGAGATACATGCATACATTCATGTATCTATATCTATCTATCTATCTATCTATCTATCTATATATATATATATATATATATATA
>CM063506.1:88906197-88946074 GCA_032207245.1 Pardosa pseudoannulata
TGAATTGACATTTCTTTTTATGAGAACTTTATATTTGAGTTGAGTGTTATTATAATTATATATAAGGTATTATTGCAATACATTTACATTCATCAATTTATGTGATTATTGATATTATATTATTATATAGTGTATGAGTATTAGTAGTTTTTATTACCTATCGTGCTGCGAAGTGTTATGCATATTATAAATATTCATGCAAATTAGTGAGTAAAGGTTGTTATATACATATTTATTTTTAACTGAAAAAAAAAAACTGGTTCGTTAAAATATTTCGTACGCGTAAGTGTTAGCATATTATTTTGTTGTGAACATGGATTCCCCTAATCAAGTTAACCAAACCAACCCGGCCGTAGTAGCCGAACAGAGTAGGATACCAAATGGAAGAGGTGATAATTCGGTACAGCATACATCCCGATTACAAAATTTACCATTAATGCTCAATTATTTTGATGGGCAGAATCCCCAAGAATGTGAAAATTTTATGGTACAATTTGAGGCTGTGGCACAGATGGGTAATTGGACCGACGCGGAACAAGGACTTATTTTAAAATCTAGATTGCGCGGACAAGCATTAACCTTCATAACAAATGACCCAAGTCTCAGAAATGAAACATCATTTAAAGTTATTAAATTGAAATTGATGAATTTTTTTGCGGAGCAGCCATCCTTGGCTACCAACCATATGCGATTCAGTACAATAAAACAACAGCCAGGTGAATCCATTAAGAACTTAGTTTTTAGAATTGATAACGCTGCGATGCAGTATTTATCGGATGGTGACATAGCAACTTCGAATTCAAACCCTATGATCAATACTATTAAATTGTCAAAATTTTTGGAAGCACTGAACCATGATTTAAGGTTAGATGTCTTAAAAATGAATCCAAAGAATTATTCGGATGCTATAGAAAAAGCAAAGTGCGTAGAAAATGCACAACAATTAGTAGCTGCCGATCTTTTAAAGGCTAGCGTAAATCACTTTACAGATAATAACGTAGAAGAAAAAATGAACACACTTATGCAAACACATAAAGAAAATGTAGAAAAGATTGCAGCCTTAACAGCGGAAATTAACGCTATGCGTCTACAAAATAGTGATAAAACAATAACAAATACACCACAGAGAACTCACAGCAGCGGAGCACAGAGGCGGAATAATATGCAAGAAATGCCGAATGATTTGAGTTGTGCGTTTTGCGGATATAATAACCACATAATGCGAAACTGTAGATTTTTTAAACAGGCTACCGGAAATAACGAAATAAGGCAGCAATATAATTATAGAGAACAAAATTTCGAGAATAATTTTCCAAGTCGTTTTAGTCATCAAAATAGAGACCGCCCACGAGAGACACAACAATATAGAGGACGTAATGTTATGCGTCAAGAAAATTCACATAATTACAGGAGAGATAACCCTGACAGATTACAAAGTGCGAGAAATAGTGTACATACTGAAGTGCAGAGGGGAAGGAGACAAAACCATTATTTAAACTAGAATGGGCAGGCCAGACACACCCCCTGACCACCCCTTCGTTTTCTTCATGTAATAATATGTGGGTGCCAAATATAGTAAACAAACATAGTGTAAATAAACACAGTATCGCGACAACGCAGTGTCCAGAAACAGACATACAAAAGCTACCTATTATAAGTTTAAGATTTTCGCAGAAGGATAATGTTAACTTTTTGATAGATTCAGGAGCGAGTGTTTCGATTATGCATTTACAAACTTATAATAAATTAAAACAATATCAATCTAATATAAACGAGGACAAAACTGTATCAATTTCAACTCTTGCGGGAGGAAAAATAAATTACATATTCAAAACAACGTTAAAATTCTATATTATGGATAAAATGTGTACACATGAATTTTATATATCAGACATAAGTTTTCCACCAGAATATCAAGGTATCTGCGGCTTTGATTTTTTAAAATCAACTAATGCGATCATAAATTGTAATAGATCCACAGTTAGAATTTACGATAGAGAAATTCAATTCAATGCAGTTTACAATGTGGGTAAAAATATTCAAAACCTATCACATGTGAGATTACAAAATCAAATGACTATACAACCAAATGAAACCAAAGTGGTACCTGTGAAAATATCAAAACCTGATACACAACCGGAAAATGTGATCTTTGAGCCAAATAATTTCAAGGCGAAAATCGAAATTACTCCCATTTTAGATAAAGAGGAAAATCAAAATGTATTGTACACGGAAATTACAAATTATTCACAACATTCAATTAAATTGCACAAAAACACAAAGATAGGAAAATTAATTGAAAATATTAGAAATGTGAATACTATACAAGGAAAAATGACACAGGAGATAATAGACGAGTTGCGAATCAAAGAATTTAATCTTAACCACTTTAAATTGCAAAACTTGGACAAAAAACAATTAAGTAGTGTTCAAAATTTATTAACAAATTTCAAAACCATATTTTCGCAATCTTTAAAAACTATTGGAGCGATTAATACGGAAATGCCTGAATTTGATATTACTACTAATGTACCGACTCGTGTAAAACAGTACCCGATTCCTTTTGAACTGAGAACAACCCTTCAAGAACAGATAAACGAGTTATTGGATTCCGGAATAATTAAAAGATCTAAAAGTAATTTTTCCGCTCCTGTAGTAATGATAAAGAAACACTCAGGAAAACACAGAATGTGCTTGGATTTAAGAGAATTAAACAAGCATTCAGTGCAATTTGATTATCAATTACCAATAATCAAAGAATTGTTACATGAACTTGCAGGAGCTACATATTTTACAAAATTAGACTTCAAGCACGCGTTTCATCAAATAATGTTACCTGAACATGTTAGTAAACTTTTTGCGTTTACAATTCTAAAAGACAAATATGAATTCACCAGGTTACCTTTCGGATATATAAATTCTGCTGGCAATATTCAGCGCACATTGGATTATATTTTAAAAGATATACCAGGTGTACACATATATATTGATGACGTTATCATAGCTACCAAAACGTTTGAAAGTATGCTGAACACCATCAAACAAGTGTTTCAACGGCTAAAAGATAATAATTTAACACTATCGCCTGACAAATGTGAATTTGCTAGCAAGGAAATCACATATTTGGGATTTAAAATTCAAAAAGAGGGATATAGCCCAGCTGACAAAAATATACAAAAAATTTCTAATTTCCCCAAACCGAATACTGTACGAAGATTAAAGCGATTCCTTGGGTTATGTAATTTCTACCGCTCACTCATTCCAAGATATGCGGATTTAACGGAACCTCTGAATAAATTAACGCGCAAAAATAATAAATTTCAGTGGTCTAGCGAACAGGAAAATTCTTTTCATAAATTACAAAGTAGCTTCTTTAAGACACCTATTCTGAGACAACCTAACTTAGAAAAAGAATTTTATGTATGCACAGACGGCAGTGGACAAAATGTCGCCGCATTTTTGGGTCAAAAGTATGACAATAAAATCTTGCCTGTCGCATATTACAGCTTAGCACTCCACGGTGCGCAAAATAAATATCCGGCTTTTAAGGCCGAATTGTTTGCCATTTATAAGTCTGTCATGCATTTTAAAGACTACTTATATGGCCGAAGGTTTATAGTATTATCAGATCATAAACCATTATCACATGAATTAAAAATTCAAAAGCATTCCTCGGTAATCAGCCGATGGATATACGAATTATCAGAATTTAATTTTGAAATACAATACGTAGAAGGCAAAAATAATGTATTAGCCGACTTCCTGTCGCGCGAAACTTTTGAGAATTATAAAGAGAATGATAGTTATGAGATTAATAACATTCAGTACAGATCGACTGAAAATGCAAACAATACAGAGGAAATAACTATTGAAAATTTGTTACGTGAACAATTAAAAGACCCAGCGATAATTAAAATAAGGAATCATTTAAATGGTGAATGTACACAAAATAAATCCTATGACGCATATTATATAGATGATGAATCGAATCTTATTATGCAAATTGCGTCAATTAGAAATCGAGCTCGGCCACGTACTTATATACGACGAATAGTTGTACCGCGATCACTACAAAGAATCGTATTAAAATTAGTGCATAAAATACATTTGGGAGTAGATAAAACTTACGATTTGTTAACAAGAAAGTGGTTTTGGGTAGGTGCATTTGCGGATGTCAGGAATTATGTTTTATCCTGCGATGTATGTGTAAAAAATAAAACAACAACGATTAAACCTGTTCCATTACACAGAAACCCGATACCGACAGCGCCAGGACAACATATAAGCATAGATTTAATTGGCCCATTTCGAGCAACAAGATCACATGGTTACAAGTATATTTTGACAACAGTGGATGCATTTTCAAAATTTGTGAAACTTTACCCCATTACGAATATAACTGCTGAAACAGTAGCAGATAAAATATTTCAATATGCTATGACATTCGGTCAACCACTAACCATATTATCTGATAGGGGAACTCAATTTATGGCTGAAGTCTTCAAAATATATACTAAAAAACTCCACATATATACAAAAAACACGAGCCCTGCGCACCCAAATACGAACGGTCAGGTAGAACGAATACATCAGAGCTTAAAGAACTCTTTACGGTGTCTAAGTGATACAACACCTGATTGGGACCAAATTATGTATCTACATGCTAATATATATAACGGAACGTTCCATTCAGCAATACAGGAATCTCCAAATTTTGTGCATTTTGGACGGGACTTAAGATTAAGTATAGAAGTATTGAGTGAAAACCCTAATGAAGAAATTTTACCTCCAACAATTGCACACAAAATGAAAATTATGCAGGAAACCGTACAAAAAGTCTACGATAATTTGACTATAGCTCAAGAGAAACAAGAGATCGCGCAACTTAAGAATGCGAAAGACAGACAATTACAACTGGGAGATAGAGTATATCTAAAGAACTTCCCAGGTAAAACCGAAAAATTTCTTGGCCCATACAGGGTAATTAAAATCTTTAGTAATGCAAATTATGTCATCCAAAATATCCACAACATTTCTGAGACTCAGCGAGTGCACGCTAACAGATTAGCACTGGTAGTAAAAAGGAGAGACCACCTTACAAACAGAAATGAAAGCACAGCACACGATCGTAGCCAAAAATCTGTTAATGATAACTCGGAAAATTATGAAAATAAACCGCAAACAATTAACACAAGATCAGCGGATTTTAAAGCAACTGCAGAAAATGAACAAATGGATTTGCTAGCGTTCGCTACACAATTTTTCCGAGACAAACCTGTTACAGAACAACCAGCAGATAATATAGGAATAACAAATCCTCAAAATACGAACGATGCACGTCCTAATAATCAGACAGATAGAGGAAAACATACAAAAATTTTCACAAATAATAAATATAACCTTCGAACTCGAAAACCAGTCAAATACACATAAATATGGATACATACGGATAGTTTAGAATACGTTGAAATGACCAAAATAAATAAATAATTAATATAGGTTTAATTAAATTTAATTAATACATAAATAAAAACATTTGCTAAGTTTAATTAAACAATAATTACTTTCATAATAATAATATGAGAGATAACAGTAATAATAATAATAATAATAATAAAGTTTAAATAAATAATAGAGAACTTAAATATAAATGAATAAATAATGGATAAATCAATAACAATGATAGATAAATAAGTAAATAAATGAATTATAAACAAATAAATCACTAAAAACATGGAGAGTAATAAAAAAAAAAATGAACATCAGATACAATATGGATTAGGTATAATTCATAAATAAAAATGTTACTCCTAAAAAAAAAAATATTAATTATTAAATAATAGTAATAGATTAACCCTATAAGCGTCTGAGCCGGATTTTTCCCTATCTCTGAAACCGTGCTTAAAGCGGCTGAGCCGGCTTTTTCTCCGTTCACGAAAACGCTCTTAAAGCGGCTGAGCCGGCTTTTTTTCTTTCTTCCTTCCCCCTTGCAAATTTCTTTGATTGACACGGAGGAGGTGCTGCGGTTGTAAAGAAGAAGGCAATTGGTGCATTTCTGGACTAGAGTGCATCCTACTTTTTTTGTCAAGGACTCCAAAGGACCAAGTTCCGGCCCTGATCGCATTTTTTGTATAGTAAAAGAATTGTCCAAATTTATACTTAAGAATATTACGTTTTGAAAAATGTGTGTATATAAAAATATGTTGTTAACATATTAAAATATTTATCGTTTTAAGAGCTGCTTTTTTATCATAAATATTATTTAAACTTTTAAAAACGAGAATTTCTCCTGACAAAATAATTTCCATACTAACAGAATTATCAAATCTTCCAGGTTTTTTTTTCCATTACTTTTTTAGACTAACATTTTATATTATATCTGCTTTCAATTATGATTTTATATTAATGAGAAACATTTTTAAAATATCAAACGTAGCTTTAACTTATTTTATGAACATGGATGAATTACTATCTTCTAAATAGTTTACAGTTCTGTTTCTCTTTTTAACTAGTCGTCTAGTTTTATTAATTTATTTTTTCTGTTGTGTGTATATGAAAGAAAAAAGTTCTTTACTACAAAGATTTTTGGAAATATATTATGAAAATTTTCAAAAATAAAATAAATATCGAAGGTGGCCATTTATTTATTTACACGAGTGTTAGATAATTGGCATTTGATCTTTTCATATATTCCTTGATTTCCAATATTTCGACTTAATACAACGTGTAAAATAATTAGGAAAAAAAAATAGAATAACTACTTTGTGACAAAATATATTAAAAAAAAAGAAATTTTTATACTAATTTTAAAATATACCTTTAGGAATGGAAAAAAAATATTTTAATCTATAGCGAATGATTAATTAGTTATATAATAGAATTAAAAAGTAACAAATATATTTCTAAACAAGTGTTATCCTGTTACTGCTGCCATTATAGCCTGGTTTGTTGTTAATTGTCTTAATTTGAGTTGAAACAGTTGATAAAATATTTATAAGTTTATCTAAGACAAAATAATAGAATTATATTTATACATACTAAGAATAATATTTTAAATATTCGTTCATTCGGGATATGAAATCTCCCAAAAATAGTTTAATTCTTATTCAAGTCTTGAGGTTTTACATTTAATTTAAATTGTATAAATTTAATGGGGAAGTATTGGATTTTTGCATAACAGGTATATATTATATTAATATATGTCAAATGTTTAAAAATACAGTTTTCAAATAGATAAAATTTAAAAGAGAAATTTAATTTAGTAACTGAATAAATTTCTAACCCTGAAAACTTCGTTTCGTCGATACACAATGATAAAATTTCCTATGGTGCATACAATGACAACCTTTTGTAACTTTACGTCAGTTAAAGTTACGTCAACGTTAAGTTACTTTATTAGTTACTTCAACTTATACAGTATAATTGTTCGTTAATAATTTTTTTATAGTTTGAATATAGAGGATTTGTCAGAAACTATGTATAATTAAAGCACAACGTTATATAATGCTTTTTGAAAGAGATAATTTTAAACCTAAAGATTTTTATTATTATTATTATATAGACAATGAATATGCCCAAACAATTTCTGTTGTAATATACAGATACAGTTTTAATTTAATAAATGCAGTAAAGATTGTTTTATGCATGCTAAAAAAGATACTTGCATTACTTGCATCATGTCTAATTATGAACCAGTTCTCAAACTATTCTATTTCCCTTTCAAAGCCATATGGTGAATTTCAGTATCATGTAATTCTTTGAAATTCCCTATTTTTTTTATATTTAAGTGTTGGGTCTCCTTAGTGCCGTCTAATGCAGCCACATCTTTGCATAACAGCATGGCATGGGCCTATTACCATTTGCTTTCTTTTTGATCCAATATATTCATTACTTTTGAACATGGCTCTCATCTGGGGCTCTCATTTTCCAGGAAATGAACGGAACACTAAAAACTGGTTTCTTTGGTCCCCTGCAAAAGACCAGGGAAATCATCAGGAGAAAGTTTATCTATTCTAAAGAAAAGGCTTTTTTTTACTTCGTGCCGGAGGTGTATGGGTCATGGGCTGAGAGAACCCACCCAACTCCTTCTTCCGTGCAGTGTGTAAACAAAGAATACACACACGTAGACACTTATCCGGTGCAACTTAGCTAATTCCAAGATTGCCTGACATTGGGGTGCATTTTTATGGTGACATTGAGATGCATTCTTTGTATAGATAGGCTTAGAATAGTCATAGTGAAATAATAATTTCAATGTAATTATATTAGGGTTTTGTGACTAGCAAAGTATATTTAACATAATGACTAAATATCTTTTTCGTTTTTTCATTTAAAGATTAAATAGTGAAAGCTATTTTTTTTCTTTTGAAGTAAAATATAATTAGATCAAAATGAGAAAAGATAATGATTTTCCTTCTTTTTCTGTATTGTAAATACAAAAAATTTACACGTTGTTAAATTATACTCAAGGGAAGCAATTCAAAAATTATATTAAGTTTTTTAATTTTTAATTATATACTTATGTCAACGTTTAAGAGGTGAAAAAAACTGCACTGACCGATACTCAAAGTATATTTAAATGTCCAGAAAGACATATAACTTTTGCAGCATCTTAGTTGCTATTTCTTTTTTACTGCAAATTAAATATATCTTTGATTATTAAGCTACAAAAGTAGCAGAACCACAATAAAAAAAGGAAACAAATGTTAGCATTAAGAGAAACTATTGGATTCCAAGAATTGTCAAATATACCGAAGCAATTGAATATTTTCTTCAGTAAAAGGGTGAATTTTAAGAACATTGACAATACAAGTAATACATGTTCCGCGAAAAGAAATTTGTTAGATTTTTTTTTTAAACCCGAAAATAAGTTTTTGAAAAATAATGCCCTCAATAAAAGTTTTCAATATATATATATATATATATATATATATATATAATATATATATATATATATATATATATATATATATATATATATATATATATATATATATATATATATATATATATATATATATATATATATATATATATATATATATATATATATATATATAAGAATCGCTTCCAAATATAGGGCATGTTTTTCATTCTGAGGTGTCTATTATATGGAGGTTTTACTGTATTTTCTTTTATAATGACAAAACATAAAGTTTTAATTATGTAAAAAATGTCACTGTTATGGAAAATATTATCTATATATTTTAGCACTGGCTTAAAAAAAGTCTTAGCTTTTACAAGGATATAAGGGTGTAATTTACTTGGTAATCATAAGTTTAGTGTTCAATTGATAGAAGGCTTATAAATTTAATGCAACACAGAATTCCTTTTAAACATTTTATGGGGAGAAGAGAGAAGAACAAAAGAATTCTTCAGTATTCTTTGCATATAACATGAAGGGTTTTTTACCCAATCTAATATTATTTTTATGAAACTTGTCAAACCACAGAAATTATAACACCGTGCAAACAGAATATGAAATAATCAATATTTGATTATACATAAGCATTTTTACTAATAGAAAGATATTTTTAAATTTACATAATTACATAGCATACAACATACAACAAATTATATAAAAAATCAGTGGAATATTTTTAATGATGCCAAAATATAAAGATTTAATTGAACAATTTTTAGTAATCTCTTGAAGGTCACCAAATGATAGTGGATCTTTCTCATCACATATTTAAATTAAAGCATAAATGGTCCGTTGTTTTGGATCGCTACGGTCCCATTCTTTTGCTACACGAGGGCTAATTCTGACGGGAAACTAAGTCATAAAGATAATTATAAATGGCTATTAACATCCATGCCAGTAGTGGGATTCAAACCCATACATTCCGGTACCGGAGAGCAGCGCCCTACCTAATTGACCAAGCATACTGTACTATTAGATTTGCCATCATTCATATTTCTTTTTATTTATCCGAATGAGAGGGAATTGATCTATGTTTTTAGCTACACTTTTTACATGGGATTTCTATTTTATTGTTTCAGTCCAAATTTTGTTTTTAAATGCATGAACTGGCTATTCTATTGTATCACCAGTCAAAAATTTAGTCTTTTAGTTTTGAAAAACTACTATAAATAGTAACTTTATAAATGTTATAGAATGTTTAGATTATGTATGTTTCTTAGTAATGAGTAAAACTAATTCATTTATCAGCTTGTTATTAACTTCTAAAAATTCTTTCATTTTGGATTAGCTGTCGCAAGTATGTAATTTTCAGAGTTTAAAGTTATAAGTTATTAGAAAGAAATGAATATTTTTAAATTAATGAGGTACTCTTAAGAACAAAATAACCGACTGACAAATTAAGTTACGTCAATATATTTAAATCATAGTTTTATTATTATTATCAGTAAATTCAAAAGATAGATCAAAGTATGTATCTGCACCAAAGATTTTCATTTATTATTATTATTATTATTATTAAGAATATGTATTTCGTTGTAATTTTATTTCAATAAGAAGGATGAGTTTCCTTATACTCAATAGTAAAAAGTAACAATGTTAAAGAAATAGGGGTAGGGGGAGAAGCATTTCTTGTTAATTTATTTACAACAAAAGAAATTTTAAAAACGTAAACAGTCCATAAGCCTTAAAAAAATTTAATTTTTAATCATGGAAAATACTACTAGAAATTTTAAAGGTATTAAAATACTACTAGCTTATCAATTCAGCAATTTAACCTTTAACTATGTATGAACACAGATGTTGAAATTAACAAAAGTGGTTTATAATTAAAATATTTCGAAAACAAAATTTTTGTTAAATAATTTTGATGATTCCAGTTTGAGAAATTTAAAAGTTTTCAAATATATTTAAACTTTAATGGAATTCCTCGACCCCCCCCCCTTAGTTTTATCGAGACTAAGCAGAGTACTTTGAAACCCTTGCAACGTTAATCTCTATCTGAATTCATACGTAAATTTTAAGTGATTCAATAATTACAACTCTTACACCTTACAAAGCTTTTTTCTTATTAAAAAAAAAAAAAAAAATTCAAGTCCACTTAAAAGGTCTGGTACCATTTAGCTACAACAAAAGTCGTCAAAATTAGCTTTATTTTCCTTATTCTACAACTCAAAAACTAAACTTATTTAGAAGAAAATTTAAAATTGACGGCTGTCGTGATATTTCTGTGAGAAAACAAATTAATTAT
Source organism: Pardosa pseudoannulata (assembly GCA_032207245.1). Classification (NCBI taxonomy): domain Eukaryota; kingdom Metazoa; phylum Arthropoda; class Arachnida; order Araneae; family Lycosidae; genus Pardosa; species Pardosa pseudoannulata. The sequence continues at coordinate 88,917,369 of CM063506.1, forward strand.
ATCTAACTGTACCAAGTAAATTTTTTTAAATATTCTTAAAAAGGTGTTTTTTTTTATTTGAATGGATACAAATAATCATTTCATGGTGAAAAATTGAAAAGACACAAAATATATTTTTAAATTAAACAAATAAACTGTATTTAAAAAAAAAATGGGCGATGTTGCGAGCAAATAGATAACTGTAAATAATATTAGTTTGAAAATATTTTATATATTATTTATATATTTATTTATATATTTAAATATTTTATATTTTATTTAAAAAAATTTTCTACTTAAATCAAGAAAAGTTTTAAGGAAAACAAGCGACTTTTAAATGGTTGTTTTCAAAGAATTCAATTTTTAACTGGGTTCCTGAGATGAGCATAAATGATACCTTAGGCACTAATATTCATCAGAAATAAGTTTTAGATTAAAATAAAATATTTTCATAAAAGTTGAATCCCCCAACAATATTTTATAGAAACGTTCCTTGGACGCTGAATATTAACAATTAATTGTAAGTTTTCACTCCATGTGGTGAAAAAAATTGGGTATTGATTTTTATTTACGTTGAATGTAATTTATATAAAAAAGTATTAAATTATATATGGTTATGGTGAATTATTTGGTAGTTTCGACAGGTTAAACACTTTGTAGCTCAATAAAACTCTTTGCGTTTTAAAAGCTTTCCCATATTAATGAAAAACGCATTAAAAGACAATGTACAAAATTTCAGGAAGTCTGAGAAAAAAGGCATGAATCTTAATAATTTTAAAGCCGATAATGCGTAAAATAAAACCAAAAACACGAGGCTGTATAATATAATTAAATTTAGTTTTAAAATAAACATGTAGGGTAAAAGGCAGATTAACGATCCAAAATATTAAAGCTATATTAGGAAAAGAAATTATTAAAAAAAAATATTTTTCTCTGATTTTGTGTGAAAATGCTAGAAGTCAAAATGCTATTGCAAACTTTTCCTAAAAAAATCCTACCAGCAAGAATCGAACAGATTTTGTGCTTATCAGCTCAAAGCGGAAGAGTAACAAAAGGCTATTTTTTACGAGGGATGGACAATGACGACGAAGTGGGAGGTACAACTGTCAACTTCCCCGTCAAACCAGGGGGGAAGGAAAAGTGACCGTCTTGGTTTCCGGCCGCTTTAGGAGAGAACAAGTTCTAACACACTGGGCATTTTAGAAGGGAAATTTTCGTTAAGATGCCGCCGCTTATAAGGTTAATTAAAGAATATCACGGATGAATACCGTAAAACTTTTCTAAATTTCGTCAACATCTTTTATTTTCCATATTAAATCTGATCAATTTAATTTGTGAAAATAAAAGTATCTATAGTACCGATTATGTTCATGCTTGCAACAGCGTTTGGCCAACACTAATGCAAATATGGATATAATTCTCTAGTTTACAAGTAATTTATAAACTAATCGTATAACTCAGTTTCCAAGAATTTTTAAGGAGGAAAGTGAAAATAACTACATAATAAAACAACACATAAATAAATATTAATAATAATAATAATAATAATAAAAACTTGCCTTTTATTTAGGTAATCCAAATTAGGTGAATGCATGCTTTCAAAAGTCATGCTTTCGTAAAGAAAAGAAAATAAATAAATATAAATAAAATAAAATACTGCCATGTTTCACACAGTTAGGGACCCAATAAGGTCTGGCTTAAATATTTCGTTAAAAAAATGTTACGGCTAGGCCGATGCTCAAAGATTAAAATAAAATAAAATAAAAATATGGCGGTTCGTCGTCTAAACCAGAAAGGACGCCGATAAGGTTCAGTACACGTTCGAATTACCCGCCTAATTAGCCGGGGTCAGGTCACGTGGTACACGCGCCTGTACCGGACGCGAGATTGCACATGCGTAAGAACGTACTTGTGAGCGTTACCGGTAGTAGATTTGAGGTGAAAGAAAAAAAAAAAAACCACTCATGACGAGTAGATGCAGATGTGCGATATATATATATATATATTGCGCGGACTTATGGCATGTTAATTGATAGTAATTATATTCACAAAAAAAAAGATAAAAAAAAAAGATAAAACATGTATTGCAATGTTGCAATGATACTATATGGTTTATTGATAATTTCTGAATATTTATCAGTTCTTGTATTTTTATGATTGATATTTAATAAGAATAAATGATGATAGGTAACATATAGAAAGTTATTAAATTGTGGTTCTCATATCAGACCAGTCAAAAGATAGAATGCTGAGGCAGAATAAAAAATATAGTATTAGAAAATAATAATAATAATGGTAATGAAAATAAAAGAATGAGAAAATGTGTATGTGAATAGTGACGTAGGGAGACTATTTAAATAATGTTATTAATTGCATGCGAGGCCTAGGTAATTGGTTGTGATATTGTTGAGTCATACCTCCCAGGTCATGCTTCTGGTGCAGTTTCCACCCAGTTTTATGCTGTATTAACGGTGTGCAGTTTTTTCCAATGCCCAGCCGAGATGACTATCAACATTTGGACATCTACGTGTGCAGAGTTCCAGTTTCCAACCAGTGTATGCTGTGTTATCGGTGTGCAGTGTTTTCCAATGCAAAGCCGCGATGACCATCCAAGACTTTTACGTCCACGTCAGCAGAGAGTTCCAGTTTCCACCCCAGTCTATGCGGTATTATCAGTGTACAGTGTTTTCCATTGCCAAGCCGAGTTGACAATCCAAGACTTTGACGTCCACATCAGAAGAGAGTTTCAGTTTCCACCCCGCCAGTGCCGGATCATATAAATCCTGCGGTCACTGACAGACTCTTGTGGATGAATCAGATGGACCCATCATCATACTGCTAAACAAATGAACATGGACTTTACAAGATCTTTGATACAAGATGCTTGATAATTACAAGGACAATAATTTTGTTATTATTACATTTTATGGTTTATTTTCTGTTTAATTTGTATTGTGTGTACACATAATGTTTTATTGTGATGCTTATTCCTTATTAAGACTGTTATCCCAGGTTATCTTTCGGCCCTACGCAACATTCGTCGCTATGATGTCTCCGAGGTCTATTTACCTGTAGGTGTATGTAAAAAAAAAAAAAAAAAAAAATTGTGATTTTTTTTTTTTCCGTGGATGGGGGAGATATGTACCGAGGTACTTTCTCACGGTGATGTGCACGTGCATGCATAGCCGTGGGAGGATTTTCCTTGACGAATTTAAGACCCCAATTATTTACGTCAAGTTTAGGGACCCCTGCAGAGAGGATACTTCACGGAATGACAGCTTAACGGTCAAGCTCGCACAGAACTGTAAGCGTGAATTATGGGAGCAGGAGTTAAAATGTAATGTCAGCCTGAACAAAAAGGGGCTACTTTAATGAGCCCACCTGCACTCTCGAAGGGCATTTGATGTGGGAAAATTTTCCCGAAGGAAGGGATTGGACAAGAAAAGGAGGGGCGTTGGGACCTAGGTGAAGTTTTTGGAGTGAGAGCTGAGAGCTGAGAGTTAGACGTGGGCAGTCGAGAGAAGTGGAACAAGGATCCACTAGCACCAGCTCGTTCCGTGCGCCCGGACTGACACCGCCCCGCTCACCATCACCAACTCGTACCGTATGCCCGTGAGGAAAGCCCCTGCCTGCTCCCCTGTGACTTGAATGGAGGTACTGTATAAAGAATATTTACAGTCATTTGACTTAGGCCTCTATTAATGATATTAATTCCTTATAAAGAGTTGTGGGATAATTAGTCTGTAAATAGAAAATATAAATGATTGATTATGTTAACCAAGTATTTTTGTAAATAAATGTATAGAATAAATGTTTGAATCTATATAAGGTATTATATTCATTCTGTGTTTCCCCCTTGTAACGAACACTGGTGTTTAGGTTGTATGTACCTTACAACAATATGACTATGAAGTAGATTATATAAAAGGTACTAGCAATCACGAAGCTGATATGTTATCGAGAAACCCAATAAGTCATTTTGTATCACCATACTGTTATTTTTTAAGCACTGATGAAATTATTGATTTTCAAAAATCTGATAATGTAAATGGTAAACACTTTAAAGAATATGATGGTGTATTAACTGTAAAAAAGAAAAATTTGGTAAAAATTGTGGTACCACCCTCACTAAGAACAAAATTGATTAAGTTAGCCCATGAAAAATTTGGTCACCCAGGTGTGAAGAAAATGTTAAGTCTAATCTCTCCTATTTATTTTTGGCAAGACATAATCATAGACATTTCAAATTATGTAAAATGTTGTACAACCTGTCAAATGAACAAAAAGTCAACACAAAAGAAATTTGGACTAATGGAAAGTGTACCCATTGCAAATGAACCATTTGATCTGATTTCTATTGACACAATTGGTGGGTTTAATTACTATAATTCAACAAAGAAATATCTTCACCTTGTAATTGATCATGCCACGAGGTATATTTGGACCTTTCCTTCAAAAAGTGTAACCAGTGAAACCTATGCAAACTGTTTAAAACAGATTTTTAATATTCAGACCCCAAAACAAATATTAAGCGACAGAAATGCAGCATTCACATCCAATAGATTTAGGAAATTTTTGCAACATAATAATATTAAACAACTTTTAACTTCTGCACATAGACCTCAATGCAATGGAAAAAATGAAAGATGTAATGGTACAATAGTAGCCAAATTAAAATGTAAGGTAAATTCATCATCCAGAAAAATTCCATGGACTAAAATTTTAGAAGAAGTAACTTTCGAATATAATAATCAACCTCATTCAGTAACTGGTTTTCCACCTGCTTACCTGATGTTTGGAACATTGCCTTATAAATCACCATTACCTAATCGAGTAACTTTAAATTATCCTTCAGTTGATAGAGCTAGACAAATTGCAGTCCAAAGGACAATTCAGCACCATAAAATTAATAAGGCTAGGTATGATAGACACTATGTTGACACAAATTTTAAAATTGGAGATTTAGTAATTTTTGAAGAATTTAAATATCCAAATTCAAAAAAATTAGATCCACCCTATTCAGGCCCATATACTATTGTTAAAAAATTATCAAATGTGAATTTTGAAATTACAAAGCCAAATCAATATACAGGTAAACAAACTGATGTAGTTCATTCTACAAGGCTGAGACATTTTAACCCAGAAACCAAATTTCAATTGAAACAATAATGTGATGAGACAACTGAAAATTTTCTCATTGTGAGGGGGGGAATATACTGGGGATTTATAGAATGTTGTTGAAATTTTTGAAATTGTGTTTTGATTTAATTATGATATTAGTATTACATAAATTGTTTTTTTTTAACTGAAGATGTTTTGATGCACCATGAAGATGTATAACAAATTTTTGTTCATCTATGGAGTCAATTTTATTGCTGATTTTGACATAAGAACTGATGATGTCATGATGTTTTGAATTTTGTTGTATTTTAATTAATTAAGGAAGGTTTTTGATGTTGCTGTTTTTATAATTAATTAAGTTGATTTTTGCTATTATTATATTTTTGATAATTAATTTTTAATTGCCCAGGAAGACAAAACCCCTACACAAACAGACACAAACAAGAATCACACACCTGTTTTAAACAAAAATGTATGCACTATTGTAAACACTATATTGTTTTTTCTTACTTTTGCCACATAATGAGTTATTTTCATTATGACACCTTTTTACTTTTGAGATTATAAGTTACTGAATACTTTTTGAGAGAAGTACTATGATGAAAGTTTGTTATAATATTATTTTTGGAATAGATTGAAGTTGTCGACATGTGATATATTTTGTATTTTGATGAACCAACGAAGAATAACAAATGAAGTGAAATTTTGTAATTAAATCAGATTATGATGTTTTCTGACAAGAGATCTCAATACAGTGTACATTGTTATCAAACCTAGGTTCCCTTTTGATTTTTATTTACTTTTTACTGTATTACATATTATACTACTAATGAATGTGATAAGAACTCAAGGACATTAAATAATACTGTTGGACTGTGCTATAAGAGAAACTATTTTAAACTCATCTGTTTTGTTTTCACCATACATTAGTGATATTTTGATATTGTGTTTTTTTTATCTCTTATTATACTCATACTGTTAATGTTCTTTTTGGGAGCTCCTAAGATTGTTTAACCCAAGGTGTTTTCTATAACAAATATATTATTATTAGTAACATATGTTATTCATCTTCAACCATATATTCCTGTTCTTTTTATAATTGTTGTATAATGTGTTTAATTTTCAGGAAAGATTTTTGTGATTTAGGTAATTGTGTAAAAGACTTTAATCATTTTATAGCACCATCATAGGGTGATTTTTACTACTTTTGAATTTTGTCATTTATTATAATAGTGTTATTTTGTGAGGGAGCCACCTGCTCTGACTGAATTAAGTAACTTAAATTTATTATTTTTTGGGAAAATTAATTAGATGTTTTTTTCAAAATTTTAGGGTCCTCTGGGGACTTGCTGGTCAGGAAGGGCCCTCCTGCCTGTGCAAGCCTTCAGAGGGAGGGGGAAAGTTGTCAGGATTTAAAATATAGAGTAATTTAAGAGATTTTAATTAGGGATTATTTTAATGGGAGTAACGCGCCTCGCGTTACTAGTCACATAAATACGGCTCACGCGCAGTGATATTGAGCAGAGAGCGATAAGCAATTACTATAGTCGGACCTTTTGGCTCTCGAAATAGTAAATACGGCCTTTGTTTGCAGTTGCGCGCCAAAATGAGACGCCATGTTGATTAGAGTATGAAGTGGATTAATAAAGTGATGAAAAATAACTACTTGAGAGTGGACTGATTTATATTGACCAGAGTGGATACTCGGACATGACATATATATATATTTATATATATATTAATATTAAGAGTAACAGTCTTTCTGTAGTTTAGAGATAAGCTTATTATATCATTATAAAATATTTATTATTACATCTTATAATTAGAAAACTTATTGCTAAACCCTTTTTACACATATATTTTTTAGAAGTGTTTGTTCTATTACAAAAAATTGTTTTTGGGCAAGAATATAAACATTTTGTTATAATATTATATTCTACAAGGAATATCATCAAATGGGATGTTGTGATGCATTGTAATATCGAGTATATAGCAATAACTATATTCAGTGGTTGATAACTAAATTCATTTGCATTGTAATTTGATCAGAGTGTACGTCGAAACACACTGTGTTAACACTTTACAATACACAAACAGAATATATAGATATATACCTTAGACAGACTAAATGTGTTCGATTAAATCCACCTATACAGAGAAATATGTACGCATATAAACCTCTACGTGTATGCTAATCTTCCAGTTCACAATGCATTCCAAAATGGTTTCAAGGAAACTTAGTTAAATTTAGCATAATATTTATTCATTGAAAACCTTTTTCAGTTTTAGGCATGTCAAATTGCTCGGAGGTAAGATAAAGATTCGTTTTTTATATCCATTGGACTTAGGGAATATATAGTTAGAAGCCACTGCATGCAATGCACTACGTTATATTCTATAATGTAGTACTCCCCACCACTGTAAAAATTGAACGCTTTATTCTTAAACGAAATTTACTAACTCCTATATTAAAAAACAAACAAATCCATGATTTCGTCATCTGTTTAGTAGCCTATTGGTGTTAAACTCTTTTGTATAAGAAAAATGTCCATCATGTTGGCGAAATTAACTAGCCAACCTACTTTGCTAATGACTTGATTTTATGAACACGTACACATTAATCATTCACGTGCATGATTTTTGCTCTGTTCATATTGTATTCCAAACTGGTATTTATGAAATTTAATGAAATTGAGCTACTATTCCTAGTAAATAATTTTCGTCTTAAAATGAAGGTGAAGATATATTTTGGCATGCATTGGTTCCAGTGAATACATAGTTTGAGGCCTTTGCATCTAAAGTATGACGTTGTGTTGCATAATAACTTTTTTTCTTAACTTTGTCCTTAGATCATTTTAGCAACATGGCAGTTTATATATATCCATCTGTTAATCTTCACGACGACATACAGTTTCTTGCCAGTAGTATGGATAAAACTTATTCTGCACATTGCAACAGGGCAGTTTATATATATCCATCTGTTAATATTGCGGAGACATACAGTTTTAAGGAAGTACTATGGATGAAACTTCACATTGCTTAAGTATATACACTTGTAAATTACATCCAATAATACAGACATCCCTCGTCTTAGAGTACTTAGACTTGTGGTAACATGTGGTAAATGACGGCTTTTGAAAGATAAGGTTACACTGATATATATATATATATATATATATATATATATATATATATATATATATATATATATATATATATATATATATATATATATATATATATATATATATGAACTGTAGATTGTAATGTCTTAAAAATAATATCTAACAGATAAGTGTACAGTATTTTAGTATTACCCTATAACTGTCAAGTGTCATTGGACAGTCAATGCTTTAACTGTTTTGAGTGTATACTTCCTGCAATACTTTTCTTAATACTTTCCAGACTGTTATTCAATACATTTACTTATGCAACATCTGACATTTACAAGGTATACACATACGTATTATGTGTAACCTTGGACGTATTATGGACAGTTAATTCATCCAAGCGCAAAGCGTGTATATATGTTTATCTATACACACATATATATATATATACATATACATATATATGTATATCTATAAACACACACACACATATATATATATATATATATATATATATATATATATATATATATATATATATATATATATATATATATATATATATATATATATATATATATCCACATACACACACATATATATATATCCTCATATACACACACATATATATATACACCCATATACACACACACATATATATATATACCCATATACACACACATATATATACACCCATATACACACACATATATATACACCCATACACACACACATATATATATACACAGTACCATACACACACACATATATATACACACACAGTACCATACACACACACACATATATATACACATATACACACATGTACACATATATATATATATATATATATATATATATATATATATATATATATATATATATATATATATATATATATATATATATATATATACATATATATACATATATACACACACATATACATATTACACGATTGAGTTAAAGGGTTAATAAAACAATATATCTTCGTATGTGTTTGTATGCACATGGTGTTCATGATTAAACTTCTATATTGTAAAATTTTCTACAGTAGAAACTATTGTTAAGAATGTTATAGAATGTTATGTAGGACATAATGAAGTAAAGGGATTTTGTTTAAATTAAAGAAATATCATCACCAGAAAAAAGCACCACTAAATACTATCCCCAGAAAGAATGTTTTGAGGAATTACACATTTAGACAACATTTATTCTAGTTAAAAAATGTATTGCAAGACGTTTTCTATATGATGGCTATTATTTTCAGCTACTATTTCAAATCGTAACGCAGTATGTTTTCCAGTGGACTGCACGGTATTCATGGAAGAACTGACAATATGTCATAAAATGCTATCTTCATTTGATCGTGTATAGTTATTTTACTATCATAATTGACTAGATGTTTGAAATCTTTAAAATGATTAAGTTACTTGAGTTGAGGTTTAGAATTGATGAAAATCCCGTTAAAGTTCTGTACTGCTGCAAACTGATTTTTAAAATGTTCTTAACAGTAAGTCTAACGTGTGGTGAATCTCAGATTTTGGTTTTGCATACATTCAAAAAGTGTGGTAAATCAACTCTCTGCTGGTGCAAATTTGAACTTTTCTTTATTCGCTCAAATTCCCACCTGTTAACCCTCCGAGTAAAACACATCGGAACGAAAAGTCTCTAAAAAATACACTGTGTTCTACTGTGATTGTAGCCAAAGAGTTCGGTGAATTTTTTTCTATCGCCTTTTTCGGCTAGGGTAGACGAAGAGAAACACATTCTTCATTTTCCCTTTACTTACAGTGCACCTCTCAGAGAAACTGCTTCCAGGGTCTTCAATGATTAAACCGTACAATATAGTCTTATCTATAGTGTGACCGGTCTTATTTTGACGCAAAACGGCGTTTTTCTGTGAACCTCTCGGCTATTTCATGCAGATCAGTAAAAAAATTTTTTGACTCATATGGTTTTCAAAGCAGTTTTTAGGTTAATTATCAACAAATTCCTGTGCTTCAAGGGATAGGGGTGTATCTCTCAATAAATGACAGTCAAACAGTGGTGCAGTTCCCGAATAACCGACTGGAACCTCCAACGGCAAAACTCCACGGGGGAAACCACTGGCAGAAATGTACGTTACATCTGTTTTCGTAGCGTTTTTGAAGGTCGAAAATTGTACATGACCATCACGTTGAATACTTCATCGGCTGTGCAGAATTATACGTGCGAACCACTTAGAGGGTTAATAATATCCTACACAACATTTCATAACTTCATCAACAATAGTTTAGTTTGCAGACAACTTTAAAGTACAGAAGTTTAATTATAGATATCCTGTATATATTTATTTACACATTCTCACCCATAGTATTTATTTTTTTTCTTGTAAATTGAAGAAAGAAACGTGATTGACGTGGGTCGACTTTTATTTACTCCCAGAGAAAGAAAGAAATTGCAGGCCGAAACCGAATAAATGTGGGGCTGAAGAATTTTGACGCCCTCCTCTCCTCTCATTGCATTTGTTTGTGATTGGCCATCGATCACTGTCACACCGACGAATGTTCGCTCGTCAGTGGTCTAGACAGAGCCCCAGAAAGATTCATCCTCGGAATTAATGAGATTCGGGAGGATTTCGTCCGCACTTGAGATTGCCACGGAAAATGAATGGATACTACTAGTTACCAACTCAATACATAGGTTTCTCCATTTTATTGACTTTACGTGATAGTATCAAAAAAAAATAACTCTTTCTCTCTCTGTATATATATTATATATAAATTATAGATATTATATATAATATAGATAGATATATATAGATATATATATATATATATATATATATATAATATATATTTATGATATATTGTATATATATTTTCATATATATATTATATATATATATGATATATTTATATATATATTGTATATATATATGTTGTTATATATATATTTATATATATATATTATATATATTATATATTTATGTATCTATATATATATTATATAATATATATTATGTGTTTATATAAAGTATATATTATATTTTTATAAATATATATGAATGTATATATATGTATATAATTATTATATAATTTATATATATTTTTTATATATGTATATATGTTTATATATATGTATAGTATATATATATTTATATATCATGAGTTTTATTTAATATATATTTAAATATGTATAATTTAAGTTATATTTTTATATATCGAGTAAAATAACGCATTAATAATAATTATTTTTCTAATATATATTTTGTAAAGATATGCAGTATATAATTCAATAATGTAAAAGTAACTTTTGGTTATTTATAATGGTTTATTATAATATATTAATTGAATTAAAATATTTCATAATATAGGATTTAGTACATGATATGAATGTCCAATTTTTTTATCAATATTCATTTTATATATTTTATAATGAGTGTATATATTTTTATTGTGAATGATACGCTGTCGCGGTCTATGTTGATATATGAGATAATATTTAATATTTATATATAATATTGGCATCCTCTTTCTTCTAAAATTCATATTATTATATAGTATATATTGTATATATATTTTATTGGATTACTCACGTATTAGATGTAAATAAAATCTTTGCCCATCAGAAACTTATATCATAAATAATTGATTATCGTATAATAATTTTATATAATATATTATTTATATTATATATTATTTTTTTACTGGTCTGTGATTTTTATAGATTTTATTAAAATATATAAAGATAAAATATATTTATTGATATATATATATAGTAGATATTTATATATGATATATAGTATAAATATGTATTTTAATATTTTTGTTTATATATATATTTATATTTTATTTATAATATGAGTAATATAAATGAATTATATGTAAATTTTTTATATGTGATAAATATAAAGTATTTTTTATATATTATATAAAATTGTATTCTAATATATATTTATATAAATTAATAATTTTATACAATCATATTATTTATTAATAGTATACATGTATCCTCTAACATCTATGTACTTATTATAGTAACAGTATAAATAGTTATAATATTTTTATGTGATAATAGAGATTGACGAATATTTTGATATATTTTTTATATATATCTCAATATCCCCTATATTATTTATATATAAGGTTTATATATACTTTTTCTATTTTATATTATAATATTTTATATATATATGTCTTTTATATAATATAAGGATTATATATATTAAGTATATAATATAATATAATAATATTATAAAATGTATATATTATATATATCTACTATATGAATATATTTATTTGCATCTATATATACATATAAATTTATATTATATTATTATTATATATAATATAGATATATTATATTTATATATATGTATATATGTATATATTTAATATATAATATGTATATATATTAAGTAAAAATATCTATATATATGTTTAATATTTACATATAAGTATTATAAAACATTAGATATATATATATATTTATTAAATATATTTAAAATATAATGTATATTTTTGAATATATTTGTATATATTATATATATAAATATAATATATATATATATATATATATATTGTATATTTATATATTTTATAATATATGTATATATATTGTCACGTAGATGAAAGTACAGGTGGAACACAATCAAGAGTCAAGCTTAAGAAATAACAATTTATTAAAGCCCAAGCTACCTAGCTCGTACTCAAAACAACAACTGCCGCTCGCAGTTTTTACAGAGGCTTTTATAAGGTAACAGAACCTTCTAGAAATATTTTAATGCAACAGAAAATTAGCATAATTTAGAAGTCTTCTTGACTATTTAAGAAATCGAACATAAAATTACGGAAACAAATTTGTCCTGACGCAGGATCGAACCGGAGACCTTTCGGTTCGTAGCCCGCGACTCTAACCATTGCGCCATGGAGCTCGGTAGTGTCGTTTGAAATGTGGCATTATACTCCTCCCTCAGACGACAGCGTCCCGCTGTCGTTCGACCGCTTCGGCCCTAGCTCTAGACCGAGTCACAGGGATATTTGTTCTGTCGGTCATTTTCGAGGGTTTTCTTTCGGGTCTCGCTGATCCGGCAGGTTCGGTGTCTGATCGATGAGGGTCATCATTAGAGGTGTCGTCAATGCCTTGATTGTCAGGGTCACAATAAGGTTTCATCCGAAGGACGTGAACGGTATCCCTGGTTTTTCTCCGTTTCGACATAGGGTCAAAATCTTCAACTTCGTACGTTACGTCAGATATTCGTTTTAGGACCTTATATGGGCCAAAATAACGTCTCAGGAGCTTTTCGGAAATCCACACTTTACGTATAGGCGTAAAAATCCATACTAGATCACCAGGTTGATAAGATACTTTTCTATGCGTGGCGTCATAACGTTCTCGATCCTTCTGTTGCGCACTTAACGTTCTTAGGCGAGCTAATTGTCTTGATTCCTCGGCTGTCGTCACCAAGTGCTCAAGGTAATCGTCCGTTTGATCCCCGGGTTGATATGGAAATAAGGTGTCCATGGTAGTCTCGGCTTCACGCCCGTGAAGTAGGAAGAACGGAGTAAACCCCGTAACATCCTGCTTTGCAGTATTATATGCGAAAGTTACAAACGGCAATACCAAATCCCAGTCTCTTTGTTCGACATCGACATACATGGACATCATATCTGTCAACGTTTTGTTAAATCGTTCGGTCAGTCCATTAGTTTGAGGATGGTAAGCGGTAGTCATGCTATGCTTTACTTGGCAACATCGGATGAGTTCAGATACCAGCCTTGATTGGAAGACTTTTCCACGATCAGTGATCAGAACCCTCGGTGCTCCATGCTTCAATAAAATATCTGCTACCAGGAATCTGGCTATTTCGCTGGCATCGGCTTTTGGCAGAGCTTTAGTTATGGCATACCGTGTTAAATAATCAGTACACACGACAATCCATTTATTTCCACTGTGGCATTTAGGAAATGGACCCAGCAAGTCTATACCGATTCGGTGGAAAGGGGCTACAGCTGGAGGGATGGAGATAAGGCGACCAGGTGGTTTTTGAGGTACATGTTTTCTTCTTTGACACTCACGGCAGTGAGAAACATAATGTCTCACAGTACGGTACAGTCTAGGCCAAAAGAATCGTTTCCTGATTCTGTCGTAAGTTTTAGCGAACCCTAAGTGACCCGCAGTAGACGCGTCATGGAAATGTCGAAGAACGTCCAGTCGCAGGTGCCGAGGGATTACAGGTAACCACTTTTTCTCGGACGGATCGTAATTCTTCTTACAAAGGACGCCACTTATGAGTGTGAATTCTCCCTTGACAGGCTCAGACTTTTCTAGAGCATGAATTAATTCTGCCAACTTCGGATCATTCCTTTGATCGGCAGCGATATCCGTAAATGCAGCAATGATTCCGGCCTCTCCAGGAGAGTCAAATTCAATGGGATGTCTCGAAAGACAATCTGCGTCCTTATGTTTTTTTCCGCTCTTATAGGATATAGAGACATCGTATTCTTGTAGCCTTAATGACCATCTAGCAAGCCTCCCTGACGGATCTTTCAGTCCTGCTAACCAGCACAATGCGTGATGATCAGTTACCACAACAAAAGGCCTACCGAATAAATAAGGACGGAATTTGTGGATCGCCCATATCACAGCAAGACATTCTCTTTCTGTGGTGGAATAGTTTTTCTCCGACTTAGTTAGCGTTCGTGACGCGTAAGCTATTACTTTTTCACAGCCGTCTTGAATTTGGACCAAGATAGCGCCAATTCCATAACCGCTGGCGTCCGTATGGAGTTCTATTGGGGCGTTTTCGTCATACAGTCCTAGTACAGGATCAGACGTAAGCGCTTCCTTTAACTTAATAAAAGAGTCAACCTCCATTTCACCCCAAGTGAACGTCGACTCTTTCTTTAGTAAATTCTGTAATGGCTGGGCTTTAATGCAAAAATTCTTAATGAAGCGACGGTAATAGGAGCATAGACCTAAGAAGCTTCTAACGTCATGCACATTTCTCGGAGTTGGAAAATCAGCTACTGCACGCAATTTCTCAGGGTCGGGTCTTACTCCATCTTCTGCTATTAGGTGTCCAAGAATCTTGATCTGTTTGGCACCAAACAGGCATTTCTTCGGGTTCAGTTTGAGACCTGCGTCCCGTATACACCGTAAAACGGCCTTCAGCCGGGATATATGTTCCTCGAACGTTTTCGGAAAATACAACTATGTCATCAAGATAACAAAGACACATGGACCACTTGAGGTGTCGCAGCAAATTGTCCATCATCCTCTCAAATGTAGCGGGTGCGTTACATAAACCGAACGGCATCACCCTAAATTCATATAACCCTTCTGGTGTGATGAAGGCAGTTTTCTCTCTGTCAGCTTCGTCGACCTCAACCTGCCAATACCCTGAGTAAAGGTCCATTGATGAAAAGAATTTGGCCCCTTTTAGGCAATCTAGGGTATCATCGATGCGTGGCAGTGGGTAGACATCTCTTTTGGTTATCTTGTTCAAGCGGCGGTAATCGACGCAAAAACGCCAGCTTCCATCTTTCTTTTTTACCAGGACAACTGGTGATGACCAAGGACTCTCAGAAGGTTTAATTATGCCATTCTTCATCATTTTCTGAGTCTCTTCTTGAATAATTCGGCGTTCAGACGATGACACTCTATAAGCCCTCTGGCTTATCGGCGGGTGGTCTCCAGTATTGATACGATGTTTTATATTGATCTTTGAAGTTCCCTTCCAGTCTTCGGTCCTGAAGGCTTCACCAAACTCACGAAGAACGTCCAGAAGTTTAGTTCGTTGGTCCACGGTCAAGTCGGCAGACACCATCTTTTTATGCTGACAATCCATATCTGGATTTGGTTGAAATGTATTGGTTACAAGTTGGAGTTCTGGCGAGGAAAATTCGTCGATGGCGTTCAGATTACACACCTGTAAAGGTTCTGCCTTAGCGACACACATATCCTTTGGAATTTGCTTAGTATCGAAATTAGCATTTGCAACCCATAATTCTCCCATTCCTTTTTTCAGCCACATGACGGATGATGGTACAGCCAGACCTCTTTCTAAAAGCAGAGCTTTGTTGCACTCTATTACGACTTCTAAAGATTCATGGACTGCTGGACATGACACGGCTATCCTTGCTATAGAATGTGGCGGGAGAGAAAAAATCTTCTAAAGCACATAACCTAAAGGACTCGCCTAAATTATCGGTCTCCTTTCTGTTATTTTGCAAGACTTCTTCCAAGAGGAGGGTAGAGCGACCACAATCTATCACAGCCTGAGAGGCTTCCAGGAAATCCCAACCAAGGATAATACTATGACTGCAATGCCGAAGGACTACGAACTCAAATGGTTGGTGTCGGCCATTTATGCACAGTCGTACTACACATTTTCCTACTGGCTGCACGTAGTTTCCGTCAGCTACTTTAAGCATGACGTTCTTGTTTTCGACAAACATAATTTTCCGCAATTGGCGCCGATATGCGTCCGATATTACTGAGAAAGATGCCCCAGAGTCCACAAGAGCACGTACGGGTTGGTTATCTATGCTAACGTCTACATAATTTCGCGACATCCTAGTAATAGTCGTCGAAGGAGGGTTTTCAAGACAAGCGGCCTTACCTCCAGTGAAGGTCGCACCGCTTAGTTTTCCTCACTCCTGCGACTCGGCGACAGACTGGGTCTTCGGTATGGCGAAGGGGATCTGAAGCGGCGATTCGGCGAACGACCTCGATTTGGGCTTGGCGACTGGGATCTAGCGGCTGATCGGTTGCTTTCTTCGACGGCGCGACTGCTATTGTAATTTGAGAGGGCTTCACGTCCAAAGTTTCGACGGTAATCATCGAAAATAGCCTTTCGATCTTTGCAGTATCTTACAACATGTCCAGGTCGACCACAGTGAAAGCAGACGGGTCGATTATCTGTGGTACGCCATACGTCGGTCTTCCTAGGTTTTTCATACGTTTACATGTCGAAACTGGTCACGGGTAGTCTCCGGTCTCCTATACGTCGGCTGGATGCGGCGCTTGGGTATCGAGCTGGGTTTCTGGAAGCCTGCGTCAGAAATAGGATTTAGAGATCTTCCCACTTCTTCTCGGACAATGGCTTCAATGGACTGTAGTCCTATTTCCTGCTCCTCTGTTTGCGACGAGGTGAGGGTTTGTATTTCCTCACGAACGATTTTCCTGATTAAGGACGTCAAATCAAGGTCCGATGAATCGATGGAGGCTATTGGTACGACATTGGGTAATCTTGAAAACTTTTGATGCCTAATCCGTTTCTGATTAATTTCTTCAATATGCTGGCACCATTTAATAAAATCGGCTAAAGTCATAATTTCTTTTGTTAATAGTGCCTGGTAAATATCCTCGGCTATCCCTTTCATAAGATGAGATATCTTGTTGTCCTCTGACATGCTAGGGTCTGCTTGTTGGCAAAGTCTCAAAACCTCCTGAATGTACGATTGGGTAGATTCACCAAATTCCTGGGCACGATTTTTGAGTCTATCATTGGCTTGCCTTCTATACAACTCCTCGTTGCCGAAAGTATTTTTTAATTCATCTTCAAATTTCTTCCATGATAGCAACATGCCCTCATTATTCTCAAACCATTTCTTCGCCGTTCCGTCTAGGAAGAAATACACATTTGCTAAACTCAGGGTATCATCCCATTGATTGAATTTTGATACCCGGAGATATTCCCTCAACCACTCTGTTGGATCCTGTCCGGGCTCGCCTTTAAAGATAGTCGGCTTTCTTGGCTCCCTAATCATGGTTGGAGTAACAAGGATCGGTGAGGACTTAAATTCCGGCTCCGTCATTTTCCTCGCCTTTACTTGCCTCGCCTTGCCTTCGTAAAGTCCGTGTTCCGGGGGCAGGTTTTGGAGTCGACGGCTTCGACGACACTCAGTTTCTTCCAGACTGATTGCAATACAATCTACCCGGCGCCTCCACCAAATGTCACGTAGATGAAAGTACAGGTGGAACACAATCAAGAGTCAAGCTTAAGAAATAACAATTTATTAAAGCCCAAGCTACCTAGCTCGTACTCAAAACAACAACTGCCGCTCGCAGTTTTTACAGAGGCTTTTATAAGGTAACAGAACCTTCTAGAAATATTTTAATGCAACAGAAAATTAGCATAATTTAGAAGTCTTCTTGACTATTTAAGAAATCGAACATAAAATTACGGAAACAAATTTGTCCTGACGCAGGATCGAACCGGAGACCTTTCGGTTCGTATCCCGCGACTCTAACCATTGCGCCATGGAGCTCGGTAGTGTCGTTTGAAATGTGGCAATATATATGTATATATATATGTATATATATGTGTATATATATGTATATATATGTATATATATGTATATATATTGTATATATATATGTATATATATATACATATATATATACATATATATATACATATGTATATATATATTATATATATATATATATATGTATTATATATATATATATATATATGTATATATAGATATTATATATATATATATATATATATATATATATATAAATATATATATATATATATATATATATATATATATATATATATATATATATATATACTATATATATATATATATATATATATTATATATATATATATATATATATATATAATATATATATATATAATATAAATATATATATATATATATATATATATTATCTAGATATATATATAGATATATATATATATATATAAATATATATATATATATATATAATATATTATATATATATATATAAATATAGCCCCAGAAAGATTCATCCTCGGAATTAATGAGATTCGGAGGATTTCGTCCGCACTTGAGATTGCCACGGAAAAATGAATGGATACTACTAGATCACTGTTAAATAACATACAGGAATGAAACTTACCTAGAAAGAAAAAAAAACATACCTATTAATCACTTTAGACTAAATTATAAATATATATACATATATTATAAATTAAAAAAGACAAACTGTATATACACACATACATCGACTATGGTATCTTTTTTCATAAAATAAAGAAATTACAAATTTTATATATTAATTCAATGTTTGGATAGTGATATTAAAATATAACTCCAAGTCAGTTAGCATGCAAATTGTTATACGGCAATATTCGGTTATGAATAGTGTTTCTAGATCAAAAATTTTATCCCATGCAAGATCATAAGTAATATAAATAAGGTTTTATTCTCTGTTCTTTTTTGTGGAATATGTACTCTTAAAATGTACTGTCATCAATAAATCTAATTTCGCCTTCTTAGAAAATTTTAAGAATGTGCAAAATTTTGTATTCATTTCTCCAAAGTGTTAGAGGCCGAACGATGGACGAATGGTTAGGGTGCTGGCCTTCGGAACTGGTGTTCACGGGTTCGAATCCCGCTGAGGCATTGATGTTCGTAGCAGTTCGGAATCGGCTTTAAGCAGTAGGTCTCTGTTTCATTAACTCTCGTGTTGCGAAAAGTAGACCGTAGCACTCCAAACCAAACCAAGGTGTTAAAGAACATTGCATTTGATAGTTTTGCAGCTACTTTTAATTTAAATATTTGCACCTATAAACAGATAAGGCGTAAAATAATGGTTTGAATGGAGAAGTCTGCTTGAATTTCGCAGAAATGAAATACCTTATAAAAGGTATTTTTATATTTAAGGAGAAAGAGATAGAAATCTATCTATTAAGATAAACCCTTTATTTTTCAAAACAAATGAAAGTCAATCAATCGCCTTCATAGTGATTCAATTCTAATATATTTATCTATGTAATATAAAGAATTAAGAAAGTTTTAATTCGCTCAGATTTTTAAAAGTCTTATTTTCTTAATTACTCAATTACTTATGCTAACACTAAATAAGCACCACAACTAATCAAAATTTCTTCTTTATATAAAAAAATAACAAATACTAGTCGAGATTAGATGAAGAAATATTTCAATAACATATTCATTGAACCACTCTTAGAAAAAAAACGAAGTGATGTGAAGAATGATAATAAACATGTATCAAGGAGTATTTAAAAAATATTTTAAAAAATTATGCGAAACTGAAAGAAATTTCTTATATAAAAACGAGTTTTGCGTACTGCGAAATACAAAATAGTATGCGTACTAGCAGCATTTTCATGTTAAAATAAAAATTTAATATATTAAGGACTAAGAAAGAATATTAAAAGAAGTGTACAACAAAATATTTAAAATTAAACAAATAGCAATTTTTTCAAACAATTCAGTTGTCAAAATATTGACTTTATGCATTTTTTTCTAGATCTTTCAATTGAAATAAATCTTCTCAACTGTCAGAAATTGCTCTTAAGTGAACCCGCTGTGATATTTACAATGAATATCACTTTAGTATATTTTAAGGTCAATATTATTACTCCAAATATATTACCTAAATTCGAGTTGATATAAATATTTTTAAAGCTCCATCCACTTCAAGGGAATCATGATACTTTCTTGGATTACTGTTTACATTCACTTTTGTACAATATTTGATTCTAAGTTTACCTCTATAAGTTCTTTTAATATTTTGTAATTTGAACACACTTAGCGTACTTCATATCACGACAAAATTTATATTTTATTTTGAAGATTATTTAAAATGTTCGGTTATGAAATTTTAACCATAAAATCTGCTCAGTATAAAAGAATTAACATACGCCTAACGAAGAAAAATCTTGTACGTTTTACATCGTAACAAACATATAATACACTTAATCATGAAAGAGAAGTAACAGTGTTTATTCGAAAATTATTTTTACAAATTTTTTAAAGCTCCATCCACTTCAAGGGAATCATAATACTATCTTGTATTACTGTTTGCATTCACTTTTGTACAATATTTGATTCTAAGTTTACCTCTATAAGTTCTTTTAATATTTTGTAATTTGAACAC
Organism: Pardosa pseudoannulata; assembly: GCA_032207245.1. Classification (NCBI taxonomy): domain Eukaryota; kingdom Metazoa; phylum Arthropoda; class Arachnida; order Araneae; family Lycosidae; genus Pardosa; species Pardosa pseudoannulata. Next base: position 88,938,473 of record CM063506.1, read on the forward strand.
ACTTAGCGTACTTCATATTGAGGTAAAATTTATATTTAATTTAAAATTATCTATAAGATTCAGTTATGAAATTTTTATTATAAGATCTGCTCAATATAAAAGAATTAACATACGCCTAACGAAGAAAAATCCTGTACGTTTTACATCGTAACACACATTTAATACACTTAGCCATAAAAGAGAAATAGCAGTGTATGCTCAAAAATTATTTTTACAAATTGATATAAAAGAAATATGTTTTCTAGTAATTTAAATAGATTTAATTTTCTTTCAAAAATCAGAAGTGATCTGAGGGTTCATCTCTTTTGCATGTATGATGGGGCAGACAGCCATCAAATATGCTCAAAAGTTACCCTAATTTATGAACAACTTCAGAAACTTAGAGTATGATCCTTTAGAAAAAAGTTTTGATCATTTAGAAAAAAGTTTTGAGTTTAAACAAATGTACTGTCAAACTAGTCAAATTTACGAGAGCAAAAGTATTTCTACGTTGTGATAAAGAGAAAGGAAAATACATAAATAGCTTCTGATCAGTTAAAAACTGATTAAATATATTAAAATTAATCTCTTTAACCATAATAATAAGACTGCCCAAATTTCTTAACATCGAGAAAGAGCAGGAGTTATACATCTAACGTCCTATGTTAAGTCATAAGTAAATATATGCGAAAAATTAAAAGACTTGTAAGAGACATGAAAGATATATGGATTTCCTCGGCCCCATGTACCACGGAGGAAAGCTACGCTGTATGAGAGACAACTTGCAAAATCCAATTACCATGATTAAAAATAAGCAAATTCCAATGTCATGACAGATGAGTCTTGAGCAACTCCTAACGGAAGAACTGCAACGTTACGAAAAGAAATAATGAGAATGTACGCATTTTCTTTCAACCATTAATGCACTTTAATGGAATTTACTGCCATTTTCTCAGCGCTCAGGCGATAAAATACTGCTCGCAATAAATCTTTGAAATAGGAAAAACTGCGGCGGGCACCCCGAAGTCAAAAATGAGGCAATTTGCTAATGCATTTCACACAACACTTTTCTTTGCTTCAAATTTTCAGTGCTACATAGGGCTGAGAAATAAAAATATTCCTCTTTTGGTAATAAAATTTAAACTTTCTGTGTGGCGCCGAGCAAACACGCTGTTTATAACTTCTCAGATCGTTTCGAGAAGAATTATTTTTAGATCCCTTAATCGTTAAGTGTTATTTCCTAAGCCGTCTATCATATTCCAATACGAAAAGTAGCTTGTAAGATGAAATTATCCCTGAGGTATTAGTAGATGCAATTAAGATTTAGGATTTTTCTAAATTTGTATCTTCCGTTATTACCGTTAAATATAAATAACGGTAATTATCAAACACGGCCTCAAGCATATCAGATTTTTTTCCCAATAAAACAAACAGCATTGGGGACTAAAAAGTTTCTGTGATATTAAAAAATAAAAGATTAATAATGCAAATAAGGTAAAGTAATATATTTTTAGAAACAGCATACGTCATAAATAGATCGCAAATGAAAATTCCTCGAAACAGGCTGATCATATAGACTGCTGAAACCCAAGTAGATATAAATTTTAAAATGCTAAATAACTATATCACACATAATGAAACTCAGTAAATTATAGTTATTAATAAAAGATCTGCTAATTAGATATTGAATTGATTAATTGAATTTGGTAAAAACTGAGATGTATACTAAATTTCATTTGGAATTTTTGAAGTCATTTTTTATTTGAAACACAATAAATTTACTGTAAAATAACTCAAAACCTATTATGAATTGCTTACTATTTATTACACATATTCACTTTAAATTTCATAAAAGAGTTAAATGTTCTAAAATTTCTAAAAGGAGAAATAAAAATTATCCTTTATTTTAAAGGGTTTAGAAAGATAAACTGTAAAACCCTCTTACGTTTAGAATGCTGAGAAGTAATCATTATTTAGGAAGTGATAAAATACTATATAAAATTGAATAATTGAGATTTTAAAAAGATCGTATGCCATTTTACATTTAAATAATTCCTGTATTATCACTACAACCAACATGTTTTTGTGCACCTCATATGAAAGTGAAGAAAATCAATCGCTTTAAATTCCATTATATTTTTTCTAAATCGGTGAAAATGAAAAAAAAAATATCCATGTTAACAATTTAAACCTTGAAAATAAGAGTTAACATTTCTGTTAGATTTAAAACATTTTTTTCCATTTTTCAAAAAAAATAAACAATTGCCAATATGAAATTACTCGTTTCATTAATAAATTTAAAAGTCATATTTTCAGACAACATCTTCATTTTTCGGACAAAGCCATATTTATGAGCCAAGAGTAGCTGAAAAATTTAATTAAACGATAGTCTGAGATTTAAAATAAATTTTTAAAGAATTTCACTGTAATCAAATGTTATATTTTTAATTGTATTCTATTTAATGGGGATTGTTTATAGTAAATTTTTCAGTTCAATTAAAATTAATTTAATTAATTTTATGAAAAGTCAATTTGCAATGAAAAATGTATGTTTCAATATAATTTTGCATTGCGACATATTATATTGTAAACTGAAAGCTATATAATTTTTAAGTAGTTTTATTCTTTATTCTTGTTAATTGTGAGGTGAAATATTAACAAAGTACAACGCTAATATATATACGTACAATACTAATATGACATACTTTAGAGTAATTTTATTCTATGTCTTTTATTCAAAGAAATATAAGAATTTATCTTCATCTTTGTCGTAGTTATATTTAAAATAATTCTAAACATTGAGTATTTTTTTATATGCATATGCACAATGTTGGATGTGTGAATGGGTAGGGTGTTGCTCTTTGGTACCGGAGTTTATTGATTCGAATCCTGTTATGGATATTTTAACTGCTCGGATCGGCTTAAAGCAGTAGTAATTCACAGCAATCCTGCAGCAAAACAATAGCGCTGGAGTCCAAACCAAACCAACTCAAATATTAAAATAGAAAGAAAATCTTACCAATATTTTTTTATAAAATTACACCGTTCAATTTGTAAATATAGGTAGAATACTATATTATAATCTCAGAGAATATCAGCAAATCACAATAAGAGTATACCTAAGACATTATTAGTTATTATTTATACAATTATTTATTTGTTACAGAATTATTTACTTTACACAATTATTTATTTGTTATATAATAAAAATATTTTTAAAAAAATAAGGTTTAAAATTTCTGTGCGATTTAAGCTATTTCCACTTACATTTGGTTAAAATTTGAACACGTATGGTGAACTCTGAAATATATTTTCATAAAATCTTTTCATTTCACATGTAGATATAGAGAAAATTGTAATATAATACTGAGAATACTGTATTATGTAAGTATGAATACATTACTACAATACCAGACAACATTAAAAAATCAGAAACAGAACATGTCTAAAACATTTGAATTTCCGAGAAAATAATTCTCTTTCTGCTAAAAAAAATTCTTAATCGAAAGAAAAATTTCTTTTCAAAATATAAGACCAAATGTTGGGTAATTTTTCAATTTCGAAATGCTGAATGTTTAAACTAGAAGAGCCATCACTAGATTATATTTTTATAAAATCATATCGAAACATTTGCAAATATACTGCAAAAACAGTGTGATATGACTTAAAAAACTACATTATAATACTTACAATATGGTACAATATCACCCAGCATTAACAATTTAAAAGCGGTACATAACCCAAACATTCTAATTTCGGAGCAAATAACTCTCTCTTTATTGAATAAGGCCAAACTATGAGTAATTTTTCAATTTTGTATGTTGAATGTTTATTTAGAAGAGCAATAAATCACTGGAATGTATTTTCATAAAATCATATAGATCTATTCGCAAATATACTGAGAAACTGTATTATAATACCTAAAATACACTTTTATAATATTTAGAGTACGGTATTATTACATTATCATCCAACATTAAGAAATCAGAAGCAGAACGTATTTAAAAACCTTCTAATTTCAGAGAAAATATTTCTACCTTTTGCTCAAAAAAATTACTAATTGGAAGAAAAAGTTATATTCAAAATAGACAAAATGTTGAGTAATTTTTCAATTTCATGTGCTGAATGTTTAAACTGAAAGAGCCATTGCTAGGTAATATTTTCATAAAATCATATCGATATATTTTCAAATTTACTGAAAAAATGTGTTATAATAATTAAAATACACTATTATAATACTTACAATATGTTATTATAATATCACCCAGCATTAAGAATTTAGAAGCGTAACATATTAAAAACATGATAATTGCGGTGAAAAAATATTCTCTTTGCTGAATAAGGCCAAATGAGAGTCATTTTTCAATTTCGTATGCTAAATGTTTTAACTAGAAGAGCAATTCCTAGAATATGTTTTCACAAATTCATATCGATCTACTTGCAAATACACTGAGAAACTGTATTATAATACTTAAAATACACTTTTATAATACTTAGAATATGGTAATATATTATGAAAAAGCCGTATCTAGAAACAGAAACAATTTCCAACATCAGGAAATCAGAAACAGAAGTATTTAGAACCTCCTAATTTCAGAGAAAATGTTTCTATTTTTTATAAACAAAATTATTAATCGGCAGAAAAGTTATATTAAATGTAATAAGGCCAAATGATGAATAATTTTTAATTTTTGTATGCGTAATATTTACACTAGTAAAGCAATCACTAAAATATATTCTCATAAAATTATATAGTACCATTTGCAAATATATTTAAAAAGACTGTTATTATACTTAAATTACACTATTATAAGGCTTAGAATTCAGTATTATAATATCATCCAACATTAAGAAATTATAAACAGAACATATCCAAAACCTTCTAATTCCAGAGAAAAGAATTCTCTATGTGCTGTTAAAGAAAATATACTGAAAAAACTGCCTTATAATATTTAAAATACATTATTATAAAATTTAGAATACAGTATTATAATATCACAGAGCATTAAGAAATCAGTAGCAGAACATATCCAAAACCTTCTAATTTCAGAGAAAATAATTCTCTATTTGCTGTTGAAGAAAAAAATATTCTTAATAGAAAAAAAAGGGAAAGGCGAAACTTGAGTATTGCGTTTAATGACTCAAAGTATTGGGTGCCATAGCAACGCGCTTGAGAAATGGTCTGCATAAGAATCTCTTTGAGTTTCTACTCCAAATTAAAGTGTAGATTGTGTTGTAGATTCTGTAGTTCCATTTTAATATTTTAAACAGCGCTTTTCGGATATTTTCTTGTCGTTAAAAAGACGTTGCTCATTTAAAATTAAGCGTTTTTTATTTTTTCGAAATAGTTCCTGTTAAATATCTTAAAGTATTTATTAAGGAAACGGGAAAAAAATCTTTTTTTTCCCATTAAGTTTCCTAAATAAACTTTGTGTTTGCAGTTATAAATATTTAATATACTTCAAATGATGTTGCGGAGAGGAATTTATTAAATGCGTTTAACGATCTTACAGTTGTTCAGCATATTCATACATTTTTAATTCGTTTGTTGATTTAATGCTTTATTGATTGCCCATTATCACGATAGTGGAACCAACTACATTTTTTTAGTTTTTACAGGCTGACGTCATTTATAACATTGTGTTTGTTGTGTTGCCAGATTCCGTGCTTCAGGCGGTACCATAGATATCACAATTGTTAAATCAAATATTGATAAAGCAGGAATTATATCTAATTACTTTACTAATAATTGGTTATAAATGCACGTCTTCTAAAATATTAAATTAAATTAGATAAAATAAAACAGCCTTGCATTTTTTTAACGTATTCATGCATTTTAACTAATTCATTTATATGAACCTTTATTAATTGGTCATCATTACAATAATGGACAAACTACATAATGCTAATAAAGGATTATAAATGCACAGTCCTTACAATATTTTAAATGTTTATCGTTATTTATAAAATTCTTCTGCCCATGTGTTTGTAACAGAACTGCTATTATTATTATGATAGGGTTACAGTTTTAAAAAGTTATTTAGCGAGTAAGTGTATTTATATACATTTCACTTGATATTTTATGTTTTTGTTTATTAAATACCGCTTAATGGGACATTGCACCTTAAAATGCATTTTTGAAAATTATTACTTCAAACATCAAAATTTCTTTATATGTAAAATTCTTTTGTTCGTGTGTTTGTAATAGAACTCCTCCTAAACGGCTGGGCTGATTTTGATGAAATTTTCCGTATGTAATTAAGTTGATGCGAAAATGGTTTAGATTCAGTTTTATCTGATAGAAAATGTTTTTTTTTTGTTTATTAAAAAATCCTGAATTACTCGCTTGTGATTATTAAAATGCCACTTGAAACCCTTCACTGCCAACGTATGTGGTGTCAGCGCAACGGGCTTCAATACGAGAAGTCCCAGGACCGAATCTCCGTTCGAGCGATGTGGAAATTTTCATTTAATCTAATTACGTTTGTGATGACTGTGGTGTGGTCAAGTATGTATAAAATAATTTGTTTTCCTTAGTTTTCGATCAAAACGGTTGAATTTATAATTTTAAAAACATTTTACAATTTTTGGATTTTTCAGCATAAAACAGGACAACTTCTGTCTGGTCGCCTAGTAATATTTAATAATTACGTAAGTTAATGTAAATAAACGAGAAATCAGATTATTATCACTTTTTATAAAAATGATTCAAATACTAACGAAATTATTTGGTTTCGTATTATAATTTATCAAAAATTGTAGTGTATAGTGAATTTAAATAATTGCATTTAAATAAGATTTCAGCTTCGAAATACACTGAATTTAAAATTCCCTATATTAATGGTGATACGAGATTTGTGAGTGTAACTAAAATATATAATTTTAAATTTTAATTTAGTATTACTAATTTTTCGAACATATCTAATCACTACTTAAAGGCATATGTTTGAACTCCACATTTTTTAGTTGATATCATTTGCTAATTCATGATACAAAAAATTTTTATATCTAATTTTTAATTTATTTAGAAAAATATTACATTTAGAAATAAAAATGTCACTCTAGTTGTAGTTTTCAACTGTTTAATATAAATCCTTAAACATTTTTCATTTCTAGAAGAAAACAAAGTAGGTTTTATAAACAATGAGATTTTTATGTCATTTTAACAAAAAGGTAATGAGAAAGACAAATATGAATCTTGTAATCTGTTATGTAAATTAAATGACAATTCTTCACATGTGACTACCTCTATTTCCTAAGTATATTATTTTACTTTTTTTTAAACTGTTTATAACGATTAAGTTATATTGTCCTTCTTTTATAACATATAAATTATTTTATGCTATGATCTTTTCTAACAAAGATACTATTCATAGGTACAGAAAAAATTAATTTAAATATAATGCAACTTTTTTTGTTTGTATTGATTAGTTTAAAATGTTATAAACCATTTACAATTCAACAAATCGCCTGCAAGTGATACGGCATGCAGTTCATAATTAATATTTATATTTCTTAGATATATTATTTAAATTCTTTTTTAAAATACTTACTACAATAATCCAACTTCTTTATAAAACTGACTTGAAGACCGCAGTAATAAATTATCCACAGTATTTTAAT
>CM063506.1:88946174-88968674 GCA_032207245.1 Pardosa pseudoannulata
CTTGTTAAATATTGGTATTAAATGTCCTCGTGGAAAAATAAGAAAATACATGTATACAGTTTGCACAATTTGTATGTATTTCTGTACTATATTACTGATATGTTTGTATACTTGCGTTAACGTAGGTTGAATTATTTTGTAATAAAGTACGGTGGATGTAGTTTTTCTGCACTCGCTTTTGGCTATCGTTGCTATAAACCTTCTGGTTGGCAACGAGTGTGGGTCTCTTCAGTCCTAAATATAAAATTTCGGCTTTCCAGGGTTAATCATTTTTAGATATGCCTTACAGCTTTAATGTACGTTATATTGAAATTTTACAGATTTAGAAAATTGCGATCAAACGGAGAGGAGCACTAGTAAACAGTATTGCAGTCTTGCATATAAGCCAAAAACCTTCTGGTTGACCGCAAGTGTGGATCAGTTCAGTCCTAAATATAAATTTCATCTTTCTATGGCTAATCATTTTTAACCCTTTGACTGCTCAATTTGTAAACCCAGATCTCTTTAAAAATTGCGTATTTTTTTGTTGCATAGTTTAAGTATATATATATATATATATATATATATATATATATATATATATATATATATATATATATATATATATATATATACACACACACATATATATATACACACAGATATATATATATACATATATACACATATATATATATACACACACATATATATATATATACACACACACACACACACACACATATATATATATATATATATATATATATACATTTTTTTTCTAAAAAATATTTTTTATATTGACTTTTATCATGAGAAACTAAGCTTTCAGAAAAAGTAATTTCAAGTGTTATCACATAAAAAAATTATTTTTTTTAATAAATTTCAGTTGAAATACAGTTAATTTCTTTTTATAACATACTATCTATAATTCTATTATCTAATATAACTATATTTCTAGTCATATAATTCTATTTATTACTAAATTAAATGTCTAATACTGTATATAATTTATTCCACTGGTTAAACGGTGAAAAGGGAAATGTGCTTCTTAAAAAAGGAAGAAAAACACATGCCCGCGAAAATCGCGGGATGAGCAGTCAGAGGGTTAAGTTATGCCTCACAGCTCTAATGTGCGTTTTATTGAAATTTTACAGATTTATCAAATTGCAATCAAATGGAGAGGAGCACAAGTAGACACTATTACAGTCTTGCATACTAAACTTTGACGTTCTGTAGCAATTTTTCTTTCGAGTAATACGAGATACGTATCTATAGACGTTAAGTATGACTAGTCATAACCAGTTCAGGAATGGTCAAAAATGATATTTAAAGTTTTTTCATGGCGTAACATTGGAACTGGACAAAATTAAATTAGGCAGAGTCAAAATAAGTATTTACGTAAAATCTGAGCACTGAAATATATTATGATTATAATACTTCCTTTATATTGCACAAGGATGTAAAAATACATATGCATACATATTTCAGTGTATTTGTAAGTTCAGATTTTGCAAAATAAATATGTGATTTCGTTTGCCGAACTTTTCCAGTAATGTACCTATTTAAGCCATGTTTCAGAAATAACTTCTAACTTTTACGAAATTCAAAAATAGTTTTTTAGTTTCATTATTTAAAGAATATGGGTGTTAAATTCAATTTGTATAAGACTGCATTTTAATCATATTTTTCAACGTAAGCTTAATCATACGTTGTTAAACATGCAAAATAAAAAATATGTTTTTTAAATTAAACAAATATCAAAAGATATGAATCAAGGTCGAATTAAATGTATCTTACCTGAAAATCACATCAGAAAATACCATAAAGGCTAAATTATTAAAATAAATTCTTCATATTACAAAAATCATATGAAAATCTAAACAAATTATCATTTCCGCCTTTTTGTGTCCAATAATTTCTTTTTAGAATAAATTTTGTGTTCTTCGAGCATGTGCTACGAAACTTCGTTTGTTTAACATGGATTAGGGGAATTATCAAAACAATGCATTCTGAATACATATATAGATTATATCTTGTTACTGATTGGGAATCTCAGATAAGAACTGCAGTATTTATTTACAAGGAAATATCTGAAATTTCTCACACATCTGGGAAATAAGACTATGAGGTTAGCGGGATAATTTAAATTTTTTGGAAACTTTTTGGAATAGCAATTGGATAATGATCCCAGAGAATTTTTTAAAAGCACGATAGCTACTACAGTTTTGTTGTTGTTGTATATGCCACTTGGTCTAACCAATTAAGCCGGAGGTTACTCGTATTTAAGGCAAGGGGGTGCTTCTTTCGTTTTGACGAACACCTCAAGGGTGAAAGACTCTTGCTCAAGTGGGTCCTCGTTGAAGCAACGATTAAGCAGAAGTCCTATAGTCTTGGCCTGCCAGCCCCAGAGGAGAGCAGCGGTATCTCAGTTGGTAAAGGCAACGATCTCGTAACTAAGAGGTTGCGGTTTCGGAACCAAGCCGGTCTAAGATCCACCGTATTCGCTAAAAGTGACTGGGGCACTTAAAAATATGTCCGTGGTCACAATGTCAACGAAGTTCTTAATCAATACGTCTGGGGTGGCAGACCAAGTCTATGGGTGTTCTGCTTGTTCCCTGCTTCGAAATTACGAGGACCCACTTAAGCATAAGTCGAACTTCCATTCTTGAGATTTTCTTTGAAACGAAAGGTGCACCCTTGGCCTTAAATCGAGTAGCATACGGCTCATATCGTGCTTGGTTTGACCAAGTGGCATAAGACAATAACAAGAACAACAATATAAATACGATTAAACGTAAAATGTTGCCTGTTTTAGCATCTAATTGCCATTTTTGATTACACCCACACTCTATACAACGAAAAGCCGCATTATAACGGCCATTAACACTACCGATTTACAATAATGCCCCTCAAAGATATCGACGAACTGATAGGTAGTTGAAACAATGCTTTGTCTGGTACGTTTAAAGTACATTTTAAAATCCATTCATACAAAACAAAAGAGTTTTTTGCAAGTTTTGTTTGCTTATATGCAGAGAATAATTTTGATTTTTTTGTTTGTTTATTATTTCCTGATAGCATGTCAATGAAGTATTAGGCTCTACCTACGAGGGTCAACTATCTTAAAGGTTTGGGATGTTTGGAGTGCCTCCGGTTGTACAATTCACAGTAGCTCATGCTATACAGCGCAGTACAACTACAGTTGTGTGTTGTAGTTGTCTTATGGCCCTTGCTCAAACCAAGCACGATTCACGTTTTAAGGCAAAGGGGTACGCCTTTCGTTTAAACATCACCTCAATGGTGAAAGAACGTCTTTGCTTAAGTGTGTCCCCGTAAAGTTAAAGCAGGGACCAAGCAAAAGACCCATAGACTTGGCCTGCCACCCCCAGAGGTATTGATTGAGAACTTGGAGGACATTGTGACCACGAACATAATTTACGTGCCCCAGTCAACTTCAACGAACACGGCGGATCTTAGGTCATCGGGTTTCGAACCCGTAACCTCTCAGTTACGATATTGTTGCCTTTGCCGACTGAGCTACCGTGGCTAGAGTACAACTACAGTAAAAAATATTATACACAAACACATTAAATACATTATATATAAACACAGACATATGCAATACACAGAAATACATTAAACAAAAGAAAACTTCTTAAGATATTTACATGAAAGTTACGTAAAGTGCAGTGCAACGAAGTTTTATATTCAAAGACATTTCAGACTTAGAATTGTTACGGGCTTGCAAGTTCTCCTTAATTTTGTTCCTTATATCGATGTTTCTTATTTTGAATTGCAGGAAGATTTCGGTTCAGGACGAAAATGTCTATACATTCAAAAATCTCAATATAACAAAAGTTAAGGCTACAGTCTCCATCAGATATCAGTTCTTGAGCTCTATTAACACAATGTATGCGGTACACGTACTAGTACGTTTCCTGACGATTGGTACTTTGGCGCGCGATACGTACTAATACGTTTTCTGACGATTGATAGATACTTGAGCGCGGGTGACGTACTAGTACTGGTTAGTGTAACAATATGGTTTGTTTGTGGGTACAAAAATAACGGTATATACAGGAAAACGAAGCCGAATGTTCTTGTCTACTACATAGATTCTGGAACAATTTAGACACATAAAAACTACTTTTTACATCAGTCGATGCAAAACCACAGAACGGGAAAAAAATAAAACTATATACTAGTATTTCTATTTGATTTTTCATATTTACGATACTATTATAAATTTATCTACTAAAAAATATATTTTTTGTTTACAAAAATCTTATGGTTGTTATTTATATATATATATCTATTTATATATTTGTTTATATATATCAATATAACATACGAAAAGTTGGTTAAAAAATTAAATAGTTTTCGATCTATTGAGATATAAATGAATAACTAAATTTAAGCGCAAAACGCCCGCTCCCGGTACAATTCCGCTGCGAAATATACCCTCAAACAATGTGTTAAGATAACACCATTACCTTGAGAGACGAGTTTAACTTTGAACCTTAAAGTAAATGTGCAAATGATAGTTCTGATGGCGCATCATGCATATTTTATACAATTTAATAAGTCATTTAGTGTCCACATCCTTTTTTTCAATCAGTTCCATCTACTTATGTAGTTTTTTTTTTTCAATACATCTTGGATTATATTTTACCAGCTAGCAAAATAAAAATCCCATACAAGTTTTTAAAAAGTTAATCATGAAAACTCTTTTTTATAAACACCGACTCATTTCAGATTGTATCACGTTATTGTGCGATGAAGTGTGAAAAAAAAACATCGGATCAGAATGACAATGAGGAATTTCAAGGCGTCGGTGTTTTCTGTGGAATCCGATCACTTTCTCCCTCTCAGGGTTAAGCAAGACATTATAGTAACAGTACTTAAGGTAATCATCAAAGGCTACGCACGAATTGATGAGGATTTTTAACAGTTACTGCCATCCGAATGCGTTGTAAGGATGTAAAAAATACTGTACGAATTTGCTAAGGTTTGAGGAAAAGATCGTAATAAAATCCAAAATATCAGTGATATTTGCAAAATTCAAAAAAGAAGCACATTAAAAAATAAAGGGATGATACACTATATTGCCATAGTTGACTGGTCACTTGTGATTTTAGACATTTTGTTGAATATTTAGAAAAATACCAGAGGAATAATCCTGAAACTTCAGCCGTATAAACAAGATGGTACACGTCATATATTTCAGCTAAGACTTTTTCCCGAAACCCCATAGGGGACCGTCAACAAATTGAAGAAAAATGAATATGTTTTAGATAACTCTTTAAAAAGTAATGCAAGAAAATCGTTGAAACTTTAGCCCATGATTAGAATGCTTCTTGTAATAGCCTGTGTTCATTGTATGAGGATAGCACGAATATTCGTGGATAAATTAAGGTTTTCATATATAAACAATTCCAAATTTCTCCAAGTGTTTTGCTTATAATTTGCAGAGTTCTCGATATCAAATAATGTATTTTCAGGACGCATGTCAAACGACATTGTACATAATACCCTGTAATCAGAAAAAAATTAATAAATATTGGATGGAAGATGAGCAGGTTTACTGAATAATGTTTCATTGCAGATGCACGAATACAATCAAAATATAATGTGAATAACATATTAGCTAAATGTATAGAGCAACTTTACGAAAACTAGAAGTCATTTTTTAACCCTTAATTTGACAAGATGTTTTTTCAAATATTTTTTAATTTCTGTTATTTTCCCATGTCTGTATAGACATTAGGATCTCTGTAAAATAAGCAAAAAAAATATATCATTTTCCATTTTTGAGATAATTAATGTCCGCTATGGAGAACACTGACAATTATGTTATATAGTAGTTATAAATATACATGTCCGGTGTAGCGGTCAGACTTAGCCAAATTAAGGGTTAAAATAGCTGCCACTGGTATCCTCTATTTACTAGATAAACCTTTGCAAGTGCTTTAATCACATCCACTGTCAAAATTCTATGTCACATGAGTACATTATCTGGACTTATAATTATGTACGGTTCAATCGGATAATTGAGTAAAAAGACGCTTCGTATTTCCAAATTAGAAAGTGTTTTTATAGGCAAAAGAACTAGTTTTCTTGAGTTTATGTAAACTTAATAGTTTCTCTCTCGAACTATAAAAAAAGTCCATGTAAAATCTATTGGCGCTTCAAGGTCACACTTTCTCGTTTCCTCAGTCATCGGTTACTATGGTAGCGACCAAGAAGCCTGTGCATTCACACTTATTTTCAGCACTTCAGTTGAGGATTTGATTCTAATACGTTCAGACGACTTGCTTTATTATTATAAGCAAAGTCAAAATTTTCAGTTGTGCATAAATGCGTTAACTCTTAACATAAAGGAAAGTTTAACAATATGTATAAAATGGTTATAATAAATCACAGATGTTTTTTTAAAAATACAAAAATTCATTTTAATTTAGAATTCTTACTAAAACATTAGGAATCTCTACCTTCTAAAGAAATTTTCCCTTTCTAAAAATGTGTCAACAGACCATAAATCTTTAAATACATAATAAAATTATACAAAATATTGTTATTGCATTAAGACCTCTTTCAATTCTTGTAAAATCAAAAAATAATACAGTACAATTTTGGAATAAAAACTTTACTAGGGTCCACATAACTTTATAATATACTTATTAACATACAACTTAAATTTAAGGAATTTCAGAACTACATTCTCTTAAATAAATTAATTATTAAGAAATACTTTTGATATTTAGATTAAAAGAATCGTACAAATATAAAGAAAAATAGTGAGAAATTATAACTAATTACTCATTAAAATTAGCGAAATGTTCAATCATCTTAATGATATTATTTATGTAAATAATACAACTTTGTGTGTGAAAAAAAAACCTTTTTTAATGGAATTTTTTTAATCTTACGGATTAGAATATAACATACAATTTTTGAATTGTAATTTTATGAAATGGGATTATATCTTAAATTTATGAACTTAGAAACAGGTCTGAAATTACTCATAAAATTTTTGTGTAAAGTATTAAGTATTCTTCGAAGTGTAGTCTAAATAAACATACTTTCATCATGCACGGAGAGCCCACACGATGCATGACACCCCTTAACACAGTGGGAAAAAAGAGTAAAATCATTCCCCAACTATCGTTACCATAGTTACAGTTGGTCATGGGGGAAAAATCAGTGACCTTGAAGTGCATATTGAGTTTACACCGAGTATAGTACGTATGGTATACCGGTATGAATGAATGTTCATACTCATACTATGTCACTTCACCGATAAAGTTAATATAGTTAAAGATTATAACACATTTTAATGTGTTGAACTATACGAAGAATGTTGGAAGAATTAAACGAGTTTGCTAAAGGCTTGGAAAAAGCTCATTAGAAACAAAATTAAAATGATGTTTAAAAATTTAAAAAGGAACATATTACACAATTGTTATTTTTCCAATGGGTGTGGTACTTATGGAAATTTTCGTACTTATACTATGTCATTACACCAATAAAGTTAATATAGTTACAGATTTTAACACTTTCAATGTGTTGTTCTATGCGAAGAATGTTGGAACAATTTAATGATTTCGCTTGGGAAAAGCTCATTAAAAACAAAATTAGAATGATGTTTAAAAATTCAAAACGGAACATACGACACGATTATTATTACTTCCAATGGGTGGGGCACATATGGAAATTTTATTATGGGAGCACAATATCAGCGGCCAATATTACTTCCTACGGACAACATACACAAATTGGGTCCTCGTGATTTAGAAACAGGGAACAATCTGAACACATCCCAGAATTGGCTTGCCACCTGCAGAGGTACCGTTTGAGAATTTGAAAAACGTTGGGACCACAAAACTTTTTACATGCCCCAGCCGCCATCAATGAACACGCGGGACTTTATTCAGCTTGAGCCTCCAACTCGGAACCCTCCGATTATGAGATCGATGTCTTCATCGAATGAGCTAATTCTGCTCTACATACTACACATCAAAGGGCGAATAATTTAATGCCGATTGTATTTCAATATTTGTTGAAATTCGCACAAATAACATAGATATAAAACATAATAATAAACAGAACAATTAATTATATTTTGCAAATAGTTTCACATTGAAATATCATATCTTTATCTATAGTTTGATCATGGCTTTAATATCACGCACTATGAAGTACAAATATTGCGATTATAGCCATATTTAGTCCTTGTGACTAACAAAAATAAATACCACTATAAATTTGATCATAGGTATATACCTAAATTTAAACGAGAGCTACACGACACTCTTTGGTACCAGAATTCGTGGGTTTGAAACCTACTATGGTATAAATGTTCGTAGCCGTTAAGAATTGGCTCTAAGCCAATGCATTACATTAATGCTGCTCATAATATTCAAAATTTCTTAAATTTCATATTTGCTTTAGTCTCGCGAGTCTATAATAGCTCTGATTTAAGACATTCATTGATATAGATTCAGAAGAAATAGTTCTGGCGTTAATGAGTTAAAAGGGGTCACAGACGAAGGCGATAGTACAGTGCTCGCAGCTGTGTAAAAGTCTATCCTCTATTTCAACCCAAGACGTTACGCTATATATTCCCCGGCTCATTAAGACAAGAATGCAGGGCCGGGCAAGCAAATGGACTCACATCACCTGCATAAGATTGTATTACAGATGTCAGTTCATGCCATAATTCCTGCGGATTCCAGGGCAGTGTCTACATGCAGGCTTGATTGGTAACTTTCCCAAGTGTATAGCTTCGTTGTAAAGTGAAAGGTTTTTTGGTTTCTTATAAGAGAAGAGAACTTTAAAATTATTTCTGTTAATTAAAATAAAATGCTTATTTAACTTTTCTTAGGGTCTGGAACATAAAAATTTGCTAAACATTCCAGATTTTTTTTGCACTACACAATGCAATATATTTCAGTTTATCTTCGTTGTTGTTCTCTTGGTTAAGACTATTAGTTATATCTATTCTAAAAAAAATCCTAGATTTTTTTACATTAAAGAATACGACGTATTTCAAATTATATGCTTTGTTTCACTCTTGATTGAGGCTACACATCTGTTCTACAAAAATTTCAGATTTTTTTTTTATTAAATAACACAACATATTTCAAATTACGTGCTTATTCGTTTTTGTACTATTACAAGAGACTATACATCTATTTTACAAAATTCCCAGGTTTTTTTTTTCGTTACAATTTATTAAATAATACATATTTCAGATCGTATGCGTTGTTTTATTATCGTTTAAAACTATACATATATTCAACGAGAATTCCATCTTTTTCTTTCATTAAACAGTACAATACATTTTAAATTATACGAGCATGCATTCTTTTACTCACCGTAAGCTATACATCCATTTCTCAATCCCAGAATTGTTTTACATTAAATAATGCACAATACTTCAGATTATATGCGTTGTTTTACTCTCCATTAAAAGTATACATCTATTCAATAAAATACCCAGATTTCTTTTATCATTTAGTAATACAACATATTACAAATTATATGCGTTATTTTATTCTTGATTGAGACCTATTTTTCTTGATACACCTATTTTTCAAACATCCTACATTTGTTTCGATTAAATAAAGCAACATTTTATATTATTTGTGCAGACGCTTTTTTATTATAGATAAAAACTATACATCTGTTCTACAAAACATCCCATATGTTTTTACTTTAATATAACATATTTCAAATTATATAAATTATATTGCCGCATAAAGGAACTTCCAACGAGCTCAGTGGCCGAATGGTCAGAGCACGGGATCTTGACCCAAAGTTTGTGGGTTCGGTGCTCGCCATGGTGGTTGATCCAAAGTAGGGATTCTTAATTTAAAAATGTTATTTATTGTTGCCTTATGTTCTCGAACATTCTAGATCTTTCTTCACTATGTAAATTAGTTACTTCTCGAATATTCTGTTCGGGTATAAAAGCTGATACCCACTAGTTGAGTCAACTTCTCGATCTTGTAAAGTGGCGAGGTTCTACTTTGCTTCAATAAATTCGTTTGTTATGCTAGAAGGTGTGTTCATTCGAATCTTCGTGACAATGTGATATAGCAGTTTCCAGCTGATTTAATCCGCTTTGTGATAATTAAACTATGCATGTTATTTCATACTGGTACCTCTATCCTACTTGCAAAATTTAGCGAATTATGAAATTGCGGCCCACAAACATGCAAAAGGCTACCAATCGGGCACTTAAGCCTTTACAAATTGGTAACGTCTTGTGCAGACAGTATTAACTTTAACACTCGTATCAAATTAGCCTTCAACGCTAAAGATGCTTAACGTACAGCAATGTCAAATATTATAACAGATTTATTTTGCCCAGCAGCAAAAATCATAGACATCAGTCAAAATTAGATTTCCTTTTATTGATTATTGTGTAATTAAAGGATGTAATAAAACAATTTCCTTCCATGTGTATATTGTTTATCAATGAATTTGCCAGATGACAGCCAAATGGTTGGGAGACGCTCTTCAGTACCAGAATTTGCGAGTTCGAATCCCGCTGCTATCATGGATATTCGTAGCTGTTCGGAATCAGCTTTAATCAGTAGGTCCTGATGTCATTACCCTGAGTGTAGTGAATACTCAAAGGGAATCATTAAGAAATCCAATTATTTATCGTAAAACTTTTGTTTCTTTTTTTCACGAAGTGGAGGAGGAATCACAATTGCAAAAATTTATGATCTTACGATTTCAACGGAAATCCGTTTTGACCATGCCTAAATCCATTTTAACGAGTTTAAAGTTTCATTAATATGAACATAAGCGAACATTTGAACTTTCAAACTTCTTAATAACCATTTGATTCCTGACTGAATGTATTTTTACCAGCTTCGTTGTGACGTATCAAATTAGCATTCAACACTGAAGATGCTTAACGTACAGCAATGTTAAATATTAAACCAGATTTTATTTCGCGCAGCAGCAAAAATCATAGACATCAGTCAAATCTAGATTTCCTTATATTGATTTTTGCATATTTAAAGCTTTAATAAAATAATTTCCTTTCATGTGTATATTGTTTATCAATGAATTTGCCAGATGGCAGCCAAATGGTTGGGTGACGCTCTTCAGTACCGGAATCTACGAGTTCGAATCCCGCTGCTATCATGGATATTCGTAGCTGTTCGGAATCGGATTTAAGCAGTAGTTCCTGGTGTCACTATCCTGAGTGTAGCGAAAACTCAAAGGGAGTTACCAAGGAATCCAATTATTTTTCGTAAAATATTTGTTTCTTGCTTTCACAAAGTGAAGAAGGTTTGGTTTGGTTTTGGAGTGCTACGGTCTACTTTTTGCAACGCGAGGGCTAATGAGACCGAGACCTACTGCTTAAAGCTGATTCCGAACGGCTACGAACATCCATGTCTCTGTGGGATTCGAACCCACGAACTCCGGATCTGAAGGCCAACACCCTAACCATTCGACCATCGTTCGGCATCAAAGTGAAGAAGGAATCACAATTATAAAAAATTATAATCTTCCGATTTCAACGGAAATATCCGTTTTGATCATGTCTAAATCCATTTTAACGAGTTTAAAGTTTCATTAACATGAACATAAGAGAACACTTGAACTTTCAAATTTTAAATAACCATTTGATTCCTGACTGAATGTATTTTTACTAGATTCGTTGTGATGTCTATGTGTATATATGTATGTATGTATCTCGCATAACTGTGAAACGAAAAACCATAAAATGTTGAAATTTCGTATATAGATCTGTTATAACGTCTATTTTTCCATAATTATTTTTCCAGTTTTATTTGCACGTTATATGAAAAGGAAACTCAATATAACAGTTATTAAAGTACTATCGATAGCCACCAGATAGCAGTACTTCAGCTGTAATTATTGTTGAAAATCCTATATAATAATAGCCTAAGTTATCTGTCCGTCTGTCCTCGATTTCATGAAGCGGTTGGACCTGGAATGGATATGGCCATTCATATTGGATTTTTGATGAATTAGGGTTAGCAAATTTCAAAGCAAGTCTTTAAAACTTTGAAAATCCCCCCTTCACCCTTTTCGAGCTTTGAATGCCATTATTTCAAGTCCTATTTTCCCCTCTTAAGAGCAGGTGATTAAATTTATTAATTTATCACATTATAAGTAGATGAAAACAACATTTATTTCTAGGATTATGACGTCCTTCCTTTAACCATCTCATTTAATCATTTCTTATTTTAAATTATTTAAGTATCGTCTGCATTATTTTCATACATTTTATCACTGAACTTATACGTAATAAGTGATATTACGTAAGTAATTTTCTTTTAGATTTGGCTTAAATAATAGATTAAGTACATATGAGATAATTTTAAATTTAATCATCTATTATTTTTTGTTCCAATGAAAATTTTATCATCTGCACTAAAAACAAATTTTTTCATAAAAGTCTAGGAATCTATTTCACGGACTAATAAATATATAGCGTTAAGTTATATATCTTTGAAAATTAAGATTTGTTCGTTTGTATGTTTTGTTTTTTAGATAACCAATGGTTAAAATGAATTCAGTGTGATTCTAAACTGCACTAAATCAATTAATTGAAATAAAAAACAACTAGGACCAGATATTTCAGCCAAAAATAATTTTTTTTACCTGCCTCGTAGGGTACTTTACAATTTTTGGAAAATTAAAATTTTTACTAATGTCGTATGATACGGGCTATATGCTATTTAATATATGCTAGTCATTAATGAATAAAATTCTAATCCTTGCAATTAAGATTGTATAAAAATTTGGTGTTATTAAAACTAATATTTTATCAATTTCGTAACTGTACCCTTTATTGAAAAATTAGAAATCGTATCGTACATTTGAAGGAAATAAGTTTAAACAATGCAGAACGTGTACCAGATAATTTTTTAGCCAAAATTAAACTATTTTTTTAACCTGCCTCGTAGGGTACTTTACAATTCTGGAAAATTAAAAATTTTACTAATCCTGTCATATGACGGGCTGTATGCTATTTAATATATACTACTCATTAATGAATAAAATTCTAATAATTTCCTTTCATGTGTATATTGTTTATCAATGAATTTGCCAGATGACAGCCAAATGGTTGGGTGACGCTCTTCAGTACCGGAATCTACGAGTTCGAATCCCGCTGCTATCATGGATATTCGTAGCTGTTCGGAATCGGATTTAAGCAGTAGTTCCTGGTGTCACTATCCTGAGTGTAGCGAAAACTCAAAGGGAGTCACCAAGGAATTCAATTATTTATCGTAAAATATTTGTTTCTTGCATCCATGAAGTGAAGAAGGAATCGCAATTGCAAAAATTTATAATATTCCGATTTCAACGAAAATATCCTTTTTGACCATGCCTAAATCCATTTTAACGAGTTTAAAGTTGCATTAATATGAACATAAACGGACACTTGAACTTTGAAATTTTAAATAACCTTTTGAATTACTGACTGAATGTAATTTTTACTAGCTTCGTTGTGACGTCTATGTGTACTGATATGTATGTGTATGTATGTATCTCGCATAATTATGAAATAACGAGCTATAAAATGTTGAAATTTCGTGTATAGGTCTGACATAACGTCTATTTCTCCACCCTTATTTTTTCACTTTTATTTGCATGTTATAGGAAAAGGAAAACTTAATATAACAGTTATTAAAGTACTATCGATAGTCACCAGATGGCAATACTTCAACTATAATTATTGTTGAATCCCCTATATAATTACAGCCTAAGTTATCTGTCCGTCTGTCCATGAATTTATGAAGCGATTTGACCTGGAATGGATAGATGCATCCATATTGGATTCTTGATGAGTTAGGGTTAGCAAATTTCAAAGCAAGTCTTTAAGACTTTCCAAATCCCCCTTCCACTCTTTTCGAGCTTTTAATGCCATTATTTCAAGTCCTATTTTCCCCGCTTAAGAGTAGGTGATTAAATTTATCAATTTATCACTTAGAAGTGGATGAAAATGACTTTTTTCTAGCATTATGACGTCATTCCTTTAAACATCTCATTTAATCATTTCTTATTTTAAATTATTTAAGTATCGTCTGCATTATTTTCATACATTTTATCACTGAACTTAGATATTACGTAAATAATTTTCTTTTATATTTGGCTTAAATAATAGATTAAGTACATATGTGATAATTTTAAATTTAATCATCTATTATTTTTTGTTGCAATGAAAATTTTATCACTGGTATTAACAACAAATTCTTTTCATAAAAGTCTAGGAATCTATTTCACGGACTAATAAATATCTAGCGTTTAAGTTATATATCTTTGAAAATTAAGAAGTTTGTTCGTTTGTATGTTTGTTTTTGTAGATAACCACATGGTTTGACTAAATGAATTCAGTGTGATTCTAAACTGCATTCACAGTATCGGGAGAGTTTAGAGGAATATGAAAATAAACATACTGAGCGTGTACCAGATAATTCTCAGCCAAAAAAACAATTTTTTTACCTGCCTCGTAGGGTACTTTACAATTTTGGAAAATTAAAATTTTACTAATCCTGTCGTATGACGGGCTATATGCTATTTAATATATGCTAGTCATTAATGAATAAAATTCTAATCCTTGCTGAATTAAGATTGTATAAATATTTGGTGTTATTAAAACTAATATTTTATCAATTTCGTAACTGTACCCTTTATTGAAAAATTAAGAAATCGTATCGTACATTTGAAGGAAATAAGTTTAAATGCAATGCAGAACGTGTACCAGATAATTTTTAGCCAAAAATTAAACTATTTTTTACCTGCCTCGTAGGGTACTTTACAATTCTGGAAAAGTAAAAATTTTACTAATCCTGTCATATAACGGGCTGTATGCTATTTAATATATACTACTCATTAATGAATAAAATTATAATCGTTGCTGGATTAAGAATGTATAAATATTTGGTGTTATTAAAACTAATATTTTATCAATTGCGTAACTGCACTCTTTATTGAAAAATTAAAGGATCGTATCGTACATTTGATTAAAATAAGTTTAAACGAAATGCTGAAAAATCTGTATCATTTAATAAGGTTACAAGGAAGTCTAGTATCCACATAATTTAAAATCTGGGATCTCTGAAACATTACAATGATAAAAAGCTATCATGAAGGAAAACTTTTAACAACTGCTGCCTTAGCTGCCTTTTTTACCTGCCTCGTAGGGTACTTTACAATTCTGGAAAATTAAAAATTTTACTAATCCTTTCATATGACGGGCTATATGCTAGTTAATATATATTACTCATTAATGAATAAAATTCTAATCCTTGCAAAATTAAGATTGTATAAATATTTGGTGTTATTAAAACTAATATTTTATCAATTGCGTAACTGCACTCTTTATTGAAAAATTAAAGGATCGTATCGTACATTTGATTAAAATAAGTTTAAACGAAATGCTGAAAAATCTGTATCATTTAATAAGGTTACAAGGAAGTCTAGTATCCACATAATTTAAAATCTGGGATCTCTGAAACATTACAATGATAAAAAGCTATCATGAAGGAAAACTTTTAACAACTGCTGCCTTAGCTGCCTTTTTTACCTGCCTCGTAGGGTACTTTACAATTCTGGAAAATTAAAAATTTTACTAATCCTTTCATATGACGGGCTATATGCTAGTTAATATATATTACTCATTAATGAATAAAATTCTAATCCTTGCAAAATTAAGCTTGTATAAATATTTGGTGTTATTAAAACTAATATTTTATCAATTGCGTAACTGTATCTTTTATTGGAAAATTAAAGGATCGTATCGTACATTTGAATGAAATAAGTTTAAATGAAATGCTGAACGTGTACCAGATAATTCTTAGCCAAAAAACAAACCTTTTTTTTACCCGCCTCGTACGGTACTTTACAATTCTGGAAAAGTGAAAATTTTACTAATCCTGCCATATGACGGACTGTATGCTAGTTAATATATACTACTCATTAATGAATAAAATTCTAATCCTTTTTGAATTAAGATTGTATAAATATTTGGTGTTATTAAAACTATCAATTTATTTATCAATTTTATTTATCAATTTCGTAACTGCACACTTTATTGAAAAATTAAAAAATCTTGTCGTACATTTGAATGAAATAAGTTTAAATGAAATGCGGAAAAATCTATATCATTTAACAAGCTTACAAGGAAATCTGTTGTACACATAATTTAAAATATGGAATCTCGGAAAATTTACAATGATAAAAGGCTATAATGAAGGAAAAATGTTTAATAACTGCTGCCTTAGTGGAACCGTTCGAAAGCCTTTCTCAACTCTTTCGTGGACTTTTTTCTTCCAACCGTCGACAAACAAGGTCACATTTCTCTGATTTATTCCCCCTTATTGCTAACTCCAAATCGCCCATTTGTCTTCTCTCCGAGGCACCCAAAACAAAATTCATTCTGACGTGACAGCCAATCTACCGAAGCCAAATTAATCTCGCATTCTCAGTAGCTTTTCTTTTTTGTTTATTCCCCAGGTTGGTCAAGACTCTTTGGCGTCATTGTCAGAGGCAGGAACATTGAATCACACACTTAAGCATCTCGGAATGTCTTTGGCGAGATTTAGAGTTAACGGTTCAGTGGTTGCTTTAAATGATAGCCAGACTGATGCAAAGAGAAAAGCGGTATTCTGTTCAAGAGACAGACAGCATCTACTCGAAGAGTGATCCGATAGGTCGGTTTAATTGAAGGCTAAGTAATTCTGTTTATTTTTTGACAATTCATTATTCTTTTCATAACCACTTAACGTCGCACTGCTGGAGAAACAAGCAAACAAAGTTCAGGCTTCATTTCACAGCCCTTTAGAAAAAGAACACGGTCAACTTACGGTACATCAAAATGATACGTCTCAATGCTTCAAGAGTTGATAGCGAAGTGTTTTGTTCATCTGTGGGAACAAGGCTTTGACAAACCCACCAGCGACACACACGTGGCACAAAACTAAATTTAACTGGCTATTTAGAAAAAAATGGACATTCAATTTGACTGCACAGTAAAGTTCCTAATCTTGAGAGAACTTGCTATCCACCAAAGAACTTGGGGCTTTTTGAATCCATCCACCAAATTTGGATATGATCTTGTGATAAAAAATAAGAAAACGTACAAAAATGCAATACAACATTGTCTACGTCACGTCTACGTGAAAGTTCTGTTGCTAAAGCCTTTAATGTAAGAGATGAATGTTATGAATTATTGACCGTGATGGTTAAGAGTTGTTAACAAAAGAGAAGTTAAATTTGGAGCAATGGAAGGCATAATATTTCAGATCTTAAATTTATACATACATACAATATTATATATATGTAATATATCAAAATTATTTTAGCTTAATATTTCTTTAAAAACCTCCTCTTTCCCATTCTAATTCCTTAAAATCTTTTTTCCCAGCCTCTAAATGTCTTAATAAAAGGAGTGTCCTTGACTTAAAATTCTTTCGATACATTTCCCAAAGCTTTCTGTCCTATAGATGTAAATTTTCTGTCCATTCAACACTTCTTCCAGCTGTCGCCGGCAAATGGCTCGGCATTTCTCCAGATCTTAACAGTTAAATTCGCTGAATATATTTCTTGTCCCTTTGGAAAATTCTATCTGTTTTCGTTCTTGGGTATACCTCTGTTCGAGCAAACTGATTTTTGTTTATTTCTCTTGTCTGTCGTTGATTAATAAATATGTCCTTTTTTAGCAGCTCTAAAATAAAGTTTTAATTAGACTTGTGCCGTTCTCTTCAATGTGGCCAGACTGCATCTTACCAAATTACTACTAAGCTGTTTAAAGTAAAAAGAAGTTAAGTCGGTGAACATTCCTTTGAATTTGACACTTTACAATTGAGAAATAGGTATTGCAGAATGAGAAGGGGAAAAAGGAGAATTTTAAATACATATTTTAGGTATATTAGTTTTGATATGTTATATGTATATATGTATGTAATATATCGAAATTATTTAAAACATATATTGCTTTAAATGACCAAATTAACTTAAAAATATAGAACTCTACTGAATTTCTTGTAAAAATTCATTCTAAAAGGAGTATTAATTGTGATGAGGCGATTTAGATCAGTAATATAATTGATTCATTCATACAAGAAGTAAAATGCTCGGGATCTAAATCTGACCTCATCACATCTTTGTAAAAGACAGAGGACCATAAAATTATATTCTACGGATATTGTTGTCTTGTACGGTGGTCTCGGGCGGGGTTCTGATCCCAGTCCCAGATTAGAATCCCGTCTCCGTACTTGACATTAAATAAGAATGTACCTTTGTGGAGTTATTTATGAGTCCCTAAGGGACAGTGCCCAATTAGAAGGGATAAGGTTTTCCACGTTGGCGGTCTCAAGGCGGGGTTTAAGCAGACCAATTAGATTCTTACAACTATTCCGATTGGACGATAAGAAGGAAGAGAGGACAAGGATGAAATTAATAAAATAAGAAAAATCTAAAAAAAAAAGAGAAGAGGTTCGGGAGTCGAGACGACTAGACAAGTCCGAGGGAAGGTGTTCGGTAGTCCAGACGAGGAGAGAAGTTGTGTATCGTTATATTGTGTATCGTTAAGATATAAATAAATATCAAAATAAAATCTGTCATTAATTGATTTATTTAATGACCATTAATTTACTATAATGGATCCTATTTCTTTAAAAATTACGTGACATATTTTACTGGGCACAAATTATTCGCATATACACCATATAGATGTGCACCTCTTTTTGTGATGACTTTGTAATTGCAATAAGCAGTCTATGTAACGAGAAATTACAAAATTAAGTACCTTAACTCTACCGGTCTACAACAACGAAAAATAAAAAAAAAGATACAGATGCATTCCCAAGCAATTGAAACATTAGTAACTGCAGCAATGCTTTTTAAGTTCGGTTTTAAACAAGTAAATAAAAAAGAAAATAAAATTATTGCAGAGAATTACTTTGAATTTATATTGTTTAATTACCTCTTGGTATAGCGTAAAGAAAGTATTGAATGCCTGAAATTTTATATCGAAAAATCTGTATAGAAAAAAAGAATCTTAATATTATGGTCATTAATGTCGTGTAGTCCTCTTTTATATTTAAGTATTAACCTGTGACCTAATGTATAGTGGTAATTATTTTGATTGCTTTGTGTAGAAATTTTTAATACTAAATTTAACCGCAGGTTATGAGAAACTGCAGACATAAGATATGAAAATAAACTAAAAGCTAAATTAAAAGCATCTGAAACCAGCTTAAAATAAAATAAGTCCATTTATTATAATGGTATATAAACATCTATGTACATACAAACTGATTCTATCTTCATAAAATATGCTTTATCAACACCTTCAAAATTAGGTGTCACACTAAATTAATTCTGACAATAATTTTTTATCACTTAAGTAATTATGTAAATATAAGAGAGGACCTAATCTCAATTTCAAAATGTATGTAAAAGGGGGTACCTTTGGGAGTTAAAATGGTGTGCCCGGAACACTGCTGGTTGAGGGCTGATCAGAATTGGGTATCTATTGATCTTCCGTCGGTTTGGTCAGGGCTTCCTACTGGGTGTTTGAGGTGCGACCGTGCTATTTGATACACACTGTCTATCAAAATAGGACAATTTATCATTACTATTATCTTTTATTAGCTGTTAAATTTCTCAGTCCAAATGCTTTAAAATGATACTTATAGTCTTTTTGTCAAAAAATTTCTTGGGCAGGGAAAAGACTCCACCCAAAACATTCGCGTGTGCACAGCGTACGCGGTAGAGTCCTCCAGCCCGGGAGACATTTTGAAAATTTCATTTTGGCCCGAGCTTAAAAGTATTTGCCCACCTCTGCTGTAAATGGATAATCAATTAGTAAAATAATATTTATTGAAAAAACAGTTGAAGAACTAAAAGAATTAGCATTTAAGAGTCATTACAGATTTTATTGAGTTTCAATAATTCAGTTTTGGAAATTCCGAATTAAAATATCAACATTTAAAGGAAGTTACTTGCCATGTAATTTTAATTTTTGATATAAACTACTGTCGTGAATATTTGTACTCCGTGGTGAACTTCATAAAATCATTCACAATTGACTAATGATCAGCTTATGGGACTTCTGCATACAGCTTTAGGGTGGGTCTGTACCAATATTAATAATTAATATTAAATACATATTTTGGGTATATTAGTTTTGATATGTTATATGTATATATGTATGTAATATATCAAAATTGTTTCAGTTTAATATTTCCTTAAAAACCTCCTCTCTAACATTCTAACTCCTTAAAATCTTTTTCAAAGCCTCTAAATGTCTTCATTAAAGGAGCGTCCTCGACTTAAAATTCTTTCGACATATTTCCTAAAACTTTCTGTCTTATGGATGTAAATTTTCTGCCTATTCAACATGTTTTCCAGCTGTCGCCGGCAAATGGCTCTACATTTTTCCTGATCTTAATACTTAAATTCGCTGAGTAAGTTTCTTGTCCCTTTGGAAAATTATTTCTGTCTTCGCTCTTAGGTACACCTCTGTTCGAGCAGAGTGATTTTTGTTTTTTCTTTTCTTTTGTCTGTCGTTGACTAGTAAAGATGTCCGTTTTAGCAACTATAAAATAAAGTTTTAATTAGACTTGTGTCGTTCTCTTCAAAGAAGACAGACAGTATCGTTCGTTATTACTGCTAGCTGATTAGCTTTCTCCTAGGCAAATAGCCCGGACAAGTGAAAAGAATAGGGGCTACATAATTATTGGGACCAGCAGGTATTATATTCCTGGATTACATATATATGTTTTGTTGTTGTATATATGTTATAATTATAGTGTGCAGAGGTTGTCAAACTTTTTTTGAATAGCAAACCTGGCATATGCTGACGGCACTCCAAGTTCTTCGGACGTATCAGTAATGGGGACGTGATAATAAAAGACAGCTAAGATTTCATCTTTTAATACTTTTTATGCCTTCTTTAGGAATTTAACGAATTTTAACTGACTATTCCTGATTATGCTGTGACACCTCTGACAAACGTTGGCACACAGTTTGAGAATAGGGAAGATAAAGGATGAGTCGTACCTCGAGATAAATACAAAGACAGTTCCTCGGACTTTCCGACAATGGTGTCGTGGTGAGAGAAGGCAACTAAGATTTTATCTTTTAATTATGTTCATGGCAATTTTTAATAATTTCACGATATTTTCTGACTTTTACTTATTACTGCCGCAGCACTAGTTGGAGGAAAGCGGATATTGAGTGTGTTGTAACGTCACAGCTCTAAAATAGGTAATTTTGGTAGCGTTATGGTCGAGCAGGGTTCTTCAAAGGCCTCATGAGGATGACACATCGAACACAAGCGAGATGGAGAAGAAAGAAGGATTTATTCTGATATATACAAATATTTACATCATTTACGTTCTCGCAAGGCTCATTCATGCTCGCCCGCCGGACAACTACCCTCAGCGTCTTCTCCCACACCAAACGACGCTTGGCCCTCGTGACGTCACTTGAAATCCCCCACACCCCTCTCTGTCTGTGACAGGCGCCTGGAACCTGGTATTCCACTCGGCCTGTGATTGGCTGATAAGTACATTGGTAGCGATTTCTAAAATTGGAAAAATATCTTGGCGACGCTTTCTGTGAATTTGTATATTATTTCCACAATCAGAAAGAGATAGGATCATACGTATAATTTTTTTCAAAGGGAGGGGGGTGAGTACATACTTATTGAAAGGCATAAGATAGTTAATTAAAGTTAAGTTACAAACTAAATTAATTAGATTTAACCGAAATGAGAAACTTTTACATGCTTTGTTAAA
Organism: Pardosa pseudoannulata; assembly: GCA_032207245.1. Classification (NCBI taxonomy): domain Eukaryota; kingdom Metazoa; phylum Arthropoda; class Arachnida; order Araneae; family Lycosidae; genus Pardosa; species Pardosa pseudoannulata. The sequence goes on from CM063506.1 coordinate 88,967,960, forward strand.
TACTTTTCTAATAAAACACAGAGCTGCAATATTTACAATTAGAACTTTCAATTTCCATTCTTTATTGTACATTCCAAATTCTTTTAAATAAAGGAATTAATAATGGACAAGTAGAGAGAAATAAATAGATAAGAAGCCAATTTAAATCAATGGATAAGAAATCAATCGTGGAAATCAACGCCAAGATATTTCGCCAATTTTAGAAATCGCTGCCAATGTACTTACCAGCCAATCACAGGCCGAGTGGAATACCAGGTTCCAGGCGCCTGTCTCGCTGTGTCTTTTCTAGAGGAGAGGTTAGGGAGGAGAGAAGGGAGGCATGGGGACCCCCCAGATCTCAAAGAACACGTTCGACTGACGTCAGAGCGAGCCGTAATACACAAACAAATACATATTAAAAGTTTTCCAGTATCATGACGCTACAGTGTATGTAGGTTTCCGAGTATGTATTATCAGTCCTCTACCACTATAAGACCTTCAAAAACACGACAGCTAGAACTGAGGAAGCTCAGTCGGCAAAGCTCATTCGAATTCATAATTTGCGGTTTCGAGGCTCGAGCCGATTAAAGAGCCACTTAATTAATGGCTTTTGGGGCGCGTAAAATAGATTCATGGTTCCCCTAGATTATATTATACCTTCAGAAATGTTAGATCCTTAACCCCTTCCAGTAAAATGACGAGTCTAGCTCGTCATTGGTTTTTCATTCCATACCGC
>CM063506.1:88973674-88978674 GCA_032207245.1 Pardosa pseudoannulata
AGCGTGATTCTAAATTGCATTCACAGTATCGGGAGACCTTAGAGGAGTATGAAGTTAAACAAATTATTGAGCGTGTGCCAGATAATTCTCAGCCAAACAAACCATTTTTTTTACCTGTCTCATAAAGTACTTCACAATTCTGGAAAATTAAAAATTTTACGGATCCCATCATATGACGGGCTACATGCTAGTGCAGTATGAAAAAGCCAGTATGGTATGTACAGATCCATCTAAACAAAAGTGATAATACTACATATAGTATTATGGATTAATATAACTAATGTGTAGGTTGAACCTCATTTTTTAATTCTTGATTAAGATTTCAGGACTGCATGTGCCCCCTTGTTCACCCTCTTGATTTTCCTTCGTTGTCAGCAATAAAATACAAATACTTGACCTTCACTAATCATACTAATTTTTTGCCCAGAAAAGAAAACTAATCAACGTCTTAGGGATTATCCCAGCCAGTCTTTTAACCTTGACATATTTCAGTTACAACAATTTGAGACAAAGTCTTGAGAGTCAAAAATAAAATTACTGAAGTGAGTGTATTCCCGTTGTAACGTCACAGCTCTAAAATAGGTAAGTTTGGTAGCGTTATGGTCGAGCAGGGTTCTTCAAAGGCCTCATGAGGATGACACATCGAACACAAGCGAGGTGGAGATGAAAGAAGAGTTTATTCTGGTATATACAAATATTTACATCATGTACATTATCAGCACGGCTCATTCATTCTCGCCCACCGGACAACTCAGCGTCCTCTCCCACACCAAACGACGCTTGGCCCTCATGACGTCACTCGAAATCCCCCACACCCTTATCTCTGTCTTTTCTAGAGGAGAGAATGGAGGCATGGGGACCCCCCCCCCCCAGATAGCACGAACACGTTCAACTGACGTCAGAGCGAGCCGTAATATATGTATTTAATTTTTATATTCTAGAAACTAATAAATATTAATATATAATTTACTGCATCATATAATTATCATATATTTGTCACTATAATATATATATATATATATATATATATATATATATATATATATATATATATATATATATTTATGTGTGTGTGTGTGCGCGCGTGATATTAAGAGCAAATTATATCTACCTCCAGGGTGTGGTGGATTTGATAGTTTCATTTCTTTACTTCCATTAATTACTGTAGGAAAAAAATTGGACAGAACTTAACGAAATTTGGACTTAGCTAAGAAAACTTTGAGTTATCTTTCTAAATGAATCCAACGTGATTCTAAATTGCATTCACAGTATTGGGAGACTTTAGAGGAGTATGTTGATAAACAAATTATTGAGCGTGTCCCAGATAATTCTCAGCCAAAAAACAAACCATTTTTTTACCTGCCTGATAGGGTACTTTACAATTCTGGCAAATTAAAAATTTTACTGATCCCATCATATGGCAGGCTACATGCTAGTGGAGTGAGAAAAAGCCAATATCGTATGTACAGATCCTACTAAACAAAAGTGGTGATACTGCATATAGTATTATGGATTAATAACTAATGTGTAGGTTGAACCTCATTTTTTAAGAAGTTTTATAATTCTTGATTAAGATTTCAAGACTGCATATGCCCCCTTGTTCACCCTCTGTATTTTCCTTCGTTGTCAGCAATAAAATACAAATACTTGACCTTCACTAATCATACTAATTTTTTCCCGTATGACCAGAAAAGAAAACTAATCAACGTCTTAGGGATTATCCCAGCCAGTCGTTTAACCTTGACATATTTCAGTTACAACAATTTGAAAAAAAGTCTTGAGGGTCAAAAATAAAATTACTGAAGTGAGTGTATTCCCGTTGTAACGTCACAGCTCTAAAATAGGTAATTTTGGTAGCGTTATGGTCGAGCAGGATTCTTCAAAGGCCTCATGAGGATGACACATCGAACACAAGCGAGGTGGAGATGAAAGAAGAGTTTATTCTGGTATATACAAATATTTACATCATGTACATTATCAGCACGGCTCATTCATTCTCGCCCACCGGACAATAGAGATGTAAAATAACCCGGAACTTTGAAGAAATGAGTATAAACCCGGGAATTTTGGGGAATAAACTAGGAATTTTGGGAACTTTGGGAAGAAGTCATTTTAACAATGTTTACATTTATTTTTTCAACAGCGGCTATTTAAGAACTAGCATATTATTTCTAAGAGATTTTTTTTTACTCTTGGCAATATATATAAATATATATTCAAGAAATAACAGCAATGAGGATTTAAATGATTTTATAGTAGTACTTGTGTAATTATCCTGTTAAATTTGTACCCTGTTCGTCTTATCAAACAGTTAAGTGGTTGCTTCAATTTTAATTGCTAATATAATAATTATATACATTATTTTTTATCATTATTTATTATGTAAATGACTTTATGCTCAAATTTTTCCCCTCCTTTTATAATATAAAAATAAATATCTTTAAACTTAAAATAACAGTTTATTATTTTTTGCAATGCATATATCATTTAAAGGTATCATCAAATGACATTGTTGCATTTTGTGTCCAATTCCAACACACATACACACATTATATATATATATATATATATATATATATATATATATATATATGTATGTATGTATATATATACATATATATATGTATATATATATACATACATATATATATATATATATAGAGAGAGAGAGAGAGAGAGAGAGAGAGAGAGAGAGAGAGAGATGTTATCCAAGAAAAATAATGATTTATGGGTTTTGTGACACTACAGATGATTGTCTATTATTTATGTAATAATAAAAATATTGGATATTTCTCAAAGGAAAAATAGACTCATACTTTCATGCTAAACATGATACCTTGTCAAATATAGTTAGTTAATCCCAATTATTCAATTTTTTTCCATAGCATATAATAATTAAATTTTATGAAAATATCAACTTTTGAGGTCTACAACAAAGACAGAAAAAAATGGTGTCATAGGAATTGGAGACTTCAAAATACTTCAAAATTCCCTTGTTTTGGAAATTTTCAAAATTCCCTTCCCAAAAAACCCGGTTTTTTACCGGGTTTAAACCGGGTTTTTTCCACTGCTCACAGCTCTACCGGACAACAACTCTGCGTCCTCTCCCACACCAAACGACGCTTGGCCCTCGTAACGTCACTCGAAATCCCCCCACACCCCTATCTCTGTCTTTTCTAGAGGAGAGGTTAGGGAGGAGAGAATGGAGGCATGGGGACCCCCCCCCCCCAGATAGCAAGAACACGTTCGACTGACGTCAGAGCGAGCCGTAATACACAAACAAATACAAATAAAAATAGTTTTCCAGTAGAGTGATGCTACACCGTTTTATCATAAGAATTTTCAGACAACTCTGAACCAACAGACTTAAGCTGAAAACCAACTTCAAAAACCTGCTATGATATCACATAAAACTTGCATTTTTTTTTTCACGACAATCCAATATGACACACTCTTATATCTATCAACAATTTCCGTATTATCTGTTTTGTATGCTGTAATTGCTGCAGTAAACACTATATCAGGGGTGGCCAACCTGCGGCTCGCGAGCCACATGCGGTTCTTTGAAGGATTATTTGTGGCTCTCGATGAATGTACTGGAGTTCACTTTTCATCTTTGTGTTATTTTATTTTAACCCTTTAAAGAACAGAGGTTTCGTAGTGAAACCGCCTCTTAGAATATTTTTCTCTTTTTTTAGAGGTATAATAATGATTTTTTGGGATGTTTTTGACACTTCAAACTATTAATAAATGGTAACACTACACACAATTTATTTTTCTCTTTAAAATATACTTGTTTAAACTGAAAAAAAAACAGGTATTTGGATTTTCTCCGTCATGACGTCAAATAAATATACCTACCCAAAACATAAACAGTTTAATCTATAAAAAGCAATATATATAAATCTATAATAGTCTAATATATAAATAGTTTAGGTATTTATCTGTTACATCACTTTCATGATAATTATGCAGTTTTCTTTAAATATTAATTCAATTTTAAGAATGTATGATTTTTGAACCGTACAAGAGGGTAGATAGTTTCACAGTTAAAACCCACCACCCTAATAATAATTTTAATATTTTTCGCATATTTCACATATGTATAAGGTTCATAGATATATCAAATCATAGATAGATCAATTATAACCTAATTCCATGAAATCCCAAAGAATTTTCAATAGTGAACTTTAAAGGGTTAAAATACTATTACGCCGAACGATGGCCGAATGGTTAAGGTGCTGGCCTTTGGAACCAGAGTTCGTGGGTTCGAATCCCACTATGGCATGGATGTTCGTAGCCGTTCGGAATCAGCTTTAAGCAGTAGGTCCCGGTCTCATTAGCCCTCGTGTTGCAAAAAGTAGACCGTAGCACTCCAAAAACCAAACCAAACCTAAAATACTATTACAATTGATGGAGCTCCAGCAATACTGAATAAAAAAAATCAGTCTTATTGGGTTTTTAAGAGATGATTCTTAAATTCCACATTTCATACCGATTCACTTCCTAATTTGCCGAGAACATCTCCTTACAAAACATTTAAAATATCCTGATATTATGAAAATGGTGTAACACATCGTAAATTACATTCGCAGCAATGCAAAAAAATCATCGACAATTCAAAAATTTCCTTAAAAAATTAAAGAACGAAGAACTTTCATATGATATTCAATAAATATAATTTCTGTAAAAAAAATTTAATACCTTTTTTGCATACATTTTAAATATTTAATTGCAGCTCGCGAAAAATTTCAAAGTTTGAAAAATGGCTAGGACTATCAAGGAGCTTGTCCACCCCTGTACTATATACAAGTAGTCTGGCTTGTATGCAGTGTGCATATTTTTGGTAAAAATCTTGATTTTTTTTTAATCACATCCGTCGGATTTCTTTCTTTAAAATCAGTATTTTTCGATTTAAATAGGATTTTTCCAATTTATTTTATTTATTTTTAAAGTAAACATTATAAATTAAGTTACTTCAGTTAGGATTAAATTTATTA
>CM063506.1:88983674-88998674 GCA_032207245.1 Pardosa pseudoannulata
TCTATGGATCTTCCGTCGGTCTGGTCAGGGGCTTCCTCCTGAGTGTTTGGGGTGCGGCCGTGCTATTTGATACAGGAACACTTCCCGTCGGACTTGACTGGACTCTCGAACACGTTCCGTCGGACTTCTCTCCTCGTCTGGACTACCGAACACCTTCTCTCAGACTTGTCTAGTCGACTCGACTCCCGAACCTCTTCTCTTTTTTTAGATTTTTCTTATTTTATTAATTTTATCCTTGTCCTTTTCTTCCTTCTTATCGTCCAATCGGGATAGTTGTAAGAATCTCATTGGTCTGCTTAAACCCCGCCTTGAGACCGTCAACGTGGAAAACCTTATCCCTTCTAATTGGGCACTGTCTCTTAGGGACTCTTTTATGAGTCAACCAACCCTGATGTAAAGCATTAATTTAAGTATAAAATTTATCATTTCCAATGGTTGGTGTGATATTTGAAGAATTCCGTGGAAATAATTATTTTTTTTTGGGGGGGGGACAACGTTTAGCGGTTAAAGGTTTAAAAGAAAGGGAAATAATTGAGACCTATTTTTATTTGCTTTCATTTGATTTTTAAGCCGTCCACTTTATTCATTTTCCATTCATTACAGATTCAAGACAACGAAGAGACTGGAACACACAGACGTTCTTTGTTGCAAGGGTCCTATTTCCTCTCTTCTCCTCCCTTGTTTTATAACTAAGAACTAACTGCTTGAAAAATAACAAATTTCCCAAAGGTATAAGAAAAATTATTATAAAGACAAAGAAATTCCAAGTACAATAAAACGGTAACATTTAGTTGTGCACATAACGTTGGATTACAGTCTGTACTTTATAGAACCAAAAACCTTAATATAGTTGTACATTAACGCTGTCAGACGATACAAAAATGGTTAACCGTAGGTAGACGAAAATTTGTATTTTTGACTGTTGTAACAACATGATGTGCACCTCTTTTTGTGATGACTTTGTAATTGCAATAAGCAGTCTATGTAACTAGAAATTACAAAATTAAGTACCTTAACTCTACCGATCTACAACAACGAAAAAAAAAAGATACAGATGCATTCCCAAGCAATTGAAACATTAGTGACTGCAGCAATGCTTTTTAAGTTCGGTTTTAAACAAGTAAATAAAAACGAAAATAAAATTATTGCAGAGAATTACTTTGAATTTATATTGTTTAATTACCTCTTGGTATAGCGTAAAGAAAGTATTGAATGCCTAAAATTTTATATCGAAAAATCTGTATAGAGGGTTTGGATTGGAGCTCTACGGTCTACTTTTTGCAACACGAGGGCTAATGAGACCGTTACCTACTACTTAAAAGCCGATTCCGAACGGCTACGAACATCCATGCCATAGTGAGATTCGAACCCACGAACTCTGGAACCGAATGCCAGCACCCTAAGCAATCGGCCATCGTTCGGCAAAATCTGTATAACAAAAAGGAATCTTTATATTATGGTCATTAATATCGTGTAGTCCTCTTTTATATTTGAGTATTAACCTGTGATCAAATGTATAGTGGTAATTATTTTGATTGCTTTGTGTAAAAGTATTTTAGTACTAAATTTAACCACAGGTTCTGAGAAACTACAGACATAAGATATGAAAATAAACTAAAAGCTAAATTAAAAGCATCTGAAACCAGCTTAAAATAAAATAAGTCCATTTATTATAATGATATATAAACATCTATGTACACACAAACTGATTCTATCTTCATAAAATATGCTTTATCAACACCTTCAAAATTAGGTGTCACACTAAATTAATTCTGACAATATTTTTTTATCACTTAAGTAATTATGTAAATATAAGAGAGGACCTAATCTCAATTTCAAAATGTATGTAAAAGGGGGTACCTTTGGGAGTTAAAATGGTGTGCCCGGAACACTGCTGGTTGAGGGCTGATCAGGATTGGGTATCTATGGATCTTCCGTCGGTCTGGTCAGGAGCTTCCTCCTGAGTGTTTGGGGTGCGGCCGTGCTATTTGATACAGGAACACTTCCCGTCGGACTTAACTGGACTCTCGAACACGTTCCGTCGGACTTCTCTCCTCGTCTGGACTACCGAACACCTTCCCTCGGACTTGTCTAGTCGACTCGACTCCCGAACCTCTTCTCTTTTTTTAGATTTTTCTTATTTTATTAATTTTATCCTTGTCCTTTTCTTCCTTCTTATCGTCCAATCGGGATAGTTGTAAGAATCTCATTGGTCTGCTTAAACCCCGCCTTGAGACCGCCAACGTGGAAAACCTTATCCCTTCTAATTGGGCACTGTCCCTTAGGGACTCATAAATAACTCCACAAAGGTACATTCTTATTTAATGTCAAGTACGGAGACGGGATTCTAATCTGGGACTGGGATCAGAACCCCGCCCGAGACCACCGTACAAGACAACAATATCCGTAGAATATAATTTTATGGTCCTCTGTCTTTTACAAAGATGTGATGAGGTCAGATTTAGATCCCGAGCATTTTACTTCTTGTATGAATGAATCAATTATATTACTGATCTAAATCGCCTCATCACAATTAATACTCCTTTTAGAATGAATTTTTACAAGAAATTCAGTAAAGTTCTATATTTTTAAGTTACTTTGGTCATTTAAAGCAATATATGTTTTAAATAATTTTAAAAAATATGTACACCAAATGAAGATTTAAAAAACAAACTCAAAAAAGAGAAAATATAACATCTTAGAGAATATACTATTCTATTTTTTTATAAACTATTCTTTAAATCCGAGCAAGTCAGTAGTAATTTTATTTTCTCCATAGGAGATAACATTAAACAAGAGAAATTCCGTATGGTTGGTACAGACCCACCCTAAAGCTGTATGCAGAAGTCCCATAAGCATCATTAGTCAATTGTGAATGATTTTATGAAGTTCACCACGGAGTACAAATATTCACGACAGTAGTTTATATCAAAAATTAAAATTACATGGCAAGTAACTTCCTTTAAATGTTGATATTTTAATTCGGAATTTCCAAAACTGAATTATTGAAACTCAATAAAATCTGTAATGACTCTTAAATGCTAATTCTTTTAGTTCTTCAACTGTTTTTTCAATAAATATTATTTTACTAATTGATTATCCATTTACAGCAGAGGTGGGCAAATACTTTTAAGCGCGGGCCAATATGAAATTTTCAAAATGTCTCCCGGGCCGGAGGATTCTACCGCGTACGCTGTGCACACGCAAATGTTTGGGTGGAGTCTTTTCCCTGCCCAAGAAATTTTTTGACAAAAACACTATAAGTATCATTTTAAAGCATTTGGACAGAGAAATTTGACAGTTAATAAAAGATAACAGTAATAATAAATTGTCTTACTTAGGTGTATATGCGAATAATTTGTGCCCAGTAAAATCTGTCACATAATTTTTAAAGAAATATAATCCATTATAGTAAATTAATGGTCATTAAATAAATCAATTAATGACACATTTTATTTTGATATTTATTTATATCTTAACGATACAAAATATTTTATTTTGATCATAGTTATTACATTTTTATATTTACATTACATTTTGTAAATATAATAGTAAATAGAATTATAAAAAGAAAAGACAAACATCAAACGTTAAAATAGAATAGTTTTAGTTAATGCGAAACGTGAAATCTGGAATGTTCATTTGATATTATTTCTTCAAAATTTGGATCCAAATCACTTGTAGCAATCCTTAATACCGAGTGTAGATTTTCGTCAGTAATTTGTGATCGATATTTATTTTTCGTGTAAATCATTAACGAAAAAGTTCTTTCACAAATATATGTTAAACCAAATAAACCTAGAAAAAAATGTTTGAAATGTTCTGTATTCAAAGCATCGTAGAAAACACTCAACTCGTTTGAGTGAAAATTTTCTTTTAGTAAATTATTTGACTGTAAGTCAATTAGTTCTAGTTGAATTTCAACAGGAGCTTCTTGCACGTCAAAATTGAAATGTTGACTAATTAATGTTAAAGGTTTTTCTATAGCTTTGAAATCTTGAAATCTTCTTTGGAATTCAGAATGCAGGTCTTGTGTTATTGCACTATATTTAAGAAACGGTATTTTTCAATGATTCTCGGATCATCATTTTCAATGATTCTAATAAAGGGAAATTATTTAGTAATTTCTTATTAAAGTTTTTAGCAAATAAATTGAGTTTTATCATAAATGCTTTGACGTTTGAGTGCATATTGAAAGCGAATTGGTTTTTCCCTTGTAGATTTATATTTAGTTCATTCAAATATTTTACAATATCTACTGAAAACGAGAAATCGTTTAGCCATGCCTCATTTTGCAATTCAGGAAAATCATGTAGTTTTTATTTTATCGACAAGAAGAGTACTATTTCATACTATTTCATTAATTATTGCAATAAAATAAAACCGATGTTTTAAAATTTTACCTACAAAAAGTCCACTTTTTGAATTTATTATTATATTTGCAAAATAACAAACATTAGTTTTAAAAGAAATGACGAGTAAGCGACTAGTGTTAAATCAAAATAAATAGTACGCGTGCTAAGTCCTCGAAGAGTGAGAGCAGTGCACGTTCAATTCTATGTAGTAAGCCGACCACACGCTTTATGAGAGTATGTATTTGCATACATTAAAGTAGGGATATGTTTAGTTTTCAAATTATATACTTTACATTTATATATTTTTCATTATTTATATGTACACTAAGCATACAAATACTGTTAATTTCAACAAAATCGCATATAAGAGATTAAAAAAATTCCATGCAGGATATTTCAACAGGCCGGATAAAGTAAGCAAAGGGGCCGGATCCGGTCTGCGGGCCGGCTTTTGCCCACCCCTGATTTACAGTTATATCACAAATAAATGGATTAAAAAAATAAGCTTGAGAACCGTACTTAACTCGTCAATGTGCCGCATTTGCTCACTATTGGTACATAACTTCCAACTGTTTTTTCAAGAAATATTATTTTACTAATTGATTATCTATTTACAGTTATATCACAAATAAATGGATTCACAAAATAAGTGTGAGAGCCGCACTTAACTCGACGATGTGCCGCATTTGCTCACCATTTGTACATTACTTCCACTGCATTTTCAATAATTATTATTTTACTAATTGATTATCCATTCACAGTTTTATCACAAATAAATGGATTCACAAAATAAGCTTGAGAACCGAACTCAACTCGACGGTGAGCCACATTTGCTCACCATTGGTACATGATTCCCAACACTTTTTTAAAAAAAAATTATATTACTAATCGATTATCCATTTACAGTTATGTCGCAACAAATAAATGGATTCACAAAATAAGCGTGAGAACCGCACTTAACTCGGTGATGTGCCGCATTTGCTCACCATTCGTACATAACTTCCAACTGTTTTTTCAAGAAATATTATTTTACTAATTGGTTATCCATTTACAGTTATATCACAAATAAATGGATTCACAAAATAAGTGTGAGAGCCGCACTTATTTCTCAAGCTTATTTTGTGAATCCATTTATTTGTGATAAAACTGTGAATGGATAATCAATTAGTAAAATAATATTTATTGAAAAAGCAGTAGAAGTAATATACAAATGGTGAACAAATGCGGCACATCGTCTAGTTATACCGCACTCAACTCGACGGTGAGCCACATTTGCTCACCATTGGTACATAATTTCCAACTCTTTTTTAAAAAAATATTATTTTACTAATTGATTATCCATTTACAGTTATGTCGCAACAAATAAATGGATTCACAAAATAAGCGTGAGAACCGCACTTAACTCGGTGATGTGCGGCATTTGCTCACTATTCGTACATTACTTCCACTGCTTTTTCAATAAATATTATTTTACTAATTGATTATCCATTCACAGTTATATCACAAATAAATGGATTCACAAAATAAGTGTGACAGCCGCACTTATTTCTCAAGCTTATTTTGTGAATCCATTTATTTGTGATAAAACTGTGAATGGATAATCAATTAGTAAAATAATATTTATTGAAAAAATAGTGGGAGTAATGTACAAATGGTGAGCAAATGCAGCACATCGTCGAGTTATACCGCACTCAACTCGACGGTGAGCAACATCTGTTCACCATTGGTACATAATTTCCAACTCTTTTTTAAAAAAATATTATTTTACTAATTGATTATCCATTTACAGTTATGTCGCAACAAATAAATGGATTCACAAAATAAGAGTGAGAACCGCACTTAACTCGGTGATGTGCCGCATTTGCTCACCATTCGTTCATAACTTCCAACTGTTTTTTCAATAAATATTATTGTACTAATTGACTATCCATTTACAGTTATATCACAAATAAACGGATTCAAAAAATAAGCTTGAGAAACCACACTTAGCTCGACAGTGAGCAGCATTTGTTTACCGTTAGTACATAACTTCCATGCAAGATAGTAAAAAAAGAAAAGGGAAAAAAAGGGGGAGGGGAACCATCAAACCGTACCACGCTATTTACCGTACATTCTGCAATCGGAGAACAGCTGGTAAAACGAATCCCCACTCAGAAGAATTCGCCCTGACGATTAAGTGATACAAATCTGAAAATAGCCATTTTTTTCTGGAAGCTGATACAAGTTTGCTATGGATGTTAAATGTCAAAACATCTCCATTTATTTTATTTATTTTTACGGTAGACATAATCTCTGAACGGTAACACACGACGCCGATATCAAATAATTCCCTATTGTTTATAAAACAGATATAAATCCCCGAAACAAAGCGATCGGGATTGAAAAAACAAAGCGCTAAAAGGAGATCCATTCTTAAACAAAGGACAATTTATATTATAAGGCACTTGGAGAATTTTTTTCGACCAAAACGGAGAGTAATGAATAATGGTGAATGCAGGGCTGACGAGAGTAAATGTTTTACTCTCGTTTTCATTCTGTTCATGTCATGCACAATTATTCAGAGCGTAAAATTTTTAGAAGGGTTTGGATTTACATCTGTCCTATGAATTCTAAATATACTTTAATTGGTAAATAAAAAAATGACGCAAGAATCTGAATCATTCTCTTAATTTTATGGCAGATTATTATCCTTTTAACTATTATTCTTGATATTAGGGTCTGGTGGGGTAAAATGGGGAGAAAAAGCGTGATTTCTCATTCAGCACTCTTTTCCGCTAAGAAAAACTATAACAAGCAATTTTTTTTTTCATGTATTCATGCAATAGGTTCATTATCATTATTGTTGAAATAGTTTTGTACACTTTCTTAAATTGCAAATTTATAATTTTTTTCTTCTTTTTTATACTTATTTTACATCAGAGGTGGGGTAAAATGAGTAGTAGATGGGTAAAATAGGTATTGATTAAAAAGTGCTATTAGTTATGAAAATTTAAATAAGAAAAACTATAACAAGCAATTTTTTTTTCATGTATTCATGCAATAGGTTCATTACCATTGTTGAAATAGTTTTGTACACTTTCTTAAATTGCAAATTTATAATTTTTTTCTTCTTTTTTATACTTATTTTACATCAGAGGTGGGGTAAAATGAGTAGTAGATGGGTAAAATAGGTATTGATTAAAAAGTGCTATTAGTTATGAAAATTTAAATAAGAAAAACTATAACAAGCAATTTTTTTCATGTATTCATGCAATAGGTTCATTATCATTATTGTTGAAATAGTTTTGTACACTTTCTTAAATTACAAATTTATAATTTTTTTCTTCTTTTTTATACTTCTTTTACATCAGAGGTGGGATAAAATGAGTAGTAGATTAGTAAAATAGGTATTGATTAAAAAGTGCTATTAGTTATGAAAATTTAAATAAGAAAAACTATAACAAGCAATTTTTTTCATGTATTCATGCAATAGGTTCATTATCATTATTGTTGAAATAGTTTTGTACACTTTCTTAAATTGCAAATTTATAATTTTTTTCTTCTTTTTTATACTTATTTTACATCAGAGGTGGGGTAAAATGAGTAGTAGATGGGTAAAATAGGTATTGATTAAAAAGTGCTATTAGTTATGAAAATTTAAATAAGAAAAACTATAACAAGCAATTTTTTTCATGTATTCATGCAATAGGTTCATTATCATTATTGTTGAAATAGTTTTGTACACTTTCTTAAATTGCAAATTTATAATTTTTTTCTTCTTTTTTATACTTAATTTACATCAGATGTGGGGTAAAATGAGTAGTAGATGGGTAAAATAGGTATTGATTAAAAAGTGCTATTAGTTATGAAAATTTAAATAAGAAAAACTATAACAAGCAATTTTTTTCATGTATTCATGCAATAGGTTCATTATCAATATTGTTGAAATAGTTTTGTACACTTTCTTAAATTGCAAATTTATAATTTTTGTTCTTTTTTATACTTAATTTACATCAGATGTGGGGTAAAATGAGTAGTAGATGGGTAAAATAGGTATTGATTAAAAAGTGCTATTAGTTATGAAAATTTAAATAAGAAAAACTATAACAAGCAATTTTTTTCATGTATTCATGCAATAGGTTCATTATCGTTATTGTTGAAATAGTTTTGTACACTTTCTTAAATTGCAAATTTATAATTTTTTTTCCTCTTTTTTATACCTATTTTACATCAGAGGAAGGATAAAATGAATAGTAGAACGGTAAAATAGATATTGATTAAAAAATGCTATTAATTATAAAAAATTTAATTAAAACTGTTTTTTAACTACAAACACATTTATAATTGATATAATTACAATTTTTATTGTAAAACCGTAATGGCCAAGTTATGAAGTTCAGCTGCGTTCTGCTACATCAAAAACATTCATCACTTCTCCGGCCTTAGTTTGTACCCTCTTTCTTTTTAGCCTGTCATTTTTTAAAGCTTTTTTCACTTACAACTGCAGTGGTGAAATTTTTGTAAGGATAGCCTTTTTAAAAACCTTATATGCAGAAGAATTTGCAAAATTCGAAGTGGTTGAACAGGAAGTTTGCACAGAAAGAACTTCCATACTAGCTGTTGTTGAAGTCTGTGCAACAATGTTTACTGTTATTTCTCCGTCTTTTTCAGTTAACACTATTTTGTGTTTAACAGCCGTTTTCTTTCAAGGTGTCAAATAGCTGTTTCAGCAGGTTAGGAAATATCGCTTTGGACGCTTTTTAAAGACAACTCTCCGTGTATCACATCTTCGGGGGTTTTCTCCAAGCACACTTCATAGGGGCAAATACTCCGACATCCAAATATTGCAGAGCATGGCGTGAGTTTGATGGGAGGCAGTGAATGGTTATTCTATTGTCCATCGCTTGTTTTACTGTCTTATATGCCAAATATGACCATCGAATATCAAAAGAATTGGTTTTTCCAGGTGTTCCACTTGTTTGAAAAAATTTCCCATCCACGATTCAAACATTGTATCATGCATCCATTCTGACTCTGTTCAGCCATATAATCCACTAGGTAATCCACCCTTGGTCCAAGTTTGATATAAATTTAGATTTTGTATACAGTGAAAAGTGGAAAAAATTTCCAGTCGTAGATATACAAAACAGCCATGTAAACACATTTTTAGGCTTACAAGCTCAATTTCACTATTATTATATTGATTTACTCTATACCACAGCAAAAAAAAATTAAAAAATACTATGTATTATTACTTACACTAAAATTGAAGGGCTGGTTTCAATCATTACATCTAAAAATTTAGAATTTTATGATAAATTGTGAAGATTGACCAATATCCATTTTCCCCCATCATACAAAAATAATCATTAAATATACAATATTTAAAATATTTCTTGTCTGTTTTTGAAAAACTGTTGTTTAGAATCCCTTAAAGTTGATTATTGAAAAAATATTGACGATAAAAGAAATAAAATATTACTTTTTTGAAAGTTTTTAAGACTTTAGTAACGAAAAATTTATTCCTGATTTGCAAACAAGGCAATTTATATTAACAGATGCAAAACATAAAACTTCTTAAGGAAATCAATTGTTGCCAACAGATATCTAAAAATATATTACAAAACTAAAATATAATTGCTAAAAGTTAAAATGTGTCTTTTAAATAAATTATAAAAAATACCCATTTTACCCCACTGCCCATTTTACCCTTGCAGACCCTATACATTTACTCAAAAAGTCATAAAATTCCAAAAGTTCATTTGAAAGTTGTATTTGACAGATGGGCTTACTTTTATCTGTTTTTATTTATGTGTTAGCATATAGCCTGTCATATGACGGGATCAGTAAAATTTTTAAATTTCCTGAATTGTTAAGTACTCTATGAGGCAGGTAAAAATGTGGTTTGTTTTTTCGCTGAGAATTATCTGGTACACGCTCAATAATTTGTATATCTTCATACTCCTCTAATATCTCCCGATACTGTGAATGCAGTTTAGAATCATGTTGAATTCATTTAGAAAGATAATTGAAAGTTTTCTTAGCTACGTCGAAATTACCATTAAGTTCTTCCCAATTATTTTTGCCATAGTAATTAATAGAAATAAAGGAATGAAACTATCATTTTACTACACGCTGGAGGTAGGTAGAATTTGTTGTTAATACCGGTGATAAAATTTTCATTGCAACGAAAAATAATCAATGATAACATTTAAAATTATCACCAATATATCTGATATATTATTTAATCCAAATGTAAAAGAAAATTATTTACGTAATATCTAAGTTTAGTGATAAAACGTATGAAAATAATGCAGGCGATATTTAAATAATTTAAAATAAGAAATGATTCAATGAGATGGTTAAAGGAATGACGTCATAATGCTACAAAAAATGTTATTTTGACCTATTCGTCATGTGATAAATTGATAAATTTAATCGCCTGCTTTTAACTGGGAAAAATAGGGCTTGAAAGAATAGCATTAAAAGCTTGAAAAGGAGGGAAGTGGTAAATGTCGAACGTTTTAAAGACGACAGTATTTTTCTATATGATATGAAGCATATTTATATTAATTTATTTTAGAATCGGATCGATAGTTTAGGAGAAGATAAACTTTACTCGCTTTGAATTTTGCTAACTCTAATTCATCAGGAATCCAGTATGAATGCCTCTATCCATTCCAGATCCAACAGCTGCATAAATTTGAGGACAGGCGCACAAATAACTTAGACTTTTATAATATAGGGGACCATTTTTTGAACACCCTTTCTGTTCACGTAAACAATGTAGCCAGAAATTCAAACAATAATGTGTAATCCAAGTCAACCACGCATCTATAAATAAATTAATAGAGCTATTTTAAGTGAATGTTTCGGAAGTAGCATTTATTATATCAGCAGCAATAAATCATAAAAGAATTAGTGTCACCGCATTTCTATACATTAAAAAATGATTTTCGCATACCTTCTATAATTGTTTCTCAGTTGATCCAATGAGTGTCAGTAAAATTCAGCAACGCGTAAAATTAGCTTAAAATATCGATGTGTAATAAATAATTGCAATGGCATTGCCGCTATTTATCTAAGCACTTGATGAAATGTTATTAAGTAGAGAAATTTATTTTTATATTAGTATGGGAAAAGGCATGACTTTATTTATTCAAATTTTATCCGTTGCATTCGGTGAATTCGAAAATTGCTCTTGAATTCATTTTCTAACGTAAGTTTGTGAAATGCTATTTTTATTCCTTCGATATTTCCCTTTATTAAATTACAATAGTTTAAGGGATTTACATAAAAATTTACTCAATTGTCTTAACCCCTTTCAGGTTCATTTTATTTCAGGATTATGGGTCAAAAAATGTCAATTTTTTTATGCTTATTTTCATACATACATAGCTTTTTAAACGTAATAGCATCATTCGCATACAAAAATTCCTAAAAATTAATGTAAAAAAATCAATTTAAGTAAATGAGTAATTTACATGTATAATTGGCCTTCTGTACAGCAGAAATCATTAGACTTCGGAGTATATTCACATATAAATATAAAGCTTAGAATACCTAACTTTTATCTTGAATTAAATTGTATTTATATCCTTTGCATTTACATAAAGGATTATGAAATTATGAATCAAAATTTGAAGTCCAAGATCGCAATCTGGACAGTAAAACCTTGTTTCCTTACCTTACTTTCTTCTCTCTACTGTCTCTCTTTGAGCAGCAAATAATCTAGTAGCCAGAAAAATAAACAAAAGAAATCGAAACCATAAAAATCACGTGAAATAATTCTAGAAAGACTGATTGCACAGTGTAAAATTTCACAGTGCCCGAGCTACACTCGGGATGATCCAGGATGGTACATTTCGCCTGCCCGAGTTCAGCTCGGGTAAAACGTGGAAGGGGTTAAGAAATTTTGGAAAATGCCTATTTACCATTACTATATTTATATATTTATTTATTTAGCTCTTTCAACTTTTCATTATTATTTCCCCTGTTATAGCGATGTAGGCGTATAACGAATGAAAAATTTGGTCCCGCCGATATAAAAGAAAAAGTATCATTATATGTAATAGTATTTGTATATAATGCTAATTTGTTTTTTAAGTTGGATCTATATCTGCCATATTGGATTCCTTTTGCTCAGTGTTAACCTATGGAAAAAATAAAATTCTTCTGGCTGGCTAGCATTTTAGGAATTCTCCATCAAAATATATGTGATACAAAATTTTCTCAGAGAAATTTTGGCATATTCTTTCTCAAATATTAATAAAAACAGTTGACAGATTAAGATCCTAGAGAATATGCTTTTCTATCATGAGCAATATATGCCTAACTATAGCTGAATGTGTAGGATGCTGCTTTTCTGTACTGTAGATCGTGGATTTGAATACCATCGATAATATGGATGTTCGTAGCTGTTCGGAATCGGCTTTAATCTGTAGGTCCCCGGTTTCATCCTGCTTAGTATAGCAAACTAGCAGATCATAATGCTCCATTGCAAATCATAAAGGTTTTTTTTTCTTTAAAAAAAAAAAAAAAGGAATCTCCTACCGTACTCTATAAAAAATCTCAGTTCAGAAACCTTAACAAAGTAGGAGAGTGTGGTTGAGGCAGTCAAGGTCTGTAAAGGGCTGTTGTGCTTGTAAAGAAGAATAAATAAGTGCTTTGGTCTGATGAAATTAGATTTTAAATATTTCAATAGTCCAAAGAGATAGAATTAAATATTCTATTTCTTTGAATTTGATTTTTTTTTTTTTTTTGAAGTTGAACACAGAGAAACAATGTTTCTAAATATTTTCTTCGGAATAGAAAGGGAAATTCCATAAGATCGTACACCAGAACCATAGACAGAGAGGAGCTCCGTTACAAAATTCTCGAGTTTACGGTATTGTCTTTTAACTTTGAAATAAAGATGCGTTTTCAAGTATAAACAATTTTAAAACTGCATAATTAATAAAAAAATTATTTTTAATTTTTTTAACTTGGAGCATTACGGTTTATTTATTTATTTATTTTTGGCATACGAGAGCTAATGAGACGGAGATCTACTGATTAAAGACGAATTTAAACTTTTACGAAAATTCATGCCAGCAGAAGGATTTGAGACCCAGCCTCCGGTACCGAAGAGCAGCTCCCTACCATTCCCTCAATGTAAGACTTACTTTTAAATAAAATTTCCAGTTTTATAATTTTATACATCTTTGCCCCAAATTGTTTTATACATGCACTGAAACATTACACAAGACATGCATTCACTTTTAGATACAGGGCCTTTAGATACAGGGACTAGGTCTTTTGGTGCCCGTGGCGAAAAACTATCATTTGCCCCTAACACCAAATATAGTAAGAAAATATGTAAACTTTTTTTTTGCTATATTTTATATATAGAATGAACGTACAAAATATTTTGTCAATTCTTAAAATGTTCCTAATATATTAATTTTTAAATTTTCTTCTATTTTTACGTTTGTTAATAATTAAAACCATTTTCGAACACTCTGGAGGTATTATTTTGATAATGAATTGAATAGTTTATTCAGGGGAATATTTTTAATTTGTACGTTGAATTTTCATGAAAAATTGACGAATTTTTAATTTAAATTTATTCTTAATAAATTTAATAAATTCAAATTTTAAAATGTATAATCGGATTTATATGAAGGCATATTAGGAGTATTTGATAAACATTTTGTAAGAATCTATAACAAGTTTAGTCTCTAGAAGCAATTTAAAAAAATAAAAAAATATCCATAAAAAATTTTTAAACACATTTTATTTTATAAGTAAAATCGAATTTTATAATAAAAAAAAATTCCCTTATTTCTACTCGGGGTGAATCATCCTCTTTCGGACCTCATTTTCATCACGGTGCTGTGACCCTATGACTAATGCGCCTGTGGCAAAAGTCACCTTTGCCACCCCCTAGTTACGGTCCTGTTTAGATATATATATTAAGCATTAAATTTTATATAATTTTTGACACTATTATCAATAGTAAATAACAATATTAAATTTATACTAATTTTTTAAACTTTTTTTAACTATATATTATATAAGTTCAGTCAGGGTTGGCATGATTTAAATCAGTTGATTTAAATCATGATTTAGCCGAACGATGGCCGAAAGGTTACGGTGCTGGCCTTCGGAACCGGAGTTCGTAGATTCGAATCCCACTATGGCATGGATGTTCGTAGCCGTTCGGAATCGGCTTTAAGCAGTAGGTCCCGGTCTCATTAGCCCTCCTGTTGCAAAAAAAAAGTAGACCGTAGCTCTCCACAAACCAAACCAAACCTAAATCATGATTTAAATCATTTTTATTTTCACTTCTTTTAAAACCTATATTCCAAAGACAGGAGAAGTGTTAATCAGTCAGTACAGTAGTACCAATAAGTAAATAAGTGTTAATAGATAGCATGTGCTTTTCGAGAATTTAGGGGTTGTTATCAGAAAGTATGTAGTAGGGGTAATAAAATGATTGATTATGATTGGTGGAATTCATTTTATGCAATGGGAGGTAAAGAGAGTATTACAGAATTTGAAATCCAGTTTGTCTACCAAATAACAACAGCCGTGGCTTCATCTCCTGGAATGGAAAGACAGTTTTCTTCTTTTAGTACTGTTCATTCTAACCTTATTAACCCATTAGGAGTGGATAAAGAATCAA
>CM063506.1:89016174-89018674 GCA_032207245.1 Pardosa pseudoannulata
CTATCATCCCGTATTTTACTTTAAATGAAACACCAGACATGTGATTTTTCTTTACTGATCTAAGCATAAAATTGTGTGTGTGTGTATATATATATATATTTTATCTGTATATATATATATATATATATATTTATAAAATTATAATTTTATATATATATATAATATTATATATTATTTATATATTTTATATATATATATTATATTAATATTATATATATATATATTATATATATAGATATATATATATATATATATATATATATATATATATATATATATATATATATATACTTTTTAATAATGTTATAATTCATTATTTACTGTGGGTTTTTTTTAAATATGAAATATTCAGTAATAAAACCGATTATTATTTAATAATTGGTTTAATTACTAAAAATACCATATTTTAGTGAAACCTACAATTGAACAAGTATAATGCAAAATTACTTCTAATTATCCATAATTATGTAATCATTAAAGAAATATCTCCAGTATAATTGTGAATTTTCAGTAATTTTGCATTTAACAATTTTATGTTTTAGACTGATTTAAATAATTTGAAATGACTAACAGATAAAAACACTGGACATAACATTTTTTAAAATTCTTATTTTATATTCGTTTCAAAAAATGTCAAGCATTAGTACCTAGGTCATATTCAATTTCACAAATATACATTTTTTTATAATTGACACTTTCCTTTCTTTTAATACACAGTACATATGGGCTTTCTCAAACTCTGTGTCAGGATTATTTACTTTCATTTAATGAAGAAGCACCTCAAAACATGCTCCATAGGCTGCTCTAAAATCTACAACAATAATTATTTGATGGGAAAAAGTGATAAAAAAATTAATTAGACATTTTCTATTTTTTGTTGTTGATCTTACAGTTAAATTACCCGTTCTTTTAATTCTCCAGTAGTCTAATGTTGTTTTATCGTACAAATCAGGAAATTATCGTACAGTTTTTCAGAATTATGTCTCATAATTTTGAGATTATTTTTCATCGTACAGCGTCCTAAGTTATCGTACATATACGATAATTATCGTATGGTTGGCAACACTGATCTGGAGTTACCAAGGTTCAACCTGCTAAGGAACAAACTCTACAAAGGTAAGCTCAAGACTACCAGGAAGAACACTATAAAAATATCAGTCAGGTACAACGGGTGCGTGAAACCCGTACACAATGAAACACCAAACCTGGTCCATATGGCCATGGGGCCTCCAGGCTTCTCCCGGTGATGGTGGGCAGATTGCGAGTACTGGGCCACCCCGCCACAAGGGGCAACCGACAAGCACCCGGAGCGCCGCAGGCACAATCCACGAGAGAATGCAGGAGAATGGCACTGAGAAGGAGAATAAGAAGACTACTGGAAGCTTAGCGGACCTCTCGACGCAGGAATTAGTGAGGGTGGCACGAACCACGCGAGCCGTGAAGAAGAGAGCAAAGAAGAGAGAACTTTGCTCGTTGGACCTAGGGACGGAGACCGACGAGACAAATTAGAATGACAGGAAATTTTGAGAGGAAACAAACAAGTGAAACCAGTACCCACCTAAAGGACATGTGCACTGGGGGGGACCCCTATATAGAAGTATAATCTCGTAATTTAGAAGCAGGGTTCAAACAGAAGACCTCTCTCCAGGCTTTACCTGTCATTTCCAGAAATATCGCTATGGAACTTGCAGGACGTTACGAACCTATTTTACGAGCCCCAGTCACCAATGAACATGGAGGATCTTTGACTTGTTCCTGCCTCAATCCCGCTACTCTCTGGTTATGAGATCGCTGATTCACCGACTGAGTGACCATGGATCATTATATGAAGGTAATAAAGTTAAATAAGGATAATTATAACTTTTGAAAATCAGTAAACAAAGAATATTTTTTTCAGTTGGGTTTTATATTGTCGAACTAAATACCTTAATAACATAACCATTGAATTAAAATATTTTACTGAATATTTCTTTTTCTTTCTATATTTTTACAAATCCCCTATATAATAATAGCCAAGTTATCTGTCCGCCAGTCTTCGAATTTATGAAGCAGCTGAACCTGGGATGGATAGAGGCATACATATTAGATTCTTGATGAGTTAGAGTTAGCAAAGCTCAAAGTGAGTAAAGTTTATCTTCTCCTAAACTATCGATCTTGTATCTAAATTGGTATAAATACGCATGCGCGACTTTGAGCTAGAAGATTAAGAGGTTTGTACAAAATTCACAACTTTTATAATTTCATTTTACGGGACATAATTAAAATTTCTTTTATAGTATTAATTATAATCAATTACCATACTAATGGTACTATGGTAATATTGTACAATTTCAATTGAACTTATATTCCATAGTAGCATGATACTATTGTGCTTTGATATTAAAAGATATTATGTCCCTTTAAGGTAGTATTGTACCTATTAAGGAACGTAACGAAAATTGTAACTGTCCTTATAATAAACTTTTTCTTTCATCATAAAAAAAAGTTGCACTCATTTTAG
>CM063506.1:89023674-89028674 GCA_032207245.1 Pardosa pseudoannulata
AAATGTGATGCACTCGATTACAATAATTGAGATACTACTGACGAATATGACGCATCTATGATTCAGCTTTAGAGAAGCGACAAGTCGAAGCATGTCTGCGCGCGAATTAACTCATAATTGGCTTCCACGAAGAGATTTTTGTTTCAGAAGACAACTACGAGTTATCTCGTACTGTGTTTACTTGCCATTTTTGTGCAGCTTAGAATAAACTCATAGTATATCAGTACTAATATCGGTAGGTAGCTTCAAGGGAAAAAAATCAATGCTCTTGGAAAATAAATTTGATGACTGTTGAATTTCTGTCTACAAATTCACATTTGATGTTGTTACTTGGAAATCATCGTCATTATCTTCAGGTTCGGAGATGACTTTATTTTCACTGTCACTTGAATTCACAGAAGGTTCATAATCGTTACTGTCGTTACCATCCTCGTCAAAAATCCCGTCTGAATCAATTAGATTTGCTTAGTACTCAATTTCATTTTGAGTCAGTGGTCTTTTCTTATCCATGTTGGGTTCATGATAATTTAATTATAATAATAATTATAAAACAAAACACACAAGAAAGACTTAAATGTGATGCACTCGATTACAATAATTGAGATATTACTGATTAATATAGACGCGTATCTATGATTCAGCTTTAGAGAAGCGACAAGTCGAAGCATGTCTGAGCGCGAATTAACTCATAGTTGGCTTCCACGAAGAGATTTCTGTTTCAGAAGACAACTACGAGTTATCTCGTACTGTGTTTACTTGCCATTTTTGTGCAGCTTAGAATAAACTCGTAGTATATCAGTACTAATATCGATATGTAGCTTCAGGGGAAAAAAATCAATGCTCTTGGAAAATAAATTTGATGACTGTTGAATTTCTGTCTACAAATTCACATTTGATGTTCATTATCTTCTGGTTCAGAGGTGGCATCATTTTCACTGTCACTTGAATTCATAAAAGGTTCATAATCTTTACTGTCGTTACCATTCTCGTCAAAAATCCCATCAAATTCTGAATCAGATTAGCGTAGTACTCAATTTCATTTTGAGTCAATGGTCTTTTCTTATCCATGTTGGGTTCTCGATAATTTAATTATAACAATAATTGTAAAACAAAGCACTCAAGAAAGACGTAAATGTGATGCACTCGATTACAATAATTGAGATACTACTGACGAATATGACGCATCTATGATTCAGCTTTAGAGAAGCGACTCGAAGCGTGTCTGAGCTCGAATTAACTCGTAGTTGGCTTCCACGAAGAGATTTCTGTTTCAGAAGACAACTACGAGTTATCTCGTACTGTGTTTACTTGCCATTTTTGTGCAGCTTAGAATAAACTCGTAGTATATCAGTACTAATATCGATAGGTAGCTTCAGGGGAAAAAAATCAATGCTCTTGGAAAATAAATTTCATGACTGTTGAATTTCTGTCTACAAATTCACATTTGATGTTGTTACTTGGAAATCGTCGTTATTATCTTCTGGTTCAGAGGTGGCATCATTTTCACTGTCACTTGAATTCATAAAAGGTTCATAATCTTTACTGTCGTTACCATTCTCGTCAAAAATGCCGTCAAATTCTGGATCACTTAGATTTGCTTAGTACTCAATTTCATTTTGAGTCAATGGTCTTTTCTTATCCATGTTGGGTTCTCGATAATTTAATTATAACAATAATTATAAAACAAAGCACTCAAGAAAGACGTAAATGTGATGCACTCGATTACAATAATTGAGATACTACTGACGAATATGAACGCGTATCTATGATGCAGCTATAGAGAAGCGACAGGTTGAAGCGTGTCTGTGTGAGAATTAACTCGTAGTTGGCTTCCGCGAAGAGATTTCTGTTACAGAAGCCAACAACGAGATAATTCGTAAGACCTTTTTTTAAAAAACAGAAAAACACATTTTTATGCCTTTTGATGATAACTATGCACTAGAATTAGAGTTTTTAATAATATTATGTGATTAAATCAAACTGTCATATTAGGCCACATTTCTGAAAATTGCACTGGCAATCAACAGGTTAAATAAAATTGACGTATTTTTTTCTCGTCGTTTCATGACATGCAACGCCGACCAAGAATGGGTTTGCCGAGATTTCCATGGTACTAGCTTTCCCAATTAGCTCTGAAAATTGAGGTTCTAGTGAATTATTTAATTAAAATACAAATACCCTATCAATTTAAAAATACAGAGAAATATGATCTAACATATAAACAATTTAACATGTTAGAATAGTTTATTAGATTGTATTATACTATTATATATCATTTTATCCAAATCAGTTGGAAAGGGTAGAAGAAATATTTCATTTTATGAAAAAAAGAAACCTGTATTGTATATGCTGGAAATGGTCTAACGGACTTTTAAAAATTTTAGGGGTACCGTTTTATGTATACCAAAAAAATATATATAAATCCTAGAAGTAAGATCCTCTTTCTACTAATGAATACTACTGTTTTTACCCATTAAAAACTGTTTTAAACTCGTCATCTCCAAAAAAGTACTCATGAAATTTTAAGAAATTAAGTAAAATTTACATAATTTTTCTCTTTGTTGCATGACATGTGAGCCGACCAAGAATGGGTTTGCCGAGATTTCCATGGTACTAGCTTTCCCAATTAGCTCTGAAAATTGAGGTTCTAGTGAATTATTTAATTAAAATACAAATACCCTATCAATTTAAAAATACAGAGAAATAGAATCTAACATATAAACAATTTAACATGTTAGAATTGTTCATTAGATTGTATTATACTATTATATATCATCTTATTCAAATCGGATGGAAAGTATCTAAGAAATCTTAAATTTTATGAAAAAAAAAACCTTACTGTGTATGCTGGAAATGGTCTAATGGACTTTTAAAATTTTAAGGGTTCAGTTTTATATATGAAAAGAAAATATAATTCCTAGAAGTAATATCCTCTTTCTACTAATGAATACTACTGTTTTTACCCATTAAAAACTGTTTTAAACTCGACATCTCCAAAAAAGTACTCATGAAATTTTAAGAAATTAAGTAAAATTTACATAATTTTTCTCTTTGTTGCATGACATGTGAGCCGACCAAGAATGGGTTTGCTGAGAAATCCGTGGAACTAGCTTTCCCAATTAGCTCTGAAAATTGAGGTTCTAGGGAATTATTTAATTAAAATACAAATACCCTATCAATTTAAAAATACAGAGAAATAGAATCTAACATATAAACAATTTAACATGTTAGAATAGTTCATTAGATTCTATTATACTATTATATATCATTTTATTCAAATCGGTTGGAAAGTATCGAAGAAATCTTAAATTTTATAAAAAAAAAACCGTACTGTGTATGCTTGAAATGGTCTAATGGACTTTTAAAATTTTTAGGGGTACCTTTTTATGTATACAAGAAAATAAATATATATATATATATATATATATATATATATATATATATATATATATATATATATATATATATATATAATTCCTAGAAGTAAGATCCTCTTTCTACTAATGAATACTACTGTTTTTACCCATTAAAAACTGTTTTAAACTCGTCATCTCCAAAAAAGTACTCATGAAATTTTAAGAAATTAAGTAAAATTTACATAATTTTTCTCTTTGTTGCATGAGATGTGAGCCGACCAAGAATGGGTTTGCTGAGAAATCCGTGGTACTAGCTTTCCCAATTAGCTCTGAAAATTGAGGTTCTAGGGAATTATTTAATTAAAATACAAATACCCTATCAATTTAAAAATACAGAGAAATAGAATCTAACATATAAACAATTTAACATGTTAGAATAGTTTATTAGATTGTATTATACTATTATATATCATTTTATCCAAATCAGTTGGAAAGGGTAGAAGAAATATTTCATTTTATGAAAAAAAGAAACCTGTATTGTATATGCTGGAAATGGTCTAACGGACTTTTAAAAATTTTAGGGGTACCGTTTTATGTATACAAGAAAATAAATATATATGTATATATATATATATATATATATATATATATATATATATATATATATATATATATATATATATATATATATATATATATATATATATATATATTATCCTAGAAGTAAGATCCTCTTTCTACTAATTAATACTACTGTTTTTGCCCATTAAAAACTGTTTTAAACTCGACATCTCCAAAAAAGTACTCATGAAATTTTAAGAAATTAAGTAAAATTTACACAATTTTTCTCTTTGTTGCTTGAGATGTGAGCCGACCAAGAATGAGTTTGCTGAGAAATCCGTGGTACTAGCTTTCCCAATTAGCTCTGAAAATTGAGGTTCTAGGGAATTATTTAATTAAAATAGAAATACCCTATCAATTTAAAAATACAGAGAAATAGAATCTAACATATAAACAATTTAACATGTTAGAATAGTTTATTAGATTGTATTATACTATTATATATCATTTTATCCAAATCAGTTGGAAAGGGTAGAAGAAATATTTCATTTTATGAAAAAAAACCCGTATTGTATATGCTGGAAATGGTCTAACGGACTTTTAAAAATTTTAGGGGTACCTTTTTATGTATACAAGAAAATAAATATATATGTATATATATATATATATATATATATATATATATATATATATATATATATATATATATATATATATATATATATATATATATATATAATTCCTAGAAGTAAGATCCTCTTTCTACTAATGAATACTACTGTTTTTACCCATTAAAAACTGTTTTAAACTCGTCATCTCCAAAAAAGTACTCATGAAATTTTAAGAAATTAAGTAAAATTTACATAATTTTTCTCTTTGTTGCATGACATGTGAGCCGACCAAGAATAGGTTTGCTGAGAAATCCGTGGTACTAGCTTTCCCAATTAGCTCTGAAAATTGAGGTTGTAGTGAATTATTTAATTAAAATACAAATACTCTATCACTTTAAAAACAGAGAAATATGATCTAACATATAAACAATTTAACATGTTAGAATAGTTCATTAGATTCTATTATACTATT
>CM063506.1:89033674-89043674 GCA_032207245.1 Pardosa pseudoannulata
CTCTGAAAATTGAGGTTGTAGTGAATTATTTAATTAAAATACAAATACCCTATCAATTTAAAAATACAGAGAAATAGAATCTAACATATAAACAATTTAACATGTTAGAATAGTTTATTAGATTGTATTATACTATTATATATCATTTTATCCAAATCAGTTGGAAAGGGTAGAAGAAATATTTCATTTTATGAAAAAAAGAAACCTGTATTGTATATGCTGGAAATGGTCTAACGGACTTTTAAAAATTTTAGGGGTACCGTTTTATGTATACAAGAAAATAAATATATATGTATATATATATATATATATATATATATATATATATATATATATATATATATATATATATCCTAGAAGTAATATCCTCTTTCTACTAATGAATATTACTGTCTTTACCCATTAAAAACTGTTTTAAACTCGACATCTCCAAAAAAGTACTCATGAAATTTTAAGAAATTAAGTAAAATTTACATAATTTTTCTCTTTGTTGCATGACATGTGAGCCGACCAAGAATGGGTTTGCTGAGAAATCTGTGGTACCATCATTCCCAATTAGCTCTGACAATTGTGGTTCTAGTGAATTATTTAATTAAAATACAAATACCCTATCAATTTAAAAATACAGAGAAATAGAATCTAACATATAAACAATTTAACATGTTAGAATAGTTTATTAGATTGTATTATACTATTATATATCATTTTATCCAAATCAGTTGGAAAGGGTAGAAGAAATATTTCATTTTATGAAAAAAAGAAACCTGTATTGTATATGCTGGAAATGGTCTAACGGACTTTTAAAAATTTTAGGGGTACCGTTTTATGTATACAAGAAAATAAATATATATGTATATATATATATATATATATATATATATAGATATATATATATATATATATATATATATATATATATATATATATCCTAGAAGTAAGATCCTCTTTCTACTAATTAATACTACTGTTTTTGCCCATTAAAAACTGTTTTTAAACTCGACATCTCCAAAAAAGTACTCATGAAATTTTAAGAAATTAAGTAAAATTTACACAATTTTTCTCTTTGTTGCTTGAGATGTGAGCCGACCAAGAATGAGTTTGCTGAGAAATCCGTGGTACTAGCTTTCCCAATTAGCTCTGAAAATTGAGGTTCTAGGGAATTTTTTAATTAAAATACAAATACCCTATCAATTTAAAAACAGAGTAGAACTAACATATAAACAATTTTTTAACATCTTCGAATAGTTTATTTTTGTATTAATCTATTATTTTTATTCAAATTTTAAAAGGGTAGAAAAAATTTTAAAAAAAAAAACCCGTATTGTATATGCTGGAAATGGTCTAACGGACTTTTAAAAATTTTAGGGGTACCTTTTTATGTATACAAGAAAATAAATATACTATATATATATATATATATATATATATAAAAAAAAAATTTTTATAAATCCTAGAAGTAAGATCTTTTTACTAAGAATATACTGTTTTTGCATATTAAAAATTTTTTAAACTCGACATCTCCAAAAAAGTACTCATAAATTTAAGATTAAGTAAAATTTACACAATTTTTTCTTTGTTGCATGACATGTGAGCGACCAAGAATGGGTTTGCTGAGAAATCCGTGGAACTAGCTTTCCCAATTAGCTCTGAAAATTGAGGTTCTAGGGAATTTTTAATTAAAATACAAATACCCTACCAATCTAAAAATACAGAGAAATAGAATCTAACATATAAAAACAAATTTAACATGTTAGAATTGTTCATTAGATTGTATTATACTATTATTTTTTATTCAAATCGGTTGGAAAGGGTAGAAGAAATATTTTTTTTTAAAAAAAAAACCGTACTGTGTATGCTTGAAATGGTCTAATGGACTTTTAAAATTTTAAGGGTACGTTTTATATATGAAAGAAAAATACAATTCCTAGAAGTGAGATATTTTTTTACTAATGAATATTACTGTTTTACCATTAAAATGTTTTAAACTCGACATCTCAAAAAGTAAAATGAAATTTTAAAATTAAGTAAATTTACATAATTTTTCTCTTTTTTTATTACCGACAAGAATGTTTTGCTGAAAAACTTTACTAGCTTTCCCAATTAGCTCTGAAAAGAGGTTCTAAGTAATTAAATTTAATTAAAATACAATACCACTATCAATTTATTGCAGAGATAGAATCTAACATATAAACAATTTAACATGTTAAAAGATTTTATAGATTGTATTTATATTATAATATCACAGATAATCGGTTGGTAGTGTAGAAGAAATCTTTAATTTATTGAAATACCGTATATCTAAAAACTGAAAGGACTTTATGTATATAAAATAAAATATTTAAATTCTTCCAAATAAGATTCTTTTTCTGCTAATGAATATTACTGTTTTTTTCCCCACTAAAAAATTTTTTTAAACTCGAAATCTCCAAAGGTATGATAAAATTTAAAATTTCCAAATATTTTTCTTTGTCGTATGACATGCGACGTCGACCAAGAACGGGTTAACGGAAATTTCCGTTAACCCGTTCATCAGATCAGGGTAATAGAGGTCCCACGGTTAATCAAGGTTCTAGTGCATTTTTTAATTAAAATACAAATACTATATAACTTTAAAAACACGTACTGTTTAACTAAAAGAAAAGTTTTTCAATTCTTCGAAATAGGTCTTTTTTCTTACTAATCAATATTACTGTTTTTTCCGTTAAAAATTTTTTTAACTCAGCATCTTCAAAGAGGTAAGCATAAAATTTTTAAAAATTTCCATGTGATATTTCTCTTTGTCTTATGACATACGACGTCGACAAGCACGGGTTAACGGAGATTTCCGATATCAGAGGTACTAGAAGTCCCAACAAGCGCGGATAGTTGAGGTTCTAGTGCATTTTTTAATTAAAATACAAATACTCTATAACTTTAAAAACACGTACTATTTAACAAAACGAAAAGTTTTTTAAATCCTTGGACGTAAGATCATTTTTTTACTAATCAATATTATTGTTTTTTCAGCATTAAAAATTTTTTCCACTCGACACCTCTAATGAGATACTCATAAATTTTTTTTTAAATTTCCACGTAATTTTTCTTTTTATCGTTTGACATGCAACGTCGACCAGAAACTGGTTAATGGAGATTTCCGATATCAGAGGTACTAGAGGTCCCAACGAGTACAGATAATCGAGGTTCTAGTGCATTTTTTAATTAAAATTCAAATACTCTATAACTTTAAAAACACGTACTGTTTAACTAAAAGAAAAGTTTTTTAAATTCTTCGAAAAAAGATCCTTTTTTTTACTAATCAAGTTTACTGTTTTTCCCATTAAAATGTTTTTTATGCTCAACATCTCCAAAGAGGTATGCCTAAAGTTTTTAAAAAATTCCACGTGATTTTTCTCTTTGTCGTATGACATGCGATGTACGGATTAACTGAGATTTCCGATATCAGAGGTACTAGAGGTCCCAACCAGCGCGGATAGTCGAGGTTCTAGTGTAGTTTTTAATTAAAATGAAAATACTCTATAACTTGAAAATCACTGTTTAACTAAATGAAGAGTTCTTTTAATTCTTCTAAATAAGATTATATTTTTACTAATCAATATTACTGTTTTTTCCTATTAAAAACTTTTTTAAACTCGACATCTCAAAAGAGGTAAGTATAAAATTTAAAAATAAAATTTCCACTTGATTTTTATCTTTGTCGTACGACATGCGACGTCGACCAAAAATGGGTTAACGAAGATTTCTGATATCAGAGGTACTAGATCCAACGAGTACAGATAATCGGGGTTCTTGTGGAGTTTTTAATTAAAATGCAAATACTCTATATCTTTAAAAACACGTACTGTTTAACTAAAAGAAAAGTTTTTTAAATTCTTCAAAAAAAATAATCCTTTTTTTTTACTAATCAATATTACTGTTTTTTTCCCCACTAAAAAATTTTTTTAAACTCGAAATCTCCAAAGAGATACCCATAAAATTTTTAAATTTCCAATTAATAATTCTTTTCGTATGACATGCGACGTATGAGATGGGTTAACGGAGATTTCCGATATCAAAAGTACTAGAGGTTCCAGCGAGCTCAGATAATCTTTTTTCTAGAGCATTTTTTAATTAAAATGCAAATACTCTATAAATTTAAAAACATGTACTGTTTAACTAAAAGAAAAGTTTTTAAATTCTTCGAAATAATA
The DNA here is from genome assembly GCA_032207245.1 of Pardosa pseudoannulata. Classification (NCBI taxonomy): domain Eukaryota; kingdom Metazoa; phylum Arthropoda; class Arachnida; order Araneae; family Lycosidae; genus Pardosa; species Pardosa pseudoannulata. The sequence continues at coordinate 89,037,862 of CM063506.1, forward strand.
TCTTTTTTCTACTAATCAATATTACCATTTTTTTCCATTAAAATTTTTTCTTAAACTCGACATCTCCAAAGAGGTACGCATAAAATTAAAAAAAAAAATTCCCGTAGTTTTTCTCTTCGTCATTTGACATGCGACTTCGACCACGAAGGGGTTAACGGAGATTTCCAAAATCAGAGGTAATAGAAATCGCAACGAGCGCGGATAATCGAGGTTCTAGAGTATTTTTTAATTAAAATGCAAATACACTATAACTTTAAAAACACGTACCATTTAACTAAAAGAAAAGTTTTTAATTTCTTCGAAATAATTTCTTATTTTCCCTAATCAATATTATTGTTTTTTCCCATTAAAAAATATTTTTTTTTAATTCGACAAAGAGGTACGCATAAAATTTTAAAAAATTCCACATGATTTTTTTTCTTTGTCGTATGACATGCGACGTATGGGTCAATGGAGATTTCCGATATCAGAGGTACTAGAGGCTCCAACGAGTACAGATAATCGAGGTTCTAGTGCATTTTTTAATTAATATTCAAATACTCTATAACTTTAAAACCACCTACTATTTAGATAAAAGAAAAGTTTTTTAAATTCTTCGAAAAAAGATCTTTTTTTTACTAATCAATTTTACTGTTTTTTCCCCATTAAAATGTTTTTTTTTATGCTTGACATCTCCAAAGAGGTACGCCTAAAGTTTTTAAAAAATTCCACGTGATTTTTCTCTTTGTCGTATGATATGCGACATACGTATTAACTGAGATTGTCGATAACAGAGGTACTAGAGGTCCCAACCAGCACGGATAGTCGAGGTTCTAGTGTAGTTTTTAATTAAAATACAAATACTCTATAGCTTGAAAATCACTGTTTAAGTAAATGAAAAGTTTTTTTAATTCTTCTAAATAAGATCTTTTTTTACTAATCAATATTACTGTTTTTTTCTATTAAATTTTTTTTAAACTCGACATCTCAAAAGAGGTAAGTATAAAATTTCCACTTGATTTTTATCTTTGTCGTACGACATGCGACGTCGACCAAAAATGGGTTAACGAAGATTTCTGATATCAGAGGTACTAGATCCAACGAGTACAGATAATCGGGATTCTTGTGGACTTTCCAATTAAAATGCAAATACTCTATATCTTTAAAAACACGTACTGCTTAACTAAAAGAAAAGTTTTTTAAATTCTTAAAAATAAAATCCTTTTTTTTACTAATCAATATTACTGTTTTTTTCCCACTAAAAAAATGTTTTTAAACTCGACATCTCCAAAGAGATTCACCTAAAATTTTAAAAAAATTCCACTTAATATTTCTTTTCGTATAACATACGACGTATGGGTTAACGGAGATTTCCGATACCAAAGGTACTAGAGGTCCCAACGAGCTCAGATTATCGTTTTTCTATAGCATTTTTTAATTAAAATACAAATACTCTATAGTTTTAAAAACACGTACTATTTAACTAAAAGAAAAGTTTTTTTTAATTCTTTGAAAAAATATTCTTTTTTTACTAATCAATATTACTGTTTTTTCCCATTAATTGTTTTTTTTAACTCGACATCTCCAAAGAGGTACGCATAAAATTTTTAAAATTTCCACATAATTTTCTCTTTGTCGTTTGATGTGCGCCCTCGACCAAGAACGGGTTAAAGGAGATTTTCGATATTAGAGGTACTAGAGGTCCCAACGAGTACAGATAATCGAGGTTCTAGTGCAGTTTTTAATTAAAATTCAAATACTCTATAACTTAAAAAACACACACTGTTTAACTAAAAGAAAAGTTTTTTTTTAACTCTTCGAAATAAGATAATTTTTTTACTAATCAATATTACTGTTTTTTCCCATTAATTTTTTTAACTCGACATCTCAAAAGAGATCAGCTTAAAATTTAAAAATAAAATTTCCATGTGATTTTTATCTTCGTCGTACGACATGCGACTTCGACCAAAAACGGGTTAACGAAGATTTTCGATATCAGAGGTACTAGAGGTCCCAACGAGCTCGAATAATCGTTTTCCTAGAGCATTTTTTAATTAAAATACAAATACTCTATAACTTTAAAAACACGTATTATTTAACTAAAAGAAAAGTTTTTAAATTCTTTGAAAAAATGTCCTTTTTTATTACTAATTAATATTACTGTTATTTCCCATTAATTGTTTTTTTAACTCGATATCTCCAAAGAGGTAAGCATAAAATTTTTAAAATTTCCACATAATTATCTCTTTGTCGTTTGACATGCGAAGTCGACCAAGAACGGGTTAATGGATATTTCCGATATCAGAGGTACTACATATACCAACGAGCGCGGATAATCGAGGTTCGGGCATTTTTTAATTAAAATTCAAATACACTATAACTTTAAAAACACGTACTGTTAACTAAAAGAAAAGTTTTTTTTTTAATTCTTCGAAAAAAGATTCTTTTTTTTACTAATAAATATTACTGTTTTTTCCCATTAAAATTTTTTCTTAAACTCGACATCTCCAAAGAGGTAGGCATAAAATTTTTAAAAAAATTCCACGAGATTTTTCTCTTTGCTGTATGACATGCGGCATTGACCAAAAACGGGTAAACGGAGATTTCCGATATCAGAGGTACTAGAAATACCAACGAGCGCGGATAATCGAGGTTCTAGTGTATTTTTGAATTCAAATACAAATACTCTGTAACTTTAAAAAACACTTACTATTTAACTAAAAGAAAAATTTTTAAATTCTTCGAAATAAAATCCCTTTTTTTATTAATCAATATTACTGTTTTTTCCCATTAAAAGTTTTTTAAAACTCGACATCTCCAAAGAGGTATTCACAAAATGAAAAAAAAATTCCAAGTGATTTTTATCTATCTCGTATGACATGAGACGTCGACCAAAAAAGGGTTAACGGAGATTTCCGATATCAGAGGTACTAGAGGTCCCAACGAGTACAGATAATCGAGGTTCTAGTGCATTTTTAATTGAAATGCAAATACACTATAACTTTAAAAACAATTAGTATTTAACTAAAAGAAAAAAGTTTTAAATTCTTTGAAGTAATATCCTTTTTTTACTAATAATATTACTGTTTTTTTCCCAGTGAATTTTTTTTATTAAGTCAACATCTCCAAGGAAGTGCGCATAAAATTTTAAAAACGTTTCCACGTGATTTTTCTTTTTGTCGTTTGACATACGACGTTGACCAAAAACGGGTAAACGGAGATTTCCGATATTAGAAATACTAGAGGTCCCAACGGGAGCGAATAATCGAGGTTCTATGGCATTTTTAAATTAAAATGCGAATACTCTATAACTTTAAAAACACTCACTGTTTAACTAAAAGAAAAGTATTTGAAATTCTTTGAAGTAATATCCTTTTTTTTTTACTAATAATATTACTGTTTTTTCCCAGTGATTTTTTTTTTAAACTCGACATCTCCAAAAAGGCACGCATAAAATTAAAAAATAAAATTTTCCAGTGATTTTTATCTTCGTATGACATACGAAGTCGACCAAGAACTAGTTAACGGAGATTTCCATATCAGAGGTACTAGAGGTCCCGATGAGAGCGGATAATCTAGGTTCTAGTGCATTTTTAAATAAAAATAAAAATACTCTACAACTTTAAAAACACGCACTGTTTAACTAAAAGAAAAGTTTTTAAATTCTTCGAAATAAGATCCTTTTTTACTAATCAATATTACTGTTTTCTCCATTAAAATTTTTTTAACTCGACATCTCCAAAGAGGTACACATAAAATTAAAAAAACAATTTCCACGTGATTTTTATCTTTGTCGTATGACATGCGACGTCGACCAAGAACTGGTTAACGGAGATTTCCGATATCAGAGGTACTAGAGGTCCCAACGAGTACAGATAATCGAGGTTCTAGTGCATTTTTTAATTAAAATGCAAATACACTATAACTTTAAAAACACATACTGTTTAACTAAAAGAATTTTTTTTTTAATTCTTCGAAGTAATATCCTTTTTTTACTAATAATATTACTGGTTTTTTCCCAGTGAAATTTTTTTTATAAAGTCAACATCTCCAAGGAAGGGCACATAAAATTTAAAAAAAATTCCGTGTAATTTTTCTCTTGGTCGCATGATCATGTGTGTTGAATGTACTAAATGTATGACATGCGGCGTCGACCAAGAACGGGTTAATGGAGATTTCCGATATCCGAGGTACTAGTGGTTCCAATTAGAGAATATTCGAGATTCTACTACATTTTTAATTAAAATACAAATACTCTATAACTTTAAAAACCGTAAAAAACTGTTTTAAGAAAAAAAAGTTTTTAAATTCTTTGAAATAAGATCATCTTTCTACTAATCAATATTACTGTTTTTTCCCATTAAAAAATTGTTTTAAACTCGACATCTCCAAAAACGTACGCATGAAATTTTAAGAAAATTTCCAATCCTCTCAAGTGTCCTTCGAAATATCCATATTTTATTATGTAAGGAATAAACCACGTAACTTTAAAAGCAAAAAGTGTGTCACAGATGAAGTGCTTAGGCAGCCTTAAAATTTTCTCTTTCGCTTTGTGACGAAGTATTTAAAAATGCTTCAACAACGTTTTAGAAACTTTTTTTATTACTCAACTTTATTTTAATACTCGCTGTGAAACCGCTGGGAAAGCATTGAAAATTTTTATCGAGTTCTTTAATGCGTTTTAAGTTATTGCAGCAGCTGTAACCTTAGTTTAACCTTTTTTTGCTCTTGAAAAAGTATCATATTGGCCGGATAAAATTGTTTATTCATCGTTTTTTACAGGAAGTTCTAATAAATGTAGTTATCAGATGAACTGCAAACAAGAGTATTTCGGAAAAAAAAGATTTAAATTGATAGTAAAGGCAAGTTAAGAAAAACATCAGTTTAATTTAATGAAAGTCGTAATTATAATGATTTAGTTAGTAAATCAGAAGCTATTACGCTAAATACGTTGAATTTTCAAAGCTGAAAATTATTTAACGTTTGCGGTTTCACATATATTTAATTATTTGATAAATGTTTATTATTTACTAATTAATTTTGTGTTTGTGTGTGTATACATATACATGTAAAAATTATTTTTTCTAGTCACAATAATTATGTAGCCATTATTGTTTTTACTTCCCCAGGCTACTGGGCAAGAAGAAGCCTAAACAGCTTAGCAGTAATTTGGTAAGATGCAGTCTGGCCATATTGAACAGAACGGCACAAGTCTAATTAAAACTTTATTTTAAATCTGCTAAAAAAGGACATCTTTACTAGTCAACGACAGACTGGAGAAAGACACAAAAATCACTCGGCTCAAACAGAGGTGTACCCAAGAGCAAAGACAGACATAATTTTCCCAAGGGACAAGAAACTTGGCAAATTTAAGTGTTAAGATCAGGAGAAAAGCCGAACCATTTGCCAGTGAAACCTAGAAAACGTGTTGAGTGGACAGAAAATTTACACCGATTAAACAGAAAGCTTGGGAAATGCATTGAAAGAATTTTAAGTCGTGGACACTCCTATGATTAAGATATTTACAGGCTGGGAAAAAGATTTTAAGGAATTAAAATTGGAGAGAGGAGGTTTTCTAAGGGAATATTAAAGTGAAATAATTTTGATATATTACATACATATATACATATAACATATCAATATTAATATACCTAAAATATATATTTAAAATTTTCCTACTTCCCCTTCTCATTCTTCAATACCTAATTTCTCAGCTATAAAGGGTCACATTCAAAGTAATGTTCACCTATTTAAATTCTTTTTACTTGTCTCTCAAAACTAACTCTAGAATAAACGTTAATTTTCTGTTCACTTTTTTCACTTGTCGCAGGAAA
>CM063506.1:89046174-89076270 GCA_032207245.1 Pardosa pseudoannulata
TTTCCAAAACCTTCCACGGAAGTAATTCGGACTTTCGATAGAAAAGCAGCCTTTCAAAGATACAGAATAATAGACACAGGAAAAAGGATCAAGTGGATTAGATGGAAAATTAATATTGGGTCTATAGTAAAAAAAATATATATATAGACCAGAAATGAACGGCCTTTAAGAAAGGTGAACTCTCACAGGTGATACGATTCGATAATTGCACTTGAATTTACATTTTTTATTTGAATGGGAGATACGATTTTTCATTATGTGATAAAGTGGACATACAATTTGATAAAACTGATATACAATCTCCAAAGTATTACCTTTTAATAACATTAAAAATTTATACAATATTAATTCAACAGTGAATAACTACCAAGTAGTGGCATTCGGCAGAGACTGGTAGCATCAATATTGTAAAGAACTACAACTTCTTGCGTAGGATGTTGTGTCGTCACTACACCCTATTGGCTTCCCAAAAGGGTTTTGTTAAACTCCAGGGCAGGGCGACACTATGTCTGGGTTTTTGACACTACACTACAGAGGGTTGTCGCTTCGACCACGCCTTGAGATGTCCGAGGTGAATCGAAAGGATGATCGGGACAACGAAATGTCAGACAGTAAGGCGCCACCGACGGAGCCAATCAGAGGCTACCAGAACAGCGAAACGGAAAGAAAAGCCAATGGAAAGAGGTGGAAGATGACGTTAGGTGGCGCGAGTTTTTCGCCGGAGGGCTCCCAGGAGAAGAGAATGGACAGAGATTAGACTTGTGGTGTTTTCTTTTTTTTAGAGCTTTTTCTCCAGTTTTGTGCGGAACTCAAGGCGATCCAGTTGTACCCCTGTACAACGGTATCTGTCGGCACCAGTCCGCAGATTTTTTTTTATTTTTATTTATTTATTTATTTATTTATTTATTTATTTATTTATTTTTGGTTCGCCTTGAACCTGGGACTTCTAGGTCCGCACCAGCCCGTCTGAGCCCTGTGATTTCCATTCGAAAAATTTGTACATCACTCCATTTTAATCAAGAATAAAAGTTGTTATTGTTTCTAAGCAGTACGTCGTGTCATAACCACTTCGACACCCACACGCTACCCGAGGATCCCGTGACGTTACAATGTTTAAAGAACTACAACTTCTACTTCTTACGTTGGATATCATTTTGATTAGCGTTGTGGAAAAAAGGTCGTTGCTCCACTTTATGATGAGCCGATGCGAAATTATAAATTTCTGATTAATTAAAGTGTTTTAAAAATGAGTTGTGTAGTCTTATGTTGGCGCGTGTTTGTGTTGGTCAACAAATGAATAAGAAGAACCATCAATTCAAGACAATATATTACTGCATTGAGATTTTTGTTCTATACAGTGCAGATTGAAATCAAATAAAGACGTACAGAAATATATGTTACAACAGTCCTAAATGTGAAATTTCAGCATTTTGCGTTTGATTATTTTTGAATTAGGCAAGATACATACGTCTCGATAGTATGTACTGAGGTGAACATTAAAGACAATACAGTAGAACCTCGATTATCCAAAGTAATTGGGGCCGAACCTACTTCGGATAATCGAAATTTTCGGATAATCGGGAATTCATCAATAATAATCTAGTTTACTATGTAGTATCTTCATTGGTGTAATAACATTCGATTGTTCTGGGATGATTCGGCAGTATGACCTTCCAAATTTCGAAATGGGGGTGTGTTTGTTAGAACAGGGATGGTTGAAAGGGAGGAAGAGAGTAGACTCATACCGAGAATTGTGCTTGCGTGAAGGAATTCTAAAAAAGGTAATTCCAAAATATTTATCTGCACTCGTAGTTTGGAAAGGACGACTTGCATACAAAAGGAATGTGGGAAAATGAAAACTTTAAAGGCGCTTCCACACTATGGTCCACCGCAAGCCATTACCACCGTCTGAAGGGGGTTTGGCTTATCGTGGCCGATGGCGGCAGATGGCTTCGGAGGCGGTTTTTCTCCAAAGATCAAAGGCAGCCAGATGCGCAACTAAAGTGCGCAGTAGACCCTATGGACGAATCAATGCTCTCAGCTCATTTAGTGGCCCAGCGTGTGGATGCGACCCGTGAACCATCGTTCGAGGTCACCATCAGGAAATGGTGAACAAAGAGGCTACATAAAAATGCATGTTTGTTTTTGGATGATAGTAGAGATAGAAAAAAAAAAGTGAAGATAAACCCGACTTCTGTTAACCGAGAGTTTCAGTTAATCGAGGTTCTACTGCATATTATTATTATAAATTAGTTCAAAATTTATAAATACAAATAAATATTTATAGTAACAATCAATAAAGTAATCTAATAATATTATATTGACTATAAGAAATGCGATATTCGTTTCGAATATAGATTTCGTGAATTCATTCGCGGTTTTAAAAGACTGTAATGAAAGAATTGACAAAAGGCGTTATGATCTAAACTAACTCAACGAAATTTATTTTAATTGAAGCTTTTCATTTATTTTTTTCTTCTGTTTGATTTTTTTCCCAAAGGATATTCGAAAAACTGTAATACTGTTGCTATACATTTAGACTATAAAATTGGTTGGGAGAGCTAAGGTCTACTTTTATGCTACACAAGGGCTAATGTGACTGGGATCTACTTAGGTCGATTCCGAACATCTATGACAGAAGGGAGATTCGACACCTCGTACTCCGGTATCGAAGAGCAGCGACGTACCCATTGAGACATCGTTCGACTTTATGCTAAAAAGAAAAGAGGTTTGAAAAAATTTAATTTTTTTAATGGTCCATTACAATAATACTATAATATAGTCGGTTGGTTTAGAACGCTACTTTCTACAGTTCTGCTAAAAACAGTACGACCTGTTTAAAGCCGATTCCAAATGGCTACGAATATCCATGCAAGCAGTGGGATCGGAACCCACGACCTCTTTAGCCGAAGATCCGCTCCTTATTCATTTAACCATCGTTTGACTATAACTATTATAAAAATAAATACTTTATGTTAAAAAAAAGTAGTATAGATAGATAGATAAATAAAAGTGTACAATAATTTTGGTTTTATTGAATATTGTAATTACAATGTTTATGTGTAAAAAATGTAAATGTAAAGATTATATGAAAAAATCTGGAAAATACTGTTTATATATAAAATAAGTGATACCAGATACCAAATAAGTGATACTTTTATAACTATAATCCAGAGTGTACCTCCTCTGGATTATATTTATAAAAGAGTGTAATAAAAAAAATTTAATGATTAGTCCTGCATTAACAAAGTAATTCTAATAGTTGTACAAAGTTTATATCGTTCTCCTCGTTGATTTGGATATGGTCCCTGAAATTGTTTGTAAAAAAAAGAAAAACCTTTGTATAAAAGCAACTTTATCTTGTGACTCAATTACTTAAACTTGACCAAATCTATTTTTCTATAGTTTAGCTCAATTTGGAGCGATGTGGTCCACTACCTTGTTGCAAAAGGGGAATGAGACCAGGAGCTACAGCTTAAAGCCGATTCTGACTGATTGCGAGAATCCAAGCCATCAACGGGATTCGAACCTATGAACTTTGGCACCGAAGAGCTATCCCGCTATCTTTCGGGTTACCGTTCTACTGTTTTGTTTACATATGCGTTTTGTAACCTTCAATTATTCTAAAATAAACACCTTGTTGGCAACAAGTGTGGGTAACTATTTTTATCTAGCCTCCATACTACGGCCAACCATTTCATGATGGTGAACCTTGGACTGTGGTTTACGGGTTGCATCCACGCACTGGGTCACTAAATAAGCCGAGAACATTTAAATGCAAACCAAACAAAATTAATAATCCGTATACAGGAACAATGCAATAAGTTGAATAACAGAGAAATTTATATAATTTGGATTAAATCCCATAAGAAAAACAGTAGAAACAAATTACGTTGATATTTTATATAAGAACGCTACAAAATGAATAAACTATAAACTCATCAAGCTCCCAGATTGAATACTAAAGGAAGTATAAAGACTGGCAACAATACTGCGATAATGGGGAAAAGATCGCACTACATATACAGTAAAATCAAAAGTTGACCTCATATTACAATTCGAAAATAATATAAAATATTGCACTACTGGACATAAAAATTTCCTAACGTATTTGTATAAAATCTAAAAACTAGATTAGCCATATTGTAAATATAGAATAATAGGTAACCAACAGCATTACATACATGTGAAATGAAAACTTGTTCCAGCTTTTGTTAAAAAAAAACGAAAATGAAACAACAAATCGAATAAAAACTACTCATTTATACAATATAAATTCTCACGAAAATAAAAATAAATGTATAAGTTTAAAATTATTTTATAAACGTATGATTTTGAAATTAATAATGTTTAAAACGTTTACCCTAACCGTTTAGACAAAAAAAAAATAGTAAATAAATAAAATGTCATCGACTTTTGACATCATTTCTGCTGATTCTTAATTAAAATGTCCTCCTGAGTCAGTATACGACTCCCGTTTTGAGCTCCTCCTCTTAAGGGATAAAGAAGTGATAAACTCTAAAACATTTGTAGCATAAAGGTACACTGGGGAGCATATTTCTCCTTATTTCAATTTTGAACGGTCTTTTTCAAATATTGAAGACTGACAAAATCGATTAAATAATAATAATAATAACAACAACAACAACAACGAGAGAACGGTCGTTTATTTACAAATCATCATCAATTGAACAATATAATTGAACTTGCTGCAATCGTCTGATATGTGGTACTAAAAGATCAGTTGCCAAAATTTTGTTTAAAAAATTAAATTTCCCAATTGTAAAGGGTGTGAAGGAGGAAATTTAAATGCCAATAAAACTAAACTCGTTTATTTAATTGAATGTATAAGGCGATTTCAAGCAGCAGGGCACATCTCAACTTATAACAATTCCGGCTGTAATTTCAAACGGAAGGGCAGTTTATTGTTTGCCTATTGGCTGTCGTAAACTTGCAAGTGAATGGGAAGGGCATTAAAGTAGTTCATGACGTTGCATGAAATTGCTTTATTATCATGTCTTAGGTGCGAAACTGCACTGTAAGCAACCATATAAGTAATTAAATGAGGGAAAAAGCAAATGTTTTATAAAGTCTGAGGTTACAGATTTAACACTATAAGTCTTATGAAAAATATCAAAACTTCTGAAGCAGTTTTATAGAGGAAAGTTCGATTCTTTATAAAATCCAGAGGAAGGAGAGGAACTGTATGAAAAATATTGTTTATCATGTCAAACATGCTCTATTTCTAAGTCAAGCGCATGAACTCAGATAGAGCCACAATCCTGACGATTGGCTAATTTTATTTATACATTTGGAAGAAAGTTTTGCTTAAGGTTCCTTTAGTTTTATATATAAAATAGTTTTCCTCATTCCTTTCGTATAACTACGTACACAAAATCTAAGCCGTAGTGTTAGAGCTAACCGCGGGTAGTTTCTGCCAATTGTGACTTTTTGGGTTGTTATTTAACATTTTGATAATAGTGGTTTGGATATTAGTCATTCTATAGATAGTTGAACTTTAACGTTAATTATTTTTCATAGAATCATTTTGTATGGTAGTTATAGTTTTTGCTAGCATAAATGTCGAGATTACCATAAAACAATTTAATTTGTTGCCATGCAAATAGGCTTTTGAGTATCATAAAAATAGTTCGAAAAGGGATTTTTTCTCCTATGAAAACAAGTTGCGGAAGGAAAAAAAAAAAAAAGAAAAGTGAAAAGATGTTAAGAAAAAAAAACAGCTCTTGATTCAACTCAGATTAATAATTTAATTATCTTGTATTTAACTGCCACTTGATATATAACCCATTATGGTGAAATCTTGGTGAAGATTAATTTAATAGCAAGTTTTATAAATAAAGATAGTGCTAATGGAGGTTTCCCTTTTATTTTTTCTGGTTTAGCTTTCAAGGGGACAAAATTCTGAAATATAGCATACATTTCTTCTGATGACTTAATACTTTTGTATTGATTTATATATCACTAGATAATATAAATGTGAGCGTTTGTGATAATTTTCATTGAAATATTTCTTTTTTTGTTACCTTTTAAAATTTTGACAGTCAGTTAAGTGTAATTTCATAACTAGTTACAAGATAGCGAATTAATATTTAACTATAAGAATCTGGCTTCATGTCTCCATGTAATGGAGGCATGTGTTGTTACTTTCAGAAGTGCGATATCGATTGTTTGTTTTTTGTCGTTATGTAATATACATTGCTGCCGTTTAGTAAACAAAAGATGGTACTTTTAAGTGTAAACTTAACAGAAAATTGAAATTGGTATGAATTCTCTGGTCTGAGATTTGATGTATCGTCGTTTATTTCTGTAATACGAAACGGCAAGTCGTATCTAAATTTGTCTCGTGGACTGTCACGTGACCTGTATGTTTGTGTGTCGTTCTGCATTTCATAATGGCGGCAAGAAAGTTTGCATGTTCGATAGGTTGCAAAGGAACCTCTGGAACTAATTGCAAAAAATAACACTAATCATGGCCCCAGAACACTATAGACAAGAATTATGTATTCTCATTTTCTATATTGACATTATTTGGTAAGCTTTGATTATTAAATAATGAAAGTGTCAAAATATTTAGTAGTTTTGAACTTTTCATTTTTTCAGTGCTTGTGTTTGATCGGTCTGTGCTACATTTTTTTTCTAAATATTAGGAGAAGAATTTATGTATTTCATATCGGAAACATTCTATATTGAATATATTTTTATTGTAACAATTTTTTTACTGAAATTTTTTAAATAAATAGGAAAGTTGTGCTCTGAAATATATGTAAACAATGCTGGACAATCCGATCACTCCGTGAAACTTCAGGTGTGTTTTTTCTCCCATTGTGGACGTTTTCCCCAATAAAATTATGTTTTATATGTACTACTTTGTTTATATTTGTCTAATAGCAGTTAATTTTGTATTATTCTTTTGAATGCTCATTTAATTTTTATGTAGGCTTAATATTGGACGATAAAATTTTATATACCATATCGAGATCATACTAGTCAGTTTTAATTAATACTTATACATTTGGTTTATTGTCTTTTATAATAGCCCTAAATATTTGTTTTTAGTTGAATAATTACGCAGTTTTATGTGAAATAATTTTTACTTTTTTGTACAATGTAAATAGAATATAAATATTTATGTATAGGAAAAGTCATTAGTTAACATTGATGAGATCCATTATACTTTTCAGTTCCATTTAATCCATTGAATTGCTTATTAATTGATCATGAATTAATCCTTATTTAATAACTTTTTCTACAATGTGTGTACTTAGATGTACAATTGCAGTACAATTTTAATATTTTGATGTATGTTTCAAAATTTTTTCTTTTTAAAAGTAAATTTGTCTCTGTGATCACTTAACTTTATTTCCTGTAATCTTACATCTCCAGTAGTATCATAATTATTCAATATTTTTTATAAAAACTATAAAGATTTTTAATAATAAAAGTAATTTAGTAATTGTGACATTGTACTTCATTTTTAGTCTCTTCAGACTGGATAACAAATAAATGTCTGATACAAGTTAATATTTTTAAATGTGTATGTATATTAATAAATATTTTTCTCACTTTTTTATACTTTACTATTAATATTTATATATGTATATCATTAGCAAAAAATTATAAAAGAAGTTATATGTTGTTTCTGGATTTTGTTTTTAAATTATATATTTTATTTTACATCCCATTTATGATATATTTATCACGAAATAGAGAAAATTAGATTTTATTTAAATTTTTGTTTTTTAAGGCAGTTAAATCATTTTAAACTCTATTATATGTAGTAAATCATTACCTTTTTATTTATAATAATTAAAAAATGCATATATTAAGAGCTATATAAAGTGATAATTTTTCTTTATAGAGAAAAGAAAATTTTTAATGTTTACATATATTCTCTGATAAAAGAAGTGTTAACGTAACTTCACTTAATATATATTCAATGTTCATTTATTTTAATAACTGATTTTCCGATTTTTGAATTTTACAGTAGAGGATCATAAATTTTTAAGAATATGGCATCATCAGCAAAAAAGCGGTCTAAAGGCAGCAAAGGTAAAATTTACAGTATTTAAACACTTTTCTTTATTCATGTATTATACACATCAATATTACTTATGGAATTACTTCAATAAGAGTATATACTATATATATACTTACATAATATGAATATTTTACATGGTCTGCTTCTAAATCATATATCATTTCATATCTGAATGTTGAATTATAAAAGTTACTCTCACTGATCTGTATTATTATAATCATTACTGTACATGTTAAATTATCTTATTGCTTTAAAATAAATCATTGCTTTAAATTTATCTCCAAAATAATTTTATAGTAAAATTTTGTTATGGTTATATTTTTATTTAATGGATTAGTTATATTTTGTATTCTATATTGATTTTACTGACAGCAAGTAAGCAAACTAGAGGCTATAGAAATTTTAAAAAATAAGCACCATTTTTACGTGTGTGTATAATTACTGTTCATAGTTTTCTTTTTTATTCATTACATACCACCTGTAAAACTATTTTTTATGCTAACATTTATGTGTATTTTCACATTTCTCCTTGTTTTCCTTGTCCCCCAAAAGTAATTGTATGCCAGAAGGTGCAAAAGTAATGTCCTTTACTTGAAAAAGAAAATATCCTGTTGTTAGTGTTAAAGAGATCGGGTTTTTTTCCATTTATGTTTGTTTAAAAAAAGTTTCATAAGCATGTATTGTCAGCCAAGTGTCCGATTTGACTGTTTTGATTATATCATCATGCTGGCCCACTATGGGCTATTTAATAATAGCCAAATAGGGATGATGATGTACAATGAGTTTTTTTGCAACTAAGTTTGTAATTGAATGTTTTTGTGTGTGCTAAGTCCTTAGAACCCAATATTTTATTTTTTGACATTCATTTAAGTGTTGTTTTAAATTTTTTACTAGTGTAAATTAATTTAATTTACTGTTATTCAGAAAATCCCAAACTATGTTTAGTTGGGATAAATTTCTTAAAAAAAGTTGATGCATTTTTACAAAACTTTTAATAGAGTTGTTTTATTTTTCAGTTTTTAAAGGAAATTAAACAATTTAAAAATATTTTGTTACTTTTATTAGTTTTACATTTTGGGTGTTTGTTATTTTAGCTTCAAGTGGTAAACGGAAAAGACGAGTAAGTGGCACTGATGACGAAGAACCTGGTATGTTATTGATATTTGTTACATACCTATATATATAATTTAAATATCTCTTAACATTCCACTTTGCTTATTTATAGATAAGATTTTTTAATTGTTAAGTGGTTGATCACATACTTTTATGTTTTCTGAGTATGGAATATAATTTAATTGTGACATTACAAGCAAGGGTAGTTCTGAGTTATTAGCCACCTGAGTGTAATGTGTTTAGGTTTTTTTTTTTTTTTTAATTTACATTTCTGAAATTTAAATAAAAACTCTTTTTTAAATAATGTAATATTGCAAATAAATCTTTTTGAATAACAAAGTATCTGAAGTATTCATTAAACAAAAGCCCAGGTTTATGAGAATTATTCTAAGTCTCAAAAAGGCAGAAAGTGAAAGATTCTCTCACTAAATGTTTTTAGTAAAGGCCACTTTTTATGTTAAAAAGGGAGAAAAACTCCAGTAAATCTAATTTAATGCTTTGTATTCGTACTAGGAATTTAGTGCTGTGTACATGAATGCTTACTAACCCAAACCATGAATGCAAGCATGTTGGAATGCTTTCAGAGAGTCGTAGATCAGCAGTTCTCAAACTTTTTTCACTGGAAGGTCCTTTGTTATGCTTAAAAAATTTCACCTTTCAACTCCCCTTTAGCAATTTTAGTTTCCAGAGAAATGAGAAAATTGGATTATTCTCTTGAAACTACTCAGATTTCTCCAGAAAATAACAAAACTTTTGAATATCTTAAAGATTACAATTCAGCAATCTAAAACAAAGTTTTTCAAAAAATAATGCTGAATATTACTCTTTTCACACAGTAATGCTGCATGTTAAAAGTTTTCAGCACTGTGCAGAAAAACCAAACTGACTTTAGGTCAAATTTGAGTTGATAAACTCTAGAATCCCTGATGATAGAAAAATGGAAATACTTTAATCAGGGTCAGTGTTGCTGTAAGAAACACTCTCCTGAAAAATAAGTTGATAAAGCTCAAAGAACTACTCATAAATTTTTAAATGCATAAATTTTAATTTACCTTTCACAGTTTATTAGTGTGTAGATATTTTAAATTTAATTTAAATTCAGAAACTAGTAAGATGTGTACTTATGTATAATCTGTAATTAGCATGTTAAAATTTCAAACCACGCTGTTGCTCTGGACACAAATGCCTGAATGTTGGCATGTCTGCAATTTGTATACTAGGAAAAAAATCATTGCAAATTTAATTTATTATCTTATTTGTCTTTAATATTATTAATAAAACTGTTTGTATATGAGGGTTTATACTCTTGATTGTTGCTGTGGCACTTGTTGAATAAGCCTGTTGCACCCAGTTTAAGAATTGGGGCCTTTGAATTTTTTTTTTTTTTAGAAGTTTCTAGAGTTTTAATTTTTTAACATTTTGAAGAAGTGAAATCTCTAGTCCAATTGTCATAAAAGTCATAATTCACAGGACAGTTCTCTTAGGATTTTAGTAAAATTAATACTTTTACTTTAGAGTTTGTTAATGTTATGAAAGCTATCAACTTTTGTCAGCCATAAATTATTATTTTAAAAAAGGCATATTGTAATAATGTCTTGTGTATTCTAGACAAATATTATTTTGCAAATAAATGTATGACTATGATTTATTGTGTATGTATGTATAAATATATTAGTTAGAGGAATGAAATTTATCACTGCATATTTTATATTTATTTCATTAACTTATATACTTATCATTAGAAAGTAAATATATACTAAACAATTTTGATGTAATCTGTATCTGACATTCAGATTTTTTTTCCTTTTTAGCTTTTCTGTCATCTAAATATGCAGAGCCACCAACTTCTAAAATATATAACAGTAATTTCAGTCGCAAAGATCCAGCTGAAGTAAGCTTTTTTTATTTGAAAATTTTAAAACATTCTGATTCTATATATTGATGTATCAAATTTCATATTCTGTAAAATGTTTGCTTTCTGACATTTTTAGGAGTGTTTTAAAAGCATCTATTAATTTATTACTCTTTTAAAAATTAGAAAGCATACATCAATTTATGTTTTTATTTTAGACTTAGATTTTTTTTTTTATTTGAGCTTTTTAAACACAAAAAGTAAGCTATTTTATATTTCACTGTTTCCAAGAAACTTTCATTTTATGAGTTATATTTATTAATTTATATTGTTAGTAAAATATATATTTTTCTTTGGCAACTTTATTTGTCAATCTAAATAATATCACATTAGAAAAGTAATAGTGTCTGCATATCTCTTGCTCTTTTAAGCCATGAGTCAACCCTTCAATAAAGAAAAATTAAGGCATAGTTTTAAAAATATATAGATACTTAAAAGCATAATATTATAAATTTTTATGCTGGATAAATCTTTTCTTTTATTTTGCTTGCAGTAAAATATAATTATTAAAAATGACATTTTATCATTACTGCTAGGTGGTCACACATGAGGGGAAACTAGAAAATTAGGAAATTGTCAGAATACTTTACGATTTTGAAAAATATCAAGATATGTTTCAAAGTTCTGAAAAAATTGGAAAATTTTATGAATTGGGGGGAAAAATTTTTTCAATCACTTGCAGTTGCATATATGCCAATTTAGACTATTTGCAACTGTAATATACCCATTGTACATATAACAGAAGCCTGCTTTTGACTTACGGGAATTTTACTACTCTAATTAAAAGGGCTGTGAAATCAGTAAGGGCATCCAGATGTAAAAATGTATTATCATATACCTAAAATTATACTTTTTACTTATATAAATACGAAAATGACTAACCTCACTCCTATAGGGTGCAGCTCTTGTGGAATGAAATTTATGTTGGTTGATTGTTACCTGTCAGTGTACTTTAGGGAAATTATTAGAGAAATATTGCTGAGCCATGGCTTAATGGTATGGTGCTGCTCTTTATTACCAGAGTTTATGGGTTCAAATCCTGCTTCTGGCATTGATGTTTGTAATCATTTGGAAGTGGTTTTGAGCAGTAGGTTCTTGTCTCATTAGCTCTCATGTAGCAAAACAATAGATAGGGTTCCCACAATCCTTAAAAGTTCTTAAGAACTTCTTAATTTCAGCTTTCATTTTAAAGAGCCCTTAAAACTACTTAATTTTTGTCAAAGATTTTTAAAAAACTCCTTAATTTTTAAATTGGAATGCGATCAGTTTCTCAATCAACACTATCTGCTGTTGTCACGTGATTTCCTATCAGTTTTTGCCATACTCTCCAAACTTTCTGGTTTTGTTTGAGTTAAACGTGCCCCAAACCAGTTCTAAGAACACCAGTACATCTGATAAGTACTGGTCAAAGAATATATATATATATTAAGAATACATAAAATATTTGTTAATGTTCTTAACATTCTTTTACATTTTCTAGCCAAAAGTGCAGTATTAATAATAAAGAAAATCCTCAAATACATATGTTGTTAGTGTATTACTGTAGTAATTCAAAATTCCTTTCCTTGATATCCTTAAAATATTATAAAAATAATTTTGATTAGTACTTTTTATGGTCATGAGCTAGAAACTTATTTTACAAATAATCTTCCGCATACAGTAAAAGTTGAAAGTATATAATCAGCTGCCCTTTCCTAATAGCTAACAGTCATGCAGATTTTAATTAAACGAAGTGGTGATTTGTAGATATTTCAGTTACTTATGGAAGTTTAATTTCCTTTGCATTGAATGTAATAGAAAAGTCTAAAACTTTCTTCTTTCCCAGGCAACATCAGATATAATCAGCTAGTATATATATATATATATATATATATATATATATATATATATCAGTCATTTATAAACCCTCAGATAGTACTGTTTATAATATTGTATTTTATTCACAATTTATTTTTAGTTTGATCACTCAAAAAACTTATAAAACAAATAGATTTATCATTATTTTTAGGAATTTATAAAAACTTAATTCTGAAATATTGTAGGGCATTTATTGAACATGCCTTGTCTGGTTCATAATCATTAAAATATGTTTTCAAGAAATAGAGTTTACTTCATTTTGTCATATATTTCAAGTAAGTCCTTATAAAAATTTACTTTGGAAAGTCCTTAATTTTTGTTCTGGAAAAAGAGTGGGAACCTTGATAGACTGTAGCACTCCTAACCAAACCAAACCAGGGAAATATAAGGGTTCCCCCCCCCTGCTTTTAGTGGTCACCATGTATTGAAATTTTGAAATTTCTTAAGTTGTGTGAGCATTTTATTTTGTATTAAATTCTTAATATGATTTATCTTAATATACAATTTGAAATTGGTGTTTTAATAATTTTAGTCTTTTCAGTTGTTTCGCAAAGATCTGATAAGTGCTATGAAACTACCTGATAGTGAACCTCTTACTCCTGATGACTATTGGTTAATTGATGATTCCTGGAAACCAGAATGGGAAAGAGGTGTTCAAATTCCTATTTACCCTGATGCTTTGCCTGAACCTCATGTCAGGTATAGATCAATAATTGGCACATTTTTTTGAGCCTGCAATGTATTTTAATCTTATAAAACTAAGGTATATGTATCATACCTGTTGTTTTTATGCATAAAAATTAATCATTACATTCGTATGTTTTTAAATATCTTTAATTTTCACACATTTTTGACTGCTACGTTTTATATTTTTCTTGTTACACCCACAGTTTTTCAAAAAAATGTGTTCAACAGGTCATTAGTTACTTTTACTTCCTTTAATTCAACATCCAAGTTGAATACTAGTAATTAATTGCTATCAATTAATGAATTTCTGTTTATGAATACTTAAGTTATGATGAGTTGATGCAATTAATAACGAGTAGTAAAATTATTATTGAACTGTGTTTTTAAAATTGTAATACTTAATGCAATTTAAATTAAACATCCTATAAGCTAAATTGGCAGATGTTGACTGTAATGATTGTATTTGGTAGTATGTTTTATATAATATGTTCATTGTGATATTTTATTATTTCTCCAATGGAGGTATTTTTAATGAATTATAATTCCCCATTAACTTAAAGTGCATTGAGTGTAGACTGAATGATTTCAAAATCTTACTTGCCTAATTATAAATAATTCTTTTCTGAAGTTGCATTTAGCTTAAATATATTGAATGATGAAAGACAAAATATGTGTAAATAATTGCTTGGAGAATATCATAGTTTTTGTGTGTCGTTGTTAAATTCTTCATTCATATAATTAGAGGAATTATTACTCTTGCTTACTGTTGTCTATGTACTTGAAGTATTAATTTGTTGTCAAATTGTAATTAACATATCTTTATAGAGTACTTAGGAAGAAAAGTAAGGAATCTGCATTCAGGCTGTAAGTAACTTTAATTTTTATAGACATTTGTTAAGTTGTTTTTGTTCATGAAAATTGTCTTTTACCTTTCAAAATAACTGATTTTGAATTAAAAAAATTAGTATCTATGGTTACAAAGAGAAAAATTTGGACTGAAATGCTATTAAGGCAAAACTTAGTGAATTTAATGATTTAAATTTAGCATGAAATTAAAATATATATATAATTACTACTGGATAGTTTCATTATAAATTTGTACAGTATCAATTTTTACATCCGTTAGTGCTAAGTCATAAACCAAGAATTGTTGCAAAAAATCAGTGTGTAAAATATTGTTAATTTGAAATACATAATATTGTCAATGTAGTAAAATTTATGTTTTGGTGAGAGTTAATTATGTTATAGTGACTCATATTCAGCTCTTATTCAGTGTTTGATTTTAATTTTTATATTTTAGTTTTATACTAAATTTTATAAATTTAATTGAACAATTTCAATTTCCAATTTGTTTATTTATTTTTAATGTGTACCTAAATCAAATCGATTAGCTTCTTAACTCTTTCCCTGGTGGCAGAGGGTATTTAAATCCTACCGTTGTCTGGCTGGCAATTTAACAATTAAATGGCTGAAATGCATGCATTAAAATAAAAAATTCCTGTAACTGTGCAATTGTTAGTTAAGAACTGAAATTTTCAGGAAATGATGTTAGGATATCCTAGTATATAAAGAAAACACCACAGTACCTGAATATATTTTTTAATACTTCTTTCTTGTGTGATAGTTTCCGAAACATGGAAATTTGCAGAGTGCCACACCACAGTTTGCACACATTAAACTTGTTTCTTTTCTCACTCCATGTGATGAGCACACTCTACACTTTCGCATTGTACCACTTTTCTTCTTTTCTGTTGGGGGCACGTGGACCATACTGTGCCCCTTTAAGTCTTTTTTTGGAGATCTCTTTAGTGACGGTGGAGTTATTGCACTTGAAGTTGATGCTTGTGATTCTGTCTCATCTACATCAGTCTCCTTCTCAGATATAGTTGTAACTGTCATGGCTTCAATACAGTCAATTAGAAAATCTTTGAAAGCATAGGACTTTCCTTTAAATTTCTGGTCAGATATGTTCTTTTTCAACAAAATGAAACTGTTCAGTGCTGCCATTTGTAACAAGTAAAAAACAAGTTTTTTTTTTTTTTGTCCACTTGACTGTTTTACGTCAACAGGAATAATAGTGCAGCATCTGATCTACCCTATCTACTCCTTGCATATATTTGTTATGATCCATAACAATCTCTGGTTTATTTATTTCCTGTCCTTTACGATTACGTTTTCCAGAAGCCATAATGTTTGCGCTGTGAAGAGTAGAGATAAGTTTCACCTGCCTTTTGTTTCTCCACACTTGCACAAGTACTTGACCTTTATGCACAAGTGTAGATTCACCCTTTTTTAGCTTCTCAGAATCAGTTTTCAAATGTTTATAGTCACCCCTATCTAGGTGAAATGTTCCACAAACATATGTATTTTTTTCTAAAAGAACTTTGCACAACTCCACACTGTTATAATAATTATCTTGATAAATATGATAACCTTTACCAAGAAGAGAAAGGCCTAACAGATCCAAAACAAGGGTTTTGATAGGCCATAATTTACCACAATAAATTTCAAAATTCCATATATAACCTGATGTTGATTCAGACACAATATAAGCTTTTATGCCATATTTATCTGGCTTGTCTGGCATGTAAACTTTGAAAATGAGTCTTCCCTTCCAGGCCATCATCCTCTCATCAATTGAAATTTCTTTATTTGGAATATATACTTCCTTGAATTTTTTTGTAATTGACTCTAAAACAGGCCTCACTTTGTATAATATATCTTCACAGTCCTCTGGTCTACCCTTATTATCTGCAAAATGTAAACATTTTGAGATTTGTTGGAAACAGCACAAAGACATTGTTTCACCATACCATGGAGTGTGAAAAAAGGGTTTTGAAGACCAATAATCTTCAATTTCTAGACGTCTATCTACCTGTCATAAATATAATCCCTAAATATTTCCATAGTTCCTCAGTAGAAACTTCTTTGAAATTTTTATCATGCGACTGAGGGGATAAAGTGTGACTATTCAGATATTGGTGAGCGTAAAGATTAGTTTCATCTCTAATTGAATTTATTAGTTCCTCATCCCAAAATATTTTCAGCCAAACTGTTACCCGTGAAAGGAGCAATTACAGACACAATAACATTTTTCGTCCATTCTTCTGATGTAGTGTGTGTTGTTTAAGTAGATTGTGTTGGGGGTGATATTAAAAAATTTAAAAAAAAATCCCCCTTCAGCAGAGTGTCCATTTAAGAATGGCTAAAATAATAAGACGAGTGCATCTTTAAAAAAAAAAAAAAAAAAAAAAAAAAAACAAAAAAAAAAAAAAAAAAACTTCTTTATTGCAACTTGTAATCTTAAAGAAAAAAATTCTATTTACAAAAAATTAAATTAGTTACTTTGCACCTCGTAATTTCAAAGCTTGTACTATGCGAGCGCCGACGTGGCGAACTGCCAAACCATGATGAACAACTGCCTTAGCCAAGTGCGGCTGATAGTCAACTGCGAGCAGCCTCTTCTGCTACCCGCTTATATCTCAAAAGCACATTCGCAAAATCTGCATACACCTGATGCCACTCAGGTACAGCATAACGTTCACAGCAAACTCTGCCATGCCCCCCTAAAACATGCACATAAAACTTGATCGCTTGTACGTATCCCGTTAACCGGCGTTTAACTGTTTCAAACATCATGGAACTGTAAGAATAAATGGGGAAAGTTGAGATTTCCCAACAGATTGCACAGGCACTATTTCTTCTGTATCATTATCACTATTTTCTGTATTTACAACATTTTCTTCTAATTCATCAAGTTCTGGAATCATTATGTCATTATCACTAACATCATCTGCACAAATTTCATTTATCACAGTGTCCAGTTATGTAGGATTCAAACTCCTACCATTCTTACACTTGGCCATGGTGAGGTGTACTAACTTCAAATCATGACTAAGTGATTCTCCAATTTATAAAGATGCAGCTGCATGAACATGCATATCAAATGAAAAAAAATTTTCCTCTAACACAAAGATAAGCTTTCAATCGCATTTGTTTAGTCTAGAGCGAACAGGGGGGACCTGAATGTTGGCGTGTGTCTAAGCGTGAAAACATGCCGTTGCCAGGTAAGAGTTGTATTTGTCTTGGCGTGTTATCACACCTATGCCAGGGAAAGAGTTAAGTTATAACAATATTGCGTTAAAACTATGGGAATATATTTTCCTCTAACTTTTGTTTAATATAACTCAATCTCAAAGAGCAAGTTATAATTTGTTAGTACTCTGTGGCTTTTTTATATTATTCAGATGTCTTAATAAAAATGCATTATATTTGTTTAATGATATTCTAAATTCAGAGGTGTAATGAAAAATATTTTCTGGCAAGTATTTCTCCCTGTTTCATATATATATATATATATATATATATATAAATTATATATATATATATATATATATATATATATATATAAATTATATATATATATATATATAAATTAACAGTAAATCTTATGTGTATAATATATATGCATGCCAGTCCTCATTGGGGAGGGGTTTACAATCTACACATGCCCCTACATTATGCCACTGGTTGTATTCTAGATTTCTGTATTTACAATGGAACTTCAACTTATTCTAATTTTCATTGTTTGATTTATTTTGTCCTGAATTCATTGCTATAGAACCAATGTTTTTGTTCCTGCATTCATTGTACCGTGATTCTTCATTTTCTTGTATCTATCATCAAAACAATTTAGTGGTGTTGCTTTGTTTTCATGGAAGTATAATTGTGATGTCTAGGAAAACTTAAGAAATCAAATTTTTATGTTGATAGAACAATTGCTGATTCTAATGTTACTTTGATCTGACAGCTTGTGAAGCAGAGGCTATTTGATTTAAGGCTTGTTAAGGGTTTGATCTTTTATTCTGATGAGTGCTACATGAGTCAAGGAATTTTAGTTCAAAGTGGGTCCTCATTATTTAAAAGCGAGAACCAAACAGAAGATTTTGAGGCTTAGCCTGCCACCTCCAGAGGTATCATTTTAAGTTGGAGAACATTGCAACCAAAATATTTTCATGTGTTCCAGCTACCACTAGGCTGAATGGGTAGGGTGCTATTCATTAATACTGTAATTTAGAGTCCTACTGCTGGCATGGATGTTCATAGCTGTTTGGAATTAGCTTAAAGCAGTAAGTCCTGGTCTCATTAGCTGATGTCTAGCAAAACAGTAGACTGTAGCATTCCAAACTAACCAGCATCTGTTAGTTAACATGGCAGTCTTTAATTGTCTCAATCCTCATAACCTCCCACCAATGAGATAGATTGGGATGTTGCCAACTAAACTACCACAGCTACTGCTAGAAATGTTTATAATATAAGATCATATGCACATAAAAGATATTTTTGGTTCATCAGGGGTCTTTTCTTGAACACCAGATGTTTCGATTGGAACAGTCATTGCTTTCATGGAATACTAGAACAAATTATGTCAGACCAGCTAGGCTCATATATACAAAAAAAAAAAAAAAAAAAAAAAAAAAAAATGTTTTACCCTCTTTCTTCTGCTTTGTTTATACTTGAAAAGAGAGGCTTTTTTGTCATATTTTACTTCTATTATTTATGTTTCCGTATGTAACTGTGGTAGTGTATTTGCACAGATAGGTGGAGGTGATAGAACACTCATTCTCTTTAGGGAGTTGATCTATTTTCACCATGCAGTCATTGATTACAAAATATATTTTAAAACATTAAGTATCATTCTAAATATATAAGTTACATTTCATAATATGGCAAATACTACAAATGAGCATTATAAATTTATCCATATTTTGACATGCATAAAAATTTCTTCATTTATTCCACACATATATTTTTTTGTATTTCTATCCCCTTATAAAAGGATAGATTGAGGTTCCATTGTATTTGCTTTTGTTGTGTTTCTTATTATGATTGAAGAATTCAAGGTGCTTAAATATATAATAAAAATTAATTATAAAATTTTTTTTCAGGCCTAAAAAGTTTCTTAGGTTTAGCCGAGATGCATTTTTCAATCCTGATATCCATTTTATGAGCTATACTAATACTCTAGCTGAACGAACATGCCGATATGATATGGATGATGTGGATCGGCATTGGTTAACACTAGTTAATGAAGATAGGGAAGACTATGGTGAGCATGTTTTACACTCTTGCCTCTTGAGTTCTGTTATTTGCCATATGTAAGTGAAAGGTGATGTCTTAAAAATGTTTTATGGCTCTTTGTATCATTGCAGGCCTCCATCCTCTTGAAGAAAATGTTTTTGAACAAATTATTGAAGAATTTGAAGCTCAAGTAAGGATATTTTTATGCTTAAAATTCTTATCAGTATTTATTTCATATTATTTAAATGCCATCTGTTTAATATATGCAGACAACTTTTGTTATCTTAACTTTGTTTATCTTAAATTTCTACTTTACCCAATTTTTTTCAAAAACACTAATTTACTTCAATTTAATTCAATAGAAATTTTTCTTACCATCTCAAGTTCCTTCTATGTAATTTGAATCTTCAGGTTGCCTTTGTGAATTAATTTTTCTAAGAGGTCTGTTTGCACATAACTTTTCTGTGTTTAAATTTTGCCATTTCTGATGAATCCTCATTGAAGTTCTCTTTCTACTTGTATGAAGTACAGAAAGTTTTATAATCATGAAATTTTACAGGCTTCAGATTTCAATGTAAATATTCATTTCATTAACCATGCCTGAATTCATTTCAACTAATTTAAGCTGTACATATGTACATGCATTTAAGAAAGTTTGAAAGTTTTAACTATCCATTTAGTTTATATCTGGATACATTTTGGTCTACTAATAAATATCTGGATTCTAATTTGGTCATGGTCTCTGTATGTAGATATGAAAGTATATCACATAACTCAAAATTTATTAGAGATAGAATGTTGAATTGTAGCTTCTAGATGTGCACTTTCCTTTTTTATTGCAATCTTCACTATGTATAAAAAAAATTTTCAGTATTAAGGATATTAACACTGCTTAACCCACTCAAAAACTGTTATCCATAAAATATTGAAACTTTGCATATAGGACTGTTGTAACATGTAGTTGTGCAACCTTTTTTTCCCATTGCAATTCACACTGTATGTTATGAAAATCTCAGTGTAGTAGATATTAATGATGCAATAATATAATGAAAGATATTGACATATACACAATTGTAATGATTTTTTAAGTAGTTGAAACAATGCTTTTTAAGCCCACTTTTATAAATTGAAATTAAAAATCTGTTTCTGAGAAAAATTCTGAATTTTTATCTTTTTATTACTTTTTGGTACAGTAATGTAAGTAAAGTAATCAGATAAAAATTGTTTATACTAAAAAATTTAATTAATGAACTAATTTCACTATGATGGATTAATGCTGTTAGTTGCCACTAGGAATTAGCTATGAATCTCAAGGGAATGTGCAAATGATTTCCGATTATGTAACAATGAAAATAAAATGTGTGTATAATGCAATAAGAGTACAAGGAAGTTGGGTGGTGTTTTTGTCAGATTTTCTTTGAAACTGATAAGAACATACAGATTGGAGGGATTGGGGAGCTTACAAGATAAGTCAATACTATTTGCAATCACCTCTTTCTGAGATGAAAGGTGTTGTGTCTTGTCCTATAGCCTGTTACAGGATAAGGCTCTCCATCTGATTGTATTTTGCACAATAGCCTCCATTGGTTGACTTCAATTAGCTTAAGATATCCGTCTACGTTCGGAGAACTTTTTTCTTTAAACATAGAAACTAGTTCATGTTTTTACATTTTTAGATTTATTTTTTATATTATCATAGAGAATTACACTTAAAAAATTTATTCCTGAAAAAGTTTTTATAAAATTTCTAATAAATGAAGAAAAAAAAATCTGTTTTTTTCAAAAGGTCTAATTTTTTAATAAATTTAATTATTTTAATATTTTTTGACGCAACACATTTCTTATACACTGGACTAGTGAATCACCTAAAATCTTTGCTTAATTTACATTTGGTAAAAAATTTTGCTCCTTCAAAATCATACACATTGAATTTTTAACGAATTTTCATTACCTTTATACCTATGAGTGTAACATCATTAAAAATTATCCAAATTTAAAGCTTTTAGGTCATTTACTAGTAAATACTATCAAAAGCATTCATAATAATTTTCAACAAAATATTTTAAGAACTTTTTGAGAAATCACATTTCAAGTTTCAACATTTTATTAAAAATATTGTTCTGTGAAAAACGCCTTTGAAGTTTATGAAAGCAACTTTAACTATTAAAAAATTAAAATACATGTTTAAAATTCCCCACACTTTCTTGCTTCAAAACTTTCTAATTACCAAGTTGCTAATTATTAAAAATACTAGAAAAATATTTAAACTAATCTACATGAAAATGTAAAAAATTTTGTCCAAAAAATGCTTTTTAGAAGGCTTTAAATTCACAACTTCCGGTTCTGAAGTTGCTACTTCCGTTTTGTTTTGACAGCTGTAACTTTTCTTTAAACTGCCTTAGAGACAAAACAAAAAAAGATTTAGAAGCCTAAAATTTGAAATTTTGCAATAGAGAGAAAAAAAAAAGGATTTTTGGCAAAAAATGGCATTTTTAACGTAGACGGATACTATACAGGTTTTTTTTTCTTACGGATACTTACGGCTTTTTCGACATCTTCGATTTATCTAGTAGGTGGTCTACCCTTTTTGCTGTATTCCCTAAATTCTAAAGAATTCATCTTTTTTAGTGGGAGTGCATCAGTATATCTAAACAGGAGTCCGAGCCATCTGATATGGAATGTTTTTATAACTTTTGCAATATCAATTCCACCATATATATTCCATATAATATTCATGATTGTAGATAATTCTAATGTTATTGTGCATAGTTGGAGATCTTAAGGTTTCTATAAACACACTACTTTAATCTAAGTCAAAAACATTTTATACTTAGTTTTATCAACAGTGTTTTTCATTAACTCTCTACTGGCATTAGTTAGTTATAACATCAAAAGAGGACCTTTCATTTTCTTTAAATACTAATGGTCCAACAAATGCTAACATATATCTTAATGCAATGTCAGCTAATAAACACTAATTGAGAGCTGTGAAAATATACTAAAAGATTTTAACTCATTCATATGGAACTAAAGATTTCATTCAAAAGAGAAACAGAATTTTCAAAAAACGTGAGTATAAAAAAATTAGTACCTCAGTCCTAAATGAACTGTGGTAATAAATTGTTATTTATATAATGAATTAATGTTTTAATATTTCTGTCTTATAATTATTTCATTTGATTAATTTTTGCATTTATCATAATTAAAGGGAAGTACTTAGATTTGCTGTTACATCGTTATTGTGTATTTGTTTATCATAATGAACAAAATCCCGCAATAAAATACATGTGCTTTTTTACTTTGTATATTCTCAATATATTTCTTGATTCTGCTGCCTTCAATATATACAGAGTCAACTGTTTGCATATATATATATATATATATATATATATATATATATATATATATATATATATATTAATTATCTATTCATTTATATACATATTTAATTTAGGATAACTTCAGTTGAGATATTTCTTTTAGATCTTTGACAGTGAAATTACTCATAAAATATTAGAGTAGTTTATGGAACTAATGGGCTAATACACACACATATATAGATAGATATATAGATATTATGTTCAAAAACAATATATATTTTTATATTATCTTTACTCAATTAAAACAATTAAAGAAAAGATGACTTGTATTTATTGAGATTATTTATATAATTACACTGTTGCAATGTAAGTTAAATGATTATTGTTTATGTAAAGATAGAGTGGAATTGTGTTTAGATAGCTGTGGCTGAGTTATATATAAGCAAAAATTTGGAGTGTACAAGATAGATGCTAAAATATGTATTAAAATTTGCATATATATTTCAAGTCTGCGTGGACTAACATGTATTTCAGTTTTTAAGAAACTAACTTCTTTGTGTGTGTATGTGTATATATATTCACTTTATATATTTATACACACACACACACACACATATATATATGTATGATTTTCTATACTTATCTCCTTACTGGTATGAAAGGTTGTTTTGAGCTGGCAAGGCTATGTTACGTAAACATAGTAGAGAGTAGCTAAATGTTAAAAAATTTTTTAATTTCTTTTTAACCTTAAGCTACTCTCTACTAAGCTTTGCAAGATTAGAGGTTTTCATCTATTTTATTTTAAAATGAATAATTTTATCCCTAGTCTTATGCAAATTTTCAAGAGGCAATTAAAAGTGAAGAAGGTTTAGGGGTTGAATATGATGAAGATGCTATCTGTGATGTTTGTCGATCCGTAAGTTAATTCTTTTAAACTTTTTAGAGAATGTTTACCTTTTATAATAAATACAAATTGCAGTTTTAAAACTTCATAGTTTAATGTGTTGTTTAATGTGAGTGGCTACTTTAAGTTATGGAAAAAGCTTGAATTGTGTTATATTTATTATTTTTAAGGCCAATATATTTTCCCCTCTTTAAAAAAAATCGTTTTTGTATGTGTGTTCCAGAATTCAGTGAATATATTTTACTGTCTCTTCCTGGTTTTATTTGTGTATACTTGTATATTGTATATAAATGCAAGAAGATGAATATTTTTAGTGTATCATTACATTTATATAGCAAAGGTTTCTTGTATACTTATCTTCATTTTATCAGCTATTATGATATGTAATTACTGTAAATCTGCCCTGTAAGTTGAATTAACTATCTGTTTTGTAAAATATTTTGAAGAGTTTGAAATAACTTAATTTTTTTTATTGTATTTTAATGCTCTATTTAAGAGTTCAGTTATTAGAGTTCATTTTATTGTTATACCTTTGTTGATTATTTTGTGGGTCTGAAAGATGTGTGATGAGTGGCTCTCTGGAATTTTTTTCATTTGATTTTTTTTTTTGCTTACCAAACTAAAATGGGATATAATGAAAATTTTATTAAAGTTCAGTAAATTTTGATTTTACCATAATTTTTTTAAATGATTATAATCTTCATTTCTTGTTTAAGACGGTTTATCAAGATGTCTTTGGTGATGCATCAAAGGTAAGAAATGCAAACCCTTTAGTTGCAATATTAAAAACTTGAATAATTTATAATTTAATTTAACCTTTTCTGGACTGTTTAGCCCTGTATGAAACTTGCATTAATAATTTAAGCATGAACTCCTAAATTTTTTTTTTTTTTTTTTTTTTTTTTTTTGCCGAAAACTATTTCTTTTTTGTAGACATAGCGTGGTGTTTAAAGTTGTTAAAAATTGCTTTAAAATAATACAAATAAATTTGATTTTTTAACCATTTTAATAAAATATGAATTTAGTGTTTATTCATTGCAACTTGTTCTAATCATTAATCTGTAGAATATAACTTTATAATGAGTTTTAACCTATAAAATACATTTTAAAAATCATGTCTTGAGTAGCTGCAGATTTAAGTTATACCATTTTATGAAGAATATATTCTCTAATCCAAGTGATGAGATATGCTCCAAGATAGTAAAATTTTCCTTCACTGCAGTGTTTAATATCTGTTAACTTATGTGAGGAATCATCATAATCTGAAATTGTTCTAAATCATTTGTAACAGTTGTTGATGACAACTTTTTTTTTCTTATGTATAATTTTCATGAACCATTAAAATACTTAAGTTTTATGTTGATCACAAAATTTAAACTATAGTTAACTCTAAAAAGTGAGTGAAATGAAGCTGAGGATACGCTTTTTAATAAATTTCTATGTAATATAGGCTGCATTGTGTAATTATAATTGCCTGTGTCATTCTATACAATTAGGTCTCACAGAAATTAAATGTTTTTAAATTTGTGTTTATGGTGATTCAGTTCTGGCCTTGTCAGATTTCTTTAGCTCCATGTTAACCTATGAGGGAAAATAATTTTACTTCTGGGTAGTTTGCACTTAAAGATCACTTTAAACAAAACTTACCATTTGATAAAATAAAAAAAATTTCATAGATGCATTATCTTTTTTAAAATTTGCTAGTTCAATGCCATTATTTGCATTCAAAAAATAATATTTTACCGAAATAATGAATGACATTATTTTGGTAAAATATTTTTCACAGTAATTTAAAATTAACTATACTTTTTCTCATTCTTTTTAAAAATTTTCTTGAACAGAAGTTCTCAAACTATTTTCATTGTGGCAACCAGTTTGAAAATCATTGGAGTTAAATGATCAGCTCCACATTGAAATGAATGTAAGAACAATTCTAGACATGTTTTGACAGTTTCTAAAGTTTTAGCTAATCATTGCTTATTGCTGTAGCACCTTTTACATGTGCTCTAGCCAACAAGGGTACCATGACACCCAGTTTGAGAAGTATAATGGCAGAATTTTGCCTTCTGTTAGGTGGTAGAATTCTCTAAAGAAATGTTTATGTGCAAACTGTTCAGAAGTAGAATAAATCCTACCTTGGTTTAAGGTAGAGCTAGATGATATCTATATGGACAAGTACCCAACCATTTTAAGTACAAAGAATGAATAACCCTCTATACATGTAAGCTAGCAGTCTAGAAAGGGTTAATGACAGTATTTTTTCTTAAATTCATATATATGAAAAATAGAAATTATTATTTTACATTGCACATCCACCCCAGTTTTATTAATTTTTTTCAAAAATTTTTTATTTCAATTTTTTGTTTAATTTTGTTTTGTGTGGTTGTTTTTCTGATGCATTGCGTAGTAGATTGTTGATTATTGTGTGAATGCACTGGTAATGAATAATCATTTTTATGCTTTTGCTTTTCCTGATTGCTGTTATTTAAATGTATCTTGTCTCAGATTTTAAAATAAGTAATTATTATAAAATAGAGAAAAATGTACTAGAACTTTGTGGTTGCTCTCTATAAGAATAGTAATAAAAAATTATGCTTGCATCTAATTTATTTTGCAGAATTTATCTGTATGAGAAACAAAATTTTCTAAAAAGATAGAATTTGTATTAGATAAAATATGTATATGCAATTATTATGTTCTATAATTTTGGCTAATTTTGCATTGTACTTATTCATATCATGCTGTTTCATTACCTCCAGGTTACTAAAATTATTTTTATTCAAGCAGTGTTTTATAAAAGTTCTCATTATTGCACTTTTACATGTAATATTGCATTTATAAGTTCAAGCTTAATTTAGTTTTAAAAGTTTTTAAGTTTTTTATGCAGTATGCTAATGAAATGCTAAAACATGAAAGGTCCTTATTTAATTTACTCTGAACACATGGAAAAGGTGCACATTAATATCGTAAAAAATGTTTTGAGTAGGGAGACATAAGTTGTGAAATAAGGCTTCTTCTACTGTATTTATTTCCCAAACAAGGATATAATTGGGAAGTTTTGCACGATTTTAACCTAGAAGGCTTTATTTCATCTTGCCAGTTTGAAAAGTTTTTACTAGCATGTTAATGCATTAAGTATAAAAATTTTAAAAATGAATTGTGTTAGTTTAAATGTAAACCAAACTCCAAAGAACCTATTTTATTTTTCAGCTGAAGCTTTGGGATTGTTAGGATTAATATAAAATGTTATAGTGTTTAGACTAAAATATGTAAATGTTAATTTTGTTATATGCATTTAATTCACCTATAGTTTGTCATATTTGCAATGTGGCATTTTCCAAGCATGTTACATTTAGGTGTACCTGAATTCAACTACTTTTTTCCAATATATATACATAGCTGATAACATTATGATTTTAAAATTAGTACAATTTTACTGGGATGTAATTTAAACATCTTAACTGTATGTGATACAGGCAGCATACTTCTGAATATTGTAACAGTTCTCAAATTCTTAAAACATATACAGTTATCTTTACACACACACACACACACACACACACACACACACACACACACATATATATATATATATACACACACATATGCAGCTTATATCCTAAATAATCCTTATATGCTAGCTTATAGTGCTAAACAAACATCTGTGTAATTAACAGTTGAATCCCTACTATAAATGTACAGAAAAAGTATTTGCTAAACAAATAATAAATTGAAAGACACTACATTCAACATTCAATTTATTTTCTGTAAATCCCACTTTAATTTTTGTGACCACTCATAACAGTATCCATTTTGATTGCTCTTGATAATTAGTAAATCTTCTAAATTCAGAATCTGAAAGTATATATATATATATATATATATATATATATATATATATATATATATATATATATATATTTACTTGATTAAAACTTGAATTTTTTTAAATCATATGTACTATTGTCTAGTTCTAATTTAAGCAATAACAAAGTATATCAAGCAGTCATTCTACCTTCCTTTAAAGATACCTTTTGATTCTATTCCAAAATTTCAAACTTGTTTTTTATACATTAAATTTAATTCATATTACTGTGCCTTATTTAATACTCCAAGGGGAGTAAGCACACAGACAATTATAAAATTTTCGTAAAATTGTATTTGCTTATACATAAATGGTATAGTTAGAACTTAAGATATCTAATTAAAAATAGGAATTTTCTCAATTTTAGGATTTTTAAAATTTACTTACTACTCTTTTATTATCTATATAGTAATACATTAGTACTAAAATATTAAAAAAACCTAAATTACTTTTACAGAAATTCGTAATAATCTAAATTGTTTACTAAAATTTCAATTATATGTCTTTTTATTTTTATGACTGTCCTGTGACTAACATGTAAAGGATGCATTACTGTATATATAATTATGTTATACACACATCCATATATAGATACATATTTATGTGTATTACTTATTTGTTCTCTTGATTAATATAATACTCATATACTCAAAATTATTAGAATTACCATAGAAGCAGTTGAGTATCTGTTAAGGGATGTTATAACATGGTTTGATGAATAGAAAAGGTTTTTTTTTTTATAGTATTCTTTCATGGTATTAAAATAACTGCAAAATTTGGTTTGTAATAAAGTGTAGGTTTGTTTCAAAATCAAATGTACGTGCTAATATTTTCTCACCTTTATATATATACAGTGGAATCTTGATCTATTGTTTTCTTATTCTTTGTTTTCCCACATTGATTGTGTGATTTAAAATTTTTATCATAGATTCATTTTTTTTCCCTATTCTTATTAATATAAAATTTTGCTTTTTCCCACATTCAACATTGAAAAATAGCCACACGATGGCCAAATGGTAGGGACCTGCTTTTCCAGAGTTCATGGGTTCAAATCCTGTTGGTGGCATGAATGTTGATAGCCTTCAGAATAGGCTTTAGGGAGTGGGTCCTGTGTCTCATCAGCTTTTGTGTAGCAAAAAACCTTAGCAATCTTAATGCTCCAAACTGGACTCTTTGAATAATCTCTGTTTCAACAGAAAATTTTCTTAGAATTATCATTTTTAAGTGAATTGCAGGGGTGAAATTTTTGGTTGATAAAAATGATTTCAAGGTTGTTGGAATGGCTTTAAGTATTTTCTACTTGGGTCACTGTAAGAAAGAATTTTGGTTTATAAGAGTCTTTTACATTAAGAGGTTTCTGGAGTTACATTTAGAGGTTTCTGGAGAATTGTTTTTATGAAATGCTGAAACAAAAGAACGATCACATTAGCCAACCCTGTAGACAGTCTTTGTCACTACCAAGTACCCTCCATAATAAACAAACAAAAAAAAAAAGGCATTTCTTTGGTCTATAGATGTAATATTGGGGACCTTTCTCTGTAGACATTTGTGTACAGAAATTACACAAATATCTTATTTCTGTAAAACATCAGAAGTGTAAGAATCTCTAAATTTAGCAAAAGTGTTCTCCAGCCCTTTGACTTAGAAAAGTCATTTTAGCAAAATTATAGAAACCTATTGCAGTTCAAAATTACAAAAAATAGGAAATGGAGTCAGATTTGAAAAAAAAAAATATTAAAATATTCTTTGTATAGCATACATTTTATAATACATATTTTACTATGATATATATTTACTGTAAAAGTTGAATTAGTGTGAAACACATTGACAGCATATAATGCCAATTGTACAAGTTTACAATGTCAGCATGTAGTAACAATAAGTACTATACTTCTACAACAGAGATATAATTATAAAAGGTGTGAAACAAATAGCAGGAAGTGTAGCCAATTTCATTGAATTATTACTACCAAGATTTTAAAAAGTAAAATAGCCTTTCTGATTTAAAAAAAAAAATATTTTTTAATTACTAGTTCAACAGTTTGTAAGTGCTTGTAAATTTCATACCCATAGACACAAGGATGAGAACCCTTAATTTACAAGTGTCCTTACATAAGGTGGAGTCATTTGAATGATATTTTTCTTTTCTGTGTGTGTCAGTATGCTCTACACAAAAAATAGCAAAAATGAAATGCATATTTAAATTTAAAATAATGCAAGTACTTGTAAAAAAAAAAGATAATCCTAAGCACTTTATATTAAAATTTTAAATATTTTATTTATTCTTAATTCTAAATT
>CM063506.1:89076370-89083870 GCA_032207245.1 Pardosa pseudoannulata
CGCGCGCAGATGGCCGTTGCGCGCTGCTACAAACCCGAAAAAGGATAGCGGAAGCCTACGTACAGACTAAGATATTTATTAAGAAAACAATATTGAAGTGATGAGAAGATACAGATGAACGATGAATATCTACAATGAAAAAGATAAATCGATGCAAGACATCAGCTTCCTAAGAAAAAAAAAAGGGGGGAGGACTCTCTCAGTCGCTCCCTCGACGTTCTAGCCGATGAGTTCACAGCTACTCGATCGGTCAAATAATCCTCCTCTGGACCTCGAACTCTCTCTTCTTATATAGTCGTCTCCGCAAGAATGTCCATATCAGCTG
The DNA here is from genome assembly GCA_032207245.1 of Pardosa pseudoannulata. Lineage (NCBI taxonomy): Eukaryota > Metazoa > Arthropoda > Arachnida > Araneae > Lycosidae > Pardosa > Pardosa pseudoannulata. Next base: position 89,076,696 of record CM063506.1, read on the forward strand.
CTCGGACAGCTGGTGGATGACGTGGTTGCCGAAACCTGGTGCAATCTGGCCGATCCATTAATCAACGTCCATAGACAATCTCTTGGAGAACAAAATAGTAAGGTATTGTTGTTTCCTTACAATGTAGAGGCCATTCACTATGTAAAGAAGAGCTCACTTCAAGTGTCCACAATAGGCACGTTTGCTATTCTTCTAGGTTAGGCTGGTTTTTCTCACGGTTTTAGTTCAGTCTCTATCCGGAATTCAATGTAATGAGAATTCGTTACACCCCCCCACCGTTAAAGAATTCCATATGGGTTAACGGGTGGTCCATTAATTACCTGGAGCCTTTAAACTCTGCTCTCGAGTGGATGGTCCAACAGTTATGTAACTTAGTTTTTTTTACAAGATTCTAACATACAAAATTCATTAACACTATTCTAATACTATTATTAATTACAAAATTTACGATGAGAATATGCACAGTACGAAACTTAAATTTACTAATTTAACATGTGATACATTACAAAAAAAAATATTAAATTATAAAAATCATAAAAGATAATTCAAAGACACTAAATAATATTCCTGCTCAAGGCATCAGCATTTGTGTTCTGCTTCCCAGGCTTGTGTATCAGCTGGAAACCAAACTGTTGACATACGATCTGCCTATTTAAATGCCGACCTTTCGAGCTTACAATTCCCTGGAGCCGTATCAGCGAGTAGTAGTTCGTCAAAAACGGAAGTCCACTCCCGCCTAAGTAATAGTAAGTTTTCTCCAACGTAAAGTTTCTCGTTGCACGCTTCTTACGTGCGGTGCAATATTTTCTTCCCTTTGAAAGTTTATTTTGTCTATGCAAGGCTTTATATAGTTGGGGTCGACTTAATTTGTCGGGAAGGAACTGTAGGTAGTGGGTTATCTTATAAGATTGGCCTGGAATATTTGAGAAAATTTTGGAGTGCTTCCACATTAGTTTAAGTAATTCATTCTTTCGATTAACATTACTTGACATGTCTAGCTGACTTTCGAGTGCATTTTCAAATTTCTCTCTTTGTCCTCTTCCTAATTTCTCCTTACATACCCATTTTATTGAGTCTGATCCTCGGTCACATAGTTTGAACAAGCTAATAGGGTACAGCTTAACCTTCCCTCTAGGGTCGGGGGTACACACGCGATAATTCGTCTCAGAAGTCCGAATCTTGATCGTTCCTGGCCTCACCCACTTGAGTGCCACTTTATTTGTCTTAGCGAAATTGAAAATCACTACTGTGTCCCCTATTGTGAATTTTCGCCTTACAGCATTACGGTTGTACGTTTTCTTTCTTTTAATTTTCAACTCTACTTTATTCGCCGCTAATATCCGGGCTCTCTTTAGTTGGTTAGTTATTTTCAGGATGAGTTCTGTCACCGAGCTTCCTTTGACTTTGCCTACCGCCTTATTCAGAAATTTTCCCTGCGAAAATCCTGTACCTTTAAGTGTAACATTACACAAAGCGAGTAAACTGGCGGGCAAAGACCATTCAAAACTTTGTCTATTCTCTACACAAGGAACATTTAAAAGACTTTTCAAAGTGCTGTAAAACCTTCTTTCCATGGATCTCCTTTTAGAACAACCTACAGAGCTGCGCGTAATCTTGATTCGAGACTTCTTAAATCCAGTGGACATCATTACGTCATTTTTATTTTCTTCTTCCTTTGAAACATTCTCTACGTGATTTATCAACTGTTGGGTCTCAATGCATTCCTTGCTAACCCTTTTGAAAGTTTCGGGGATTATTTCCGGGGGGTTAAATTCTGCGCTTTGTGAATCCGCCGGAGGCAATTCTAAATCCGCTTCTTCCCCATTGTCGTAAACAATAGTATTGTTTGTTACTACCTGGAACGAGCAGTCCCCTGGTTCGTTCCCTTTATTCCGTCCTGGTTTATCAATATTTTCGTGCTCGCTAACAGGTGGTTTATTTACCTTTTCTGAGCTTGCATTTTTCAAGCTGTTTTCATTATTTTCTTGCGAGCGGATCACTACATTAATTTCAGCCATGGTGTTATTTTTCTCGCGCTCTTTTAAAAGATTTGCAGTTTGGTTACCTAAAATGTAGCGTTGCTGATTAGCCGCGTCACTAATCACACAAGCTTTTGTAATTATATCGCCATACTTTGTCTTCAGAGATACCCTCGCTAATGGAAGTTTTATGGCATGCGTATCCAGAGGTTGGGTAACCCATACTGTTTCCCCAACATAATCCTGTGATGCAATAAATTTTCTGCACACTAGATCAATTGTGGCCCCCGAGTCACGTAAGATTTTACACTCTTGGCCGTTCACAGTTCCTAAGGTTACGAAAGGAGCCAGCTGGTCAGTGTTTGCGGTTACTAAGTTTAACGAGTTTAATTCTTCCTTTTTTGCAAGTAAAGGGCAATTGGGTCTAATATGACCTGGCTCGTTACATTGGAAACAGATGAGATCACTTGCTCGTTTCTTATCAAATTCGCGATGTTTCCAATCGCGGCGTTTAAATTCATTTGAATGGGAAGTTTCTGGCTTTTCCTTCTTTGTTTTGACCGGCGATTCGGGCGAAGATTTTTCTGCTCTGTTTTCTCCAAGCTTATTAGACGAATAAGATTTTCTTTCATCAAAAATGCGTCCTTCAAATTTTCGAGGCTGATTTTGGGGTTTACTAGATTTACGCAACAATTCGAACTGGTCTCCGAGGTTCGCCAAATTTTCGGGAGAAACAATTTTTTCCCAATCTCTCAGATGATGTTCTTTTACCTCATTACCCATTTTTCTTTTTAATTGATCTACTAGTATCAAATCCTTTAGGCTCTCATAAGTTTTTATGCCTAACCCTTCAATCCAACCTTCAAAATAATTTCGAATTTCGAATAGGTAATCTTTCCAGAGATTTCCAGATTTCCGGTGATGGTGAACAAATTTTTGTCTGAACGCCTCTGGGCTAAGACGAAATCTTTCGAGGAGCACGTTTTTAATATGGAAATAATCCCGTGTATCCTCTACCTTTTCTCTCAGAACTATTGTGGCAATATTCAACGGTAATAAGCTTAGAATACTACCAGCCCATTCACTCTCGGGAATTTTTAAGTGCTCTGCCTGTCGCTCAAATAAACACAGGTATAAACTAATGTCCGTCTCCTCAGAGTCAAATTTCTGCATGATATTTTTTAGCGGATTACCGGGAGGTCTTGGTAACTCGTAAATCTGCCTATCCGGCACAACTTCCTTCTCGATGCGTAACCTCTCAAGCTCAAATTGTCGTTCTTTATCGCGTTCTTCCCGATCGCGTTCATTTTTTTCCTGTTCTTTTCGAGTCTCTATTATTCTTGTTAGACACCCTTCTACGTACTCAGCGTCGTAGTCTTCTGAGGTCTCTATGAGTTTTTTTATATCGATCACCCTTAAGTTGGAATCTACTTCTCCCACTAACTCTGATGCTAACTCTAGCAAATCTACTTTTTTAGCTCTCGCAAAAAATGCCATGGTTACCAGAACACAAGTGCACTTACCAAAACACTAACACAATAAAACAGTTACAAGAAATTTTAAAATAATTTCACTTTCAATTCATAGAGCACAATTACAATTTTAAAAAATTACTAACTGAAGCACGTGCAAACAAAATTCTACCTTTAACACTCAATTTTAAAATTAACACGTGGAAAATGTTCAAGCTCAATTTATAATAATAATAATAATAATCACTTGAATTTCAAAAATAATTTTTAAACACAATGCAATTCTCAAATTTACTCTTAGTTTAAATAACGTTATTTCAAACACAAGTATTAAAATATTCAATTCATCACATTTACTAGAACTAATTCCAAAATCTATATCTTCACACAACTTCACACTTCAATAAATATAACTTAAAAACAGTATTCAAAATTCTACCCCTTAAAAATTACTTTAAAATTCAGTATTTCAGTTCAACACAGTTACTAAATTTGCATAAATTAAATAATTCTCAAACAATTAAGAAAGAAATCTTACAAGGTTCAAAATTAATAATTCTCAACAATTAGAAAAACACTTTTGTTAAAAAATAACTGTTGGATACCACACACTTAAGAGAAACAGAATTTTACTCACAGTTTTGATGTGAAGACTTGCTTCTCGGATCATCACAGTTGAACACTAACACAAGATAATTTCAGGAACTACGAATGTCAAAGCCGTCTTAATTTAGGCACATAGCAGAAAAAACTTCACGAACAATTAAAACTTGCACATTAGCACAATCTAACTTCACGAAAACTTAAAACTTGCACATTAGCACAATATAACTTCACAAACACATAAAACTTGCACGTTAGGCGTAGATTACTAACTTCACAAAAAGTTCCAACTCTTTGTTTTTACATCAGACCGCTGCCACCAGATTATAAATATCAATAGTCTGTAGCGTACTGGGGCTCTAAGTGAACCCGAAAAAGGATAGCGGAAGCCTACGTACAGACTAAGATATTTATTAAGAAAACAATATTGAAGTGATGAGAAGATACAGATGAACGATGAATATCTACAATGAAAAAGATAAATCGATGCAAGACATCAGCTTCCTAAGAAAAAAAAGGTCGGGAGGACTCTCTCAGTCGCTCCCTCGACGTTCTAGCCGATGAGTTCACAGCTACTCGATCGGTCAAATAATCCTCCTCTGGACTCTCGAATTGTTGGTTATACGGGGCACCTTAGCAGGAACGCTGTATCCCCCATCATGAGTCTTGAAGGATCATTCAGGGATGTGCATCTGTATTTGGCAGTTCTTTTAGGGTCACACAATAAATAAAACACTAATAATACATAAAAGGTTAATACAATTTAACCCTAGACAGAAAATATAATGATAGGAAGGAGGTAAAGTCAGAAAGTAATAATTAGAGAGTAGGAAGTTTAAAAAGGGATAGGGAGTATTTATGGTGATGCAAGCATCAATTTTTAAAATTTTTAATCATTTTTTTTTTGGATTTTTATATTTTATATTTTTTTTTTTGTGTATAATACACAAAACAAAATAAAAATAATAAAAGAGGAAGTTAGGGAAAGCGGAAGAGAAGAACGAAACATAAGAAGTGATAGAATGCTAACTTGAGAAAAATAGCAAGAGTCATTGTGGCGCCATCTAATCGACGCGAGGAGGTAATAAATTAATAATTTGGAAAAAATAAGAATTTGGAATAAGCTATGAGTTTAGGGAAGCATGGCAGCTCTGGGCCGCTTACGATTCCTAGTTTCCCTGAAATCATAGTCAGGCAGCTCGGCAATTATTTCATTATTGATATTATTAATGTTGGCATAAAATTTAGTGGAAATATTACGACAAATATCATTAAAAGTTAAGATGTTGAGGTCACGCCGAATGACTTCGTTACGTAAATAACGCGGAGCTCTTGCTATTCCTCTGAGGATTATGTTATGAGCACGGTTTAAAATATCTAAGTTAGCGGGGAACGCAAACGACCATATGGGTGCTGCGTAAGTTGCAGCAGGTAGTATTACTGTTTTATACAGTAATACTTTATTTCTAATAGATAAATGAGGGCCGAAAAGTAGTGAACGAAGCTCAACTTTCCTGGCAATGATTTTATTTTTAATATTAACGATGTGGGGTTTAAAGGTGAGACGCTTGTCAATAGTGACTCCAAGATATTTAACAGAGTTCTCCCATTCGATTACCTCGTCGTACATATGAAGCCGTGGTGGAAGTTTGAAGGAACGACTAAAATAAATTGCCTGGCATTTGCCAGGATTTATTTTAATCTTCCAGTGTGTGAACCATGTTTCCAGAGCAGAAATGTGGTGTTGTAAGTATGAAGCCACACTATTAATGTGGTGAGCAGAAGTATAAATTGCCGTATCGTCGGCGTAAAGTGCGAGGTTAGTTAGGTCTGACCTGGGGATATCATTAATATATATGTTAAAAAGAGTTGGACCTAGGATGGAGCCCTGTTGGACTCCAGCTGTGATGTGTTTTGCGTTAGAATAGGTGTTGTCGATACGGACTTTAAAAAATCTATTGCTAAGGTAGTGTTTTAATAAGTGTATAAGAGCATCAGGCACACGGAGCTGAATTAGCTTGTACATAAGTCCTTCGTGTGTGATGCGGTCAAATGCCTTAGCAATATCTAAAAAGAGTGCAGCAGTTGGCTTCTTGTTAAGTAGACCTTCGCTAGCGAATTCTACAACTCGAAGCAACTGGTGTGTTGTACTGTGGTTTTGCCTAAAGCCAAATTGCTCTGGAATGAGACTGTCATTTAATTCTAGGTGAGTTTGAAGACGGTTCAGTATGATACGCTCGGTAATCTTACTGAGAGAACTCAGCAGGCTAATCGGGCGATAATTTTCAGGAAGATTTCTATTGTGGGTTGTTTTAAGGATGGGGCAGATTATTGCAGTTTTCCAAGTTTGGGGGAAATATTTTAATTGCAGAATTTTATTAATTATGGCAGTGAAGTAAAGGATGATATTAGGGGGAAAATTTTTAACCGCTTTATTAGAGATATTGTCCTGCCCGGGGGACTTAGAGTTTTTAAGACTATTGATGATATTTATGACTTCAGTAATATTAGTTTTTGGAATATTGAAGGTACAAGGGGTAGCAAAGAAACTATCAACTACGTTTTTAACATGAGAGTCGTGATCTTCGTTCACTAAGTCCGCTTTGGGTGCGAACTGATTTTGGAAAGTATCACCAATTGCCTCGGCTTTCCCGAAGGGATCGAAGTGAGTTCCCGTGTCACCATCTATCGGAGGATAGTGGTAACTTGTCCTTCCGCGAAGTCTCTTCTGGAATTTCCAGATGGAATCATCTTCGACGGAAAGACCAGCGATGAACTCAGCCCATTTTTTATCATTATGATCACGGATTCTCAATTTTACAGCAGCGCTGAGGGCAAAATACTCTTGCCTTGAATGGGGGGTGCGAAGGTATTGGTATATTTTTCTTGCTGTGTTACGTTTTTTGATGAGTTCACGAATATCCGAAGGAAGTTTGTGAACTCTGGGCCTGGACTTTTCCTTCGACGAAAATGAAATAGCTGAATTTACCTGATGGGTTAATTGCAACACAGCATTTTCTAATTGATCAATACCATTAATAAAAGGAAAAATTAATTTAGAATCGGCAAGAGTATCCTGGAACTGTCGCCAATCGGTGTAAATATTAGGTTTAGACTCAAG
>CM063506.1:89088870-89133870 GCA_032207245.1 Pardosa pseudoannulata
TCTGTCTGCTTCTTCCAGACGACAAGACTTTTAGCCCGGTTTCTCCACCTATTTATTCCAAAGATTTCCAAATCTGTCTCTACACTGTCTAGCCACCTTGTTGCTGGTCTCCCTCTTCGTCTTGTACCTTCAATCTTCGAAAAAGTTAGTTTTTTAACTGGGTCCAAATCTGTATGTCGAAAAACGTGTTCCAGCCATCTGATTCTGTTGGATTTAATAACTCTCAAAATGTTAGGTTATCTGTATGTAGTATATATTTCATGGTTGTATAAACTTCTCCATGTATCCTTTTCTTTTACTGCCCCCAAAATTAACCTAAGAATCTTTCTTTCAAAAATGAGTAGCTTTTTTTCCTCTGTTTTGTTAATTGCCCCTATTTCGCTACCATATAAAATGATCGGTCTAAGGGTTCTGTATAAATTTACTTTTGTATTAATGGAGAGGAGTTTGATTTCAATTGGCTCTTTAAACCAAAGTAGCATCTATTTGCCATCAAAATTTGGTTCCTAATTTCAACCTCTTATCTTTCCCAGACACCCAAATTAAGTCAAGATTATGAATCACTTAGATTGACATTCCTTCCTCATTTTCCTTCTTCAACAGCACTATAACCTGGTGGAGGCCAAGGTTTTCTCTGTCTGCTTCCCCCAGACAAGACTTTTAGCCGGGTTTCTCCACCTATTTATTCCAAAGATCTCCAAATCTGTCTCTACACTCTCCAGACGACAAGACTTTTAGCTGGGTTTCTCCACGTGTTTATTCCAAAGTTCTCCTCATCTGTCTCTACACTGTCTAACCACCTTGTTGCTAGTCTCCCTCTTCACCTTGTACCTTCAATCTTCGAAAAAGTAAGTTTTTTAACTGGGTCCAAATTTGCACGTTGAAAAACGTGTTCCAGCCATCTGATTCTGTTGGATTTAATAACTCTCAAAATGTTAGGTTATGTGTATTTAGTATATATTTTCCATGTATTCTTTCCTTTTACTCCCCCCAAAATTAACCGAAGAATCTTCCTTTATGGTGATCACGCAATTTGCCGAAGATTAACGACATATAATAACATAAGAATAACATATTTCTGATTAAGACCGTTGACATAATGTTCAGTCTTTGTAAATAGTGTCTTGTATATAATTTAAATACTGTAATGTATTTTCGCATTTTGTAACATGAATTCATTCATCTGTATTGATATTCGTAAAGTTTTATAATTATCGTAGTTTTATTTGTGGCAATACATCATCTTTGTAAATATGCAAATATCTGTATATGTTGTCTGCCTATATATGAGTCAGTGTGCCTGTAGCAGGGCTTCGAACCGTAATTTTTTTTTGTTCCGGTTTTCGTTCCGGTTCAACTAAAAAATTAATATTGGTTCAGTTCCGGTTTTCGCTCCGCCAAAAATAACGGTTTTCGTTTCAGTTCCAAATGAATAATTTCATTTTATGTATATTCTTATTTGTACTAAAAATATAATTCTATCATAAACAAAAAATGTAATTCTATCAAAATTTAGAAGATTTTATTCTTTTTTTAATTGGTACACTATGTGAATTGATACAAACAGCAGGCCTAATGAAATACTACTATTACGAAACATTTGAATCGCCGCCATTACCAAACACCCATTTGATGCGCAGAAGATTTGATAGATGCTTCATGCTACGTCACTTAGGGCCTCTCCTGTCTATTTACTCCTCCCTGATCTAAACAGTCTATACAAACATCCGTGGATGATCGCATGCTGAGATGTGAAAATAAAATATAACTCGATATTTTTCTTAAAAAATCATCTATACTTCTAGTTTAATCAACTGAATTAAATATGTCTTCTACAAGTAGTTTCATGCGAAACTGAAACAGAAAAATACTAGTGAATATCAAAATAGGAAATCGAGAAGCAGTATACATGTAATGATAATTATAAAGTTGACGTTAAATTAGAAAATATTGATAAGTTGGTAACAGTAACAAAATGACTGAAAGATATATCGAACCGAAATAAACCGATATTTTTTTCGGTTCAGTTCCGGTTTTCGTTCCGACCAAAATAACGGTTTTTTCCGGTTTTCGGTTTTCGGTTCAGTTCCGGTTCGAAGCCCTGGCCTGTAGCACCAAGCTCGGTTGCATCCACGGTGCTGATGTTTGTTTATGATGATGTTTATTTATTGTTTTCATTATACTATCTTAAATAAATGCTTGTGTCTAGATCTAGTTGTTTTATTTTAACTGCACCGTGTGAATCGCTTCTGAGCATGGTTTTATAAATAGGATGTGATCCCTGCGGATACTTCTCTAAGAATCGTCGAGCCTTAACGCGTCTCCATACTTTCAAAAATGAGTAGCCTTTTTTCCTCTTTTTTGTTAATTGCCTATGTTTTACTACCGTATAAAATGATCGGTCTTATAAGGGTTCTGTATAAATTTACTTTTGTATTAATGGGGAGGAGTTCAGATTTCAATTAGCTCTTTAAACCAAAGTAGCATCTATTTGCCATCAAAATTTGGTTCCTAATTTCAACCTCTTAACTTTCCCAGCCACCCAAATTAAGTCAAGATTATGAATCACTGAGATTGACATTCCTTCCTCATTTCCCTTCTTCAACAGTACTATAGCCTGGTGGAGGCCAAGGCTTTCTCTGTCTGCTTCCTCCAGACAAGACTTTTAGCCGGGTTTCTCCACCTATTTATTCCAAAGATCTCCAAATCTGTATCTACACTGTCTAATCACCCTGTTGCTGGTCTCCCTCTTCTCCTTGTGCCTTCAATCTTCGAAAAAGTTAGTTTTTTTTTTAATTGGATCCAAATCTGCTCGTCGAAAAACGTGTTTCAGCCATCTGATTCTGTTGGATTTAATAACTCTCCAATTGTTAGGTTATCTATATTTAGTATATATTTCATGGTTATATAAACTTCTTCATGTATCATTTTCTTTTACTGCCCCAAAAATTAACCTAAGAATCTTTCTTTTGTGGTGATCACGCAATTTGCCAAGATTGACGTCATACGTATCATTTCTGATTAAGGGTTATAATGTTCAGTCTTTGTAAATAGAGTCTTAAATATAATTTAAATACTGTAATGTACGCATTTTGTAACATGAATTCATTCATCTGTATTGATATTGTAAATTTTATGATTATCGTAGTTTATTTGTGGCAACACATCATCTTTGTAAATATGCAAATATCTGTATATTTGTCTGTCTATATAAGAGTCAAATTGCATCGAGTGTTCTAATGTTTGTTTATGATGACTTTATTGTTTTCATTATACTAGCTTAAATAAATACCTGTATATAGATCTAGTTGTTTTATTTTAACTACACCTATCCCTTCTAGCATGATTTTATATAGGATGTGATCCCTGCTAATTCTTTAAGAACATCGAGCCATAGCAATCATACTTTAAAAAATGAGTAGTTTTTCCCTCTTTTTTGTTAATTGCCCATTTTCACTATCATATAAAATGATGCTTATAAGGGTTCTGTATAAATTTATTTTGTAAATGAGAGGAGTTTGTTTTTAATGGCTCTTTAAACCAAAGTAGCATCTATTTACCATCAAAATTTGGTTCTTAATTTAAACGTCTTAACTTTCCAAGCCACCCAAAATAAGTCAAGAATATGAATCACAGAAATTGGCATTCCTTCCTCATTTCCCAAAACTATAGACAGAATTAAAAATTGCTAAGCGTGGCTGTTTTTTCCCTTCTTTAAAACAACTATCAATTCTCTCAGTCAAAACTGAAGATCTTTACAATTTTAATGCTGTCGTTTGCATTTTTACTTCTAATGTTTTAACAAGCCACAAAATAAATGCTGATCTTAAATTATTTCTCCTGAGAGGTCATCTGCGTGGTTTTTCTCTCCTCAAGCGGCATTTTCACAGATCAAACAGATGAACTTTTGTTTATCTCTTGTCTATGTAAAGACGCTTGAATTATCCATCATTAACATGGAAATAAAGGATATTTACAAATAAAGATGATTTCCCCCCCCCCCCGAAAATTTTTGAAAGACCATTTTGTTGATATTTCACGTTGTGTGTCTTGAGTTTATGGGCCTATCTTGCCTACTTTTAATGAACAAGGCAGTTATTCTCTTAGCAAAAAAAAAAAAAAAACTCTGAGACCATAAAATTTTGTTAGGGCTGACCGGAAATACAACATATTTTCGGTATTTATTCTGAAAATACAGTGCCCTTACATCAATTGAAGTATAATTCACAAATAAAGATGTCTTTCTCCCTTGGTCCCCCTCCGAAAATAATTTCTGGCTACGGCCCTGTTACTAAGTATTTCAGTTGGTCTTGTCTTGAGTTGAGTGAGAGCCTTTCTTGCCACGATGACTGCATCTGAGCTATATTGTCAAGCAAGGAAAAGCAGTTTAAAATAGGAACTATTTCTCTAGTATAACCAGAGAACAATATTTTTAAGGGTTACATATTTATATAATGAAAACGCACACGGATATGAATATACAATGATAGATATACAAAAAGATCATCCACTGGGCAGTAAAAAATCAGCCTTTCAAAGAGGTGGTCTCATAACACAGACAGGTTCAACGGCGGCTGAATGGGTAAGGCGCTGCTTTTCATTTCTTTGTGTGTTCAAATCCCATTACTGGCATATATGTTCGAAATCGGTTCTAACCTATGGGTTCTGTTCTGTTAGCAATCGTGTGGTAGACAGTAGCACTTCAAAGCGAACTAAACTGAAGCGATAGGTTTGGTTTGGAGCGCTACGGTCAACTTTTTTGCTACACGAGGGCTAATAAGACCGGAACCTGCTACTTTAATTACGATATTTTGTGGCTGTGAAAATAGATCTGGAGGAATAAGAATGGAAAGGAGAGAATTTTAAGAGATATTAAAGTGAAATATTTTGATATATTATATGTTACTCTGAAATTTTTGAGATACGCGCAAAAGAGAATTTACAAAATAAAAATAACGGTTTAATTTTAGAATACAAAGTATTTTAGCACAGCAGACGATTTTTTACTGACTTACTTCAACTTGTTTAGCATAGAATAAATTTTAAAGAGAAGAGAAAATGGAGTTGAATCGAGAACATTTTTGCACTGATTTTCTACTGCTTAAAACCGATATCGAACGGCTACGAACATCCATGCCATCAGCGGGATTCGAACCTAAGAACTTCAGTACCGAAGATCAACAATCTACCATTAGGCCATCTTTCGGCAAAGAAGCGATAGGAAAAACAAAGTTCCATGTAAAGTCCTACTGAAAAAAATATCATTGCATTATTTATTATATTTCATATCTATAAATCTTTGAAGGAGAAAATTTGCATTAATTTTAAGGATTTCATTTCCTTTTTTAGTCAGTTAGAAGGAAAGAGCAAAGTGATTGTTATACAAAAGAGAATAGGTGTTGATTTGCTTCCGTATATGTCCATCATAAGAAATTCATTCTTTTGTTTAGTTAGTAATCTTCATTTTTTTTTAAATTATATTCTACATTTTTTGGAATATTTGCAAAATAATATTAATATTTAAATTTTTAAATCATATTGCTTTCTTTATTTTGAAATCATTTGATTCTTTTATAGGTAGTTTTTTTAGATGCTAGCCTGTTCATACTATTCCAAACATTATTCAAAATTTCTAGACCTCCAAATTTTATTACAGAATTTCCAAAACCTTCCACGGAAGTAATTCGGACTTTCGATAGAAAAGCAGCCTTTCAAAGATACAGAATAATAGACACAGGAAAAAGGATCAAGTGGATTAGATGGAAAATTAATATTGGGTCTATAGTAAAAAAAAAAAGTATAGACCAGAAATAAACGGTCTTTAAGAAAGGTGGACTCTCACATGTGATACGATACGATACGATAACTGCACTTGAATTTACCTTTTTTATTTGAATGGGAGATATGATTTTTCATTACGTGATAAAGTGGACATACAATTTGATAAAACTGATATACAATGTCCAAAGTATTACCTTTTAATAACATTAAAAATTTATACAATATTAATTCAACAGTGAATAACTACCAAGTAGTGGAATTCGGCAGAGACTGGCAGCATCAATATTGTAAAGAACTACAACTTCTTGCGTAGGATGTTGTGTCATCGCTACACCCTATTGGCTTCCCAAAAGGGTTTTGTTAAACCCCAGGGCAGGGCGACACTCTGTCTGGGTTTTTGACACTACACTACAGAGGGTTGTCGCTTCGATCACGCCTTGAGATGTCCGAGGTGAATCGGAAGGACGAACGGGACAACGAAATGTCAGACAGTAAGGCGCCACCGACGGAGCCAATCAGAGGCTACCAGAACAGCGACATGGAAAGAAAAAGCCAATGGGAAGATGCGAAAGGTGACGTCAGGTGGCGCGAGTTTTTCGCCAGAGAGTCCCCAGGAGAAGAGAACGGACAGAGATTCGACTTGTGGCGGTTTTTTAGAGCTTTTTTTCAGTTTTGTTGGGGACTCAAGGAGACCCACTTGTACCCCTGTACAACAGTATCTGTCGGCACCAGTCAGCAGATTGGTTTTTTTTTTAAGTTCGCCTTGAACCTGGGACTTCTAGGTCCGCACCAGCCCGTCTGAGCCCTGTGATTTCCATTTGAAAAATTTGTACATACTCCATTTTAATCAAGAATAAACGTTGTTATTGTTTCTAAGCTGTACGTCGTGTCATAACCTCTTCGACACCCACACGCCACCGAAGATCCGTTACAATGTTTAAATAACTACAACTTCTACTTCTCAACTACAATGTTTCGGATTTGATTAGTGTAGTGAAAAAAAGTCGTTGTTCCGCTCTATGATGAGCCGATGTTAAGTTATAAATTTGTGATTAATAAAAGTGTTTTAAAAATGAGTTGTGTAGTCTTATGTTGGCGCGTGTTTGTGTTGGTCAACAAATGAATAAGAAGAACCATCAATTCAAGACAATATATTACTGCATTGAGATTTTTGTTCTATACAGTGCAGATTGAAATCAAATAAAGACGTACAGAAATAGATGTTACAACAGTCCTAAATGTGAAATTTCAGCATTTTGCGTCTGATTATGTTTGAATTGGGCAAGATACATACGTCTCGATAGCATGTACTGAGGTGAAAATTAAAGACAATACAGTAGAACCTCGATTATCCGAAGTAATTGGGGCCGAACCTACTTCGGATAATCGAAATTTTCGGATAATCGGGAATTCATCAATAATAATCTAGTTTACTATGTAGTATCTTCATTGGTGTAATAACATTCGATTGTTCTCGGATTCGGCAGTATGACCTTCCAAATTTCGAAATGGGGGTGTGTTTGTTAGAACAGGGATGGTTGAAAGGGAGGAAGAGAGTAGACTCATACCGAGAATTGTGCTTGCGTGAAGGAATTCTAAAAAAGGTAATTCCAAAATATTTATCTGCACTCGTAGTTTGGAAAGGACGACTTGCATACAAAAGGAATGTGGGAAAATGAAAACTTTAAAGGCGCTTCCACACTATGGTCCACCGCAAGCCATTACCACCGTCTGAAGGGGGTTTGGCTTATCGTGGCCGATGGCGGCAGATGGCTTCGGAGGCGGTTTTTCTCCAAAGATCAAAGGCAGCCAGATGCGCAACTAAAGTGCACAGTAGATCCTATGGACGAATCAATGCTCTCAGCTCATTTAGTGGCCCAGCGTGTGGATGCGACCCGTGAACCATCGTTCGAGGTCACCATCAGGAAATGGTGAACAAAGAGGCTACAAATGCATGTTTGTTTTTGGATGATAGTAGAGATAGAAAAAAAAGTGAAGATAAAACCGACTTCTGTTAACCGAGAGTTTCAGTTAATCGAGGTTCTACTGTATATTATTATTATAAATTAGTTCAAAATTTATAAATACAAATAAATATTTATAGTAACAATCAATAAAGTAATCTAATAATATTATATTGACTATAAGAAATGCGATATTCGTTTCGAATATAGATTTCGTGAATTCATCCGCGGTTTTAAAAGACTGTAGTGAAAGAATTGACAAAAGGCGTTATGATCTAAACTAACTCAACGAAATTTATTTTAATTGAAGCTTTTCATTTATTTTTTCTTCTGTTTGATTTTTTTCCAAAGGATATTCGAAAAACTGTAATATTGTTGCTATACATTTAGACTATAAAATTGGTTGGGAGAGCTAAGGTCTACTTTTATGCTACACAAGGGCTAATGTGATTGGGATCTACTTAGGTCGATTCCGAACATCTATGACAGAAGGGGGATTCGACACCTCGTACTCCGGTATCGAAGAGCAGCGAAGTACCCATTGAGACATCGTTCGACTTTATGCTAAAAAGAAAAGAGGTTTTAATTTTTTAATTGTCCATTACAATAATACTATAATGTAGTCGGTTGGTTTAGAGCGCTACTTTCTACAGTTCTGCTACAAAAAGCTAAAAACAGTGCGACCTGTTTAAAGCCGATTCCAAATGGCTACGAATATCCATGCAAGCAGTGGGATCGGAACCCACGACCTCTTTAGCCGAAGATCCACTCCTTATTCATTTAACCATCGTTTGACTATAACTATTATAAAAATAAATACTTTATGTTAAAAAAAAGTAGTATAGATAGATAGATAAATAAATGTGTACAATAATTTTGGTTTTATTGAATATTGTAATTACAATGTTTATGTGTAAAAAATGTAAATGTAAAGATTATATGAAAAAATCTGGAAAATACTGTTTATATATAAAATAAGTAATACCAGATACCAAATAAGTGATACTTTTATAACTATAATCCAGATTGTACCTCCTCTGGATTATATTTATAAAAGAGTGTAATAAAAAAATTTTAATGATTAGTCCTGCATTAACAAAGTAATTCTAATAGTTGTACAAAGTTTATATCGTTCTCCTCGTTGATTTGGATATGGTCCCTGAAATTGTTTGTAAAAAAAAGAAAAACCTTTGTATAAAAGCAACTTTATCTTGTGACTCAATTACTTAAACTTAACCAAATCTATTTTTCTATAGTTTAGCTCAATTTGGAGCGATGTGGTCCACTACCTTGTTGCAAAAGGGGAATGAGACCAGGAGCTACAGCTTAAAGCCGATTCTGACTGATTGCGAGAATCCAAGCCATCAACGGGATTCGAACCTATGAACTTTGGCACCGAAGAGCTATCCCGCCATCTTTCGGGTTACCGTTCTACTGTTTTGTTTACATATGCGTTTTGTAACCTTCAATTATTCTAAAATAAACACCTTGTTGGCAACAAGTGTGGGTAACTATTTTTATGTAGCCTCCACACTACAGTCAACTGTTCACCATTTCATGATGGTGAACCTTGGACTGTGGTTTACGGGTTGCATCCACGCACTGGGTCACTAAATAAGCCGAGAACATTTAAATGCAAACCAAACAAAATTAATAATCCGTATACAGGAACAATGCAATAAGTTGAATAACAGAGAAATTTATATAATTTGGATTAAAGCCCATAAGAAAAACATAAAGCTACAAAATGAATAAACTATAAACTCATCAAGCTCCCAGATTGAATACTAAAGGAAGTATAAAGACTGGCAACAATACTGCGATAATGGGGAAAAGATCGAACTACATATACAGTAAAATCAAAAGTTGACCTCATATTACAATTCGAAAATAATACAAAATATTGCACTACTGGACATAAAAATTTCCTAACGTATTTGTATAAAATCTAAAAACTAGATTAGCCATATTGTAAATATGGAATAATAGGTAACCAACAGCATTACATACATGTGAAATGAAAACTTGTTCCAGCTTTTGTTAAAAAAAAAAAAAAAAAACGAAAATGAAACAACAAATCGAATAAAAACTACTCATTTATACATTATAAATTCTCACGAAAATAAAAATAAATGTATAAGTTTAAAATTATTTTATACACGTATGATTTTGAAATTAATAATATTTAAAACGTTTACCCTAACCGTTTAGACAAAAAAAATATATAGTAAATAAATAAAATATCATCGACTTTTGACATCATTTCTGCTAATTCTTAATTAAAATGACCTCCTGAGTCAGTATACGACTCCCGTTTTGAACTCCTCCTCTTAAGGGATAAAGAAGTGATAAACTCTAAAACATTTGTAGCATAAAGGTACACTGGGGAGCATATTTCTCCTTATTTTAATTTTGAACGGTCTTTTTCAAATATTGAAGACTGACAAAATCGATTAAATAATAATAATAATAACAACAACAACAACAACGAGAGAACGATCGTTTATTTACAAATCATCATCAATTGAACAATATAATTGAACTTGCTGCAATCGTCTGATATGTGGTACTAAAAGATCAGTTGCCAAAATTTTGTTTAAAAAATTAAATTTCCCAATTGTAAAGGGTGTGAAGGAGGAAATTTAAATGCCAATAAATCTAAACTCGTTTATTTAATTGAATGTATAAGGCGATTTCAAGCAGCAGGGCACATCTCAACTTATAACAATTCCGGCTTTAATTTCAAACGGAAGGGCAGTTTATTGTTTGCCTATTGGCTGTCGTAAACTTGCAAGTGAATGGGAAGGGCATTAAAGTAGTTCATGACGTTGCATGAAATTGCTTTATTATTATGTCTTAGGTGCGAAACTGCACTGTAAGCAACCATATAAGGGATTAAATGAGGGAAAAAGCAAATGCTTTATAAAGTCTGAGGTTACAGATTTAACACTATAAGTCTTATGAAAAATATCAAAACTTCTGAAGCAGTTTTATAGAGGAAAGTTCGATTCTTTATAAAATCCAGAGGAAGGAGAGGAACTGTATGAAAAATATTGTTTATCATGTCAAACATGCTCTATTTCTAAGTTAAGCGCATGAACTCAGATAGAGCCACAATCCTGACGATTGGCTAATTTTACATTTGGAAGAAAGTTTTGCTTAAGGTTCCTTTAGTTTTATATATAAAATAGTTTTCCTCATTCCTTTCGTATAACTACGTACACAAAATCTAAGCCGTAGTGTTAGAGCTAACCGCTGGTAGTTTCTGCCAATTGTGACTTTTTGGGTTGTTATTTAACATTTTGATAATAGTGGTTTGGATATTAGTCATTCTATAGATAGTTGAACTTTAACGTTAATTATTTTTCATAGAATCATTTTGTATGGTACTTATAGTTTTTGCTAGCATAAATGTCGAGATTACCATAAAACAATTTAATTTGTTGCCATGCAAATAGGCTTTTGAGTATCATAAAAATAGTTCGAAAAGGGATTTTTTCTCCTATGAAAACAAGTTGCGGAAGGAAAAAAAAAAAAAAGAAAAGTGAAAAGATGTTAAGAAAAAAAAACAGCTCTTGTTTCAACTCAGATTAATAATTTAATTATCTTGTATTTAACTGCCACTTGATATATAACCCATTATGGTGAAATCTTGGTGAAGATTAATTTAATGGCAAGTTTTATAAATAAAGATAGTGCTAATGGAGGTTTCCCTTTTATTTTTTCTGGTTTAGCTTTCAAGGGGACAAAATTCTGAAATATAGCATACATTTCTTCTGATGACTTAATACTTTTGTATTGATTTATATATCACTAGATAATAAAAATGTGAGCGTTTGTGATAATTTTCATTGAAATATTTCTTTTTTTGTTACCTTTTAAAATTTTGACAGTCAGTTAAGTGTAATTTCATAACTAGTTACAAGATAGCGAATTAATATTTAACTATAAGAATCTGGCTTCATGTCTCCATGTAATGGAGGCATGTGTTGTTACTTTCAGAAGTGCGATATCGATTGTTTGTTTTTTGTCGTTATGTAATATACATTGCTGCCGTTTAGTAAACAAAAGATGGTACTTTTAAGTGTAAACTTAACAGAAAATTGAAATTGGTATGAATTCTCTGGTCTGAGATTTGATGTATCGTCGTTTATTTCTGTAATACGAAACGGCAAGTCGTATCTAAATTTGTCTCGTGGACTGTCACGTGACCTGTATGTTTGTGTGTCGTTCTGCATTTCATAATGGCGGCAAGAAAGTTTGCATGTTCGATAGGTTGCAAAGGAACCTCTGGAACTAATTGCAAAAAATAACACTAATCATGGCCCCAGAACACTATAGACAAGAATTATGTATTCTCATTTTCTATATTGACATTATTTGGTAAGCTTTGATTATTAAATAATGAAAGTGTCAAAATATTTAGTGGTTTTGAACTTTTCATTTTTTCAGTGCTTGTGTTTGATCGGTCTGTGCTACATTTTTTTTCTAAATATTAGGAGAAGAATTTATGTATTTCATATCGGAAACATTCTATATTGAATATATTTTTATTGTAACAATTTTTTTACTGAAATTTTTTAAATAAATAGGAAAGTTGTGCTCTGAAATATATGTAAACAATGCTGGACAATCCGATCACTCCGTGAAACTTCAGGTGTGTTTTTTCTCCCATTGTGGACGTTTTCCCCAATAAAATTATGTTTTATATGTACTACTTTGTTTATATTTGTCTAATAGCAGTTAATTTTGTATTATTCTTTTGAATGCTCATTTAATTTTTATGTAGGCTTAATATTGGACGATAAAATTTTATATACCATATCGAGATCATACTAGTCAGTTTTAATTAATACTTATACATTTGGTTTATTGTCTTTTATAATAGCCCTAAATATTTGTTTTTAGTTGAATAATTACGCAGTTTTATGTGAAATAATTTTTACTTTTTTGTACAATGTAAATAGAATATAAATATTTATGTATAGGAAAAGTCATTAGTTAACATTGATGAGATCCATTATACTTTTCAGTTCCATTTAATCCATTGAATTGCTTATTAATTGATCATGAATTAATCCTTATTTAATAACTTTTTCTACAATGTGTGTACTTAGATGTACAATTGCAGTACAATTTTAATATTTTGATGTATGTTTCAAAATTTCTTTTTAAAAGTAAATGTGTCTCTGTGATCACTTAACTTTATTTCCTGTAATCTTACATCTCCAGTAGTATCATAATTATTCAATATTTTTTATAAAAACTATAAAGATTTTTAATAATAAAAGTAATTTAGTAATTGTGACATTGTACTTCATTTTTAGTCTCTTCAGACTGGATAACAAATAAATGTCTGATACAAGTTAATATTTTTAAATGTGTATGTATATTAATAAATATTTTTCTCATTTTTTTATACTTTACTATTAATATTTATATATGTATATCATTAGCAAAAAATTATAAAAGAAGTTATATGTTGTTTCTGGATTTTGTTTTTAAATTATATATTTTATTTTACATCCCATTAATGATATATTTATCATGAAATAGAGAAAATTAGATTTTATTTAAATTTTTGTTTTTTAAGGCAGTTAAATCATTTTAAACTATTATATGTAGTAAATCATTACCTTTTTATTTATAATAATTAAAAAATGCATATATTAAGAGCTATATAAAGTGATAATTTTTCTTTATAGAGAAAAGAAAATTTTTAATGTTTACATATATTCTCTGATAAAAGAAGTGTTAACGTAACTTCACTTAATATATATTCAATGTTCATTTATTTTAATAACTGATTTTCCGATTTTTGAATTTTACAGTAGAGGATCATAAATTTTTAAGAATATGGCATCATCAGCAAAAAAGCGGTCTAAAGGCAGCAAAGGTAAAATTTACAGTATTTAAACACTTTTCTTTATTCATGTATTATACACATCAATATTACTTATGGAATTACTTCAATAAGAGTATATACTACTATATATATACTTACATAATATGAATATTTTACATGGTCTGCTTCTAAATCATATATCATTTCATATCTGAATGTTGAATTATAAAAGTTACTCTCACTGATCTGTATTATTATAATCATTACTGTACATGTTAAATTATCTTATTGCTTTAAAATAAATCATTGCTTTAAATTTATCTCCAAAATAATTTTATAGTAAAATTTTGTTATGGTTATATTTTTTAATGGATTAGTTATATTTTGTATTCTATATTGATTTTACTGACAGCAAGTAAGCAAACTAGAGGCTATAGAAATTTTAAAAAATAAGCACCATTTTTACGTGTGTGTATAATTACTGTTCATAGTTTTCTTTTTTATTCATTACATACCACCTGTAAAACTATTTTTTATGCTAACATTTATGTGTATTTTCACATTTCTCCTTGTTTTCCTTGTCCCCCAAAAGTAATTGTATGCCCAGAAGGTGCAAAAGTAATGTCCTTTACTTGAAAAAGAAAATATCCTGTTATTAGTGTTAAAGAGATCGGTTTTTTTTCCATTTATGTTTGTTTAAAAAAAGTTTCATAAGCATGTATTGTCAGCCAAGTGTCCGATTTGACTATTTTGATTATATCATCATGCTGGCCCACTATGGGCTATTTAATAATAGCCAAATAGGGATGATGATGTACAATGAGTTTTTTTGCAACTAAGTTTGTAATTGAATGTTTTTGTGTGTGCTAAGTCCTTAGAACCCAATATTTTATTTTTTGACATTCATGTAAGTGTTGTTTTAAATTTTTTACTAGTGTAAATTAATTTAATTTACTGTTATTCAGAAAATCCCAAACTATGTTTAGTTGGGATAAATTTCTTAAAAAAAGTTGATGCATTTTTACAAAACTTTTAATAGAGTTGTTTTATTTTTCAGTTTTTAAAGGAAATTAAACAATTTAAAAATATTTTGTTACTTTTATTAGTTTTACATTTTGGGTGTTTGTTATTTTAGCTTCAAGTGGTAAACGGAAAAGACGAGTAAGTGGCACTGATGACGAAGAACCTGGTATGTTATTGATATTTGTTACATACCTATATATATAATTTAAATATCTCTTAACATTCCACTTTGCTTATTTATAGATAAGATTTTTTAATTGTTAAGTGGTTGATCACATACTTTTATGTTTTCTGAGTATGGAATATAATTTAATTGTGACATTACAAGCAAGGGTAGTTCTGAGTTATTAGCCACCTGAGTGTAATATGTTTAGGTTTTTTTTTTTTAATTTACATTTCTGAAATTTAAATAAAAACTCTTTTTTTAAATAATGTAATATTGCAAATAAATCTTTTTGAATAACAAAGTATCTGAAGTATTCATTAAACAAAAGCCCAGGTTTATGAGAATTATTCTAAGTCTCAAAAAGGCAGAAAGTGAAAGATTCTCTCACTAAATGTTTTTAGTAAAGGCCACTTTTTATGTTAAAAAGGGAGAAAAACTCCAGTAAATCTAATTTAATGCTTTGTATTCGTACTAGGAATTTAGTGCTGTGTACATGAATGCTTACTAACCCAAACCATGAATGCAAGCATGTTGGAATGCTTTCAGAGAGTCGTAGATCAGCAGTTCTCAAACTTTTTTCACTGGAAGGTCCTTTGTTATGCTTAAAAAATTTCACCTTTCAACTCCCCTTTAGCAATTTTAGTTTCCAGAGAAATGAGAAAATTGGATTACTCTTGAAACTACTCAGATTTCTCCAGAAAATAACAAAACTTTTGAATATCTTAAAGATTACAATTCAGCAATCTAAAACAAAGTTTTTCAAAAAATAATGCTGAATATTACTCTTTTCACACAGTAATGCTGCATGTTAAAAGTTTTCAGCACTGTGCAGAAAAACCAAACTGACTTTAGGTCAAATTTGAGTTGATAAACTCTAGAATCCCTGATGATAGAAAAATGGAAATACTTTAATCAGGGTCAGTGTTGCTGTAAGAAACACTCTCCTGAAAAATAAGTTGATAAAGCTCAAAGAACTACTCATAAATTTTTAAATGCATAAATTTTAATTTACCTTTCACAGTTTATTAGTGTGTAGATATTTTAAATTTAATTTAAATTCAGAAACTAGTAAGATGTGTACTTATGTATAATCTGTAATTAGCATGTTAAAATTTCAAACCACGCTGTTGCTCTGGACACAAATGCCTGAATGTTGGCATGTCTGCAATTTGTATACAAGGAAAAAAATCATTGCAAATTTAATTTATTATCTTATTTGTCTTTAATATTATTAATAAAACTGTTTGTATATGAAGGTTTATACTCTTGATTGTTGCTGTGGCACTTGTTGAATAAGCCTGTTGCACCCAGTTTAAGAATTGGGGCCTTTGAATTTTTTTTTTTTAGAAGTTTCTAGAGTTTTAATTTTTTAACATTTTGAAGAAGTGAAATCTCTAGTCCAATTGTCATAAAAGTCATAATTCACAGGACAGTTCTCTTAGGATTTTAGTAAAATTAATACTTTTACTTTAGAGTTTGTTAATGTTATGAAAGCTATCAACTTTTGTCAGCCATAAATTATTATTTTAAAAAAGGCATATTGTAATAATGTCTTGTGTATTCTAGACAAATATTATTTTGCAAATAAATGTATGACTATGATTTATTGTGTATGTATGTATAAATATATTAGTTAGAGGAATGAAATTTATCACTGCATATTTTATATTTATTTCATTAACTTATATACTTATCATTAGAAAGTAAAATATACTAAACAATTTTGATGTAATCTGTATCTGACATTCAGATTTTTTTTCCTTTTTAGCTTTTCTGTCATCTAAATATGCAGAGCCACCAACTTCTAAAATATATAACAGTAATTTCAGTCGCAAAGATCCAGCTGAAGTAAGCTTTTTTTATTTGAAAATTTTAAAACATTCTGATTCTATATATTGATGTATCAAATTTCATATTCTGTAAAATGTTTGCTTTCTGACATTTTTAGGAGTGTTTTAAAAGCATCTATTAATTTATTACTCTTTTAAAAATTAGAAAGCATACATCAATTTATGTTTTTATTTTAGACTTAGATTTTTTTTTTTTATTTGAGCTTTTTAAACACAAAAAGTAAGCTATTTTATATTTCACTGTTTCCAAGAAACTTTCATTTTATGAGTTATATTTATTAATTTATATTGTTAGTAAAATATATATTTTTCTTTGGCAACTTTATTTGTCAATCTAAATAATATCACATTAGAAAAGTAATAGTGTCTGCATATCTCTTGCTCTTTTAAGCCATGAGTCAACCCTTCAATAAAGAAAAATTAAGGCATAGTTTTAAAAATATATAGATACTTAAAAGCATAATATTATAAATTTTTATGCTGGATAAATCTTTTCTTTTATTTTGCTTGCAGTAAAATATAATTATTAAAAATGACATTTTATCATTACTGCTAGGTGGTCACACATGAGGGGAAACTAGAAAATTAGGAAATTGTCAGAATACTTTACGATTTTGAAAAATATCAAGATATGTTTCAAAGTTCTGAAAAAATTGGAAAATTTTATGAATTGGGGGGAAAAATTTTTTCAATCACTTGCAGTTGCATATATGCCAATTTAGACTATTTGCAACTGTAATATACCCATTGTACATATAACAGAAGCCTGCTTTTGACTTACGGGAATTTTACTACTCTAATTAAAAGGGCTGTGAAATCAGTAAGGGCATCCAGATGTAAAAATGTATTATCATATACCTAAAATTATACTTTTTACTTATATAAATACGAAAATGACTAACCTCACTCCTATAGGGTGCAGTTCTTGTGGAATGAAATTTATGTTGGTTGATTGTTACATGTCAGTGTACTTTAGGGAAATTATTAGAGAAATATTGCTGAGCCATGGCTTAATGGTATGGTGCTGCTCTTTATTACCAGAGTTCATGGGTTCAAATCCTGCTTCTGGCATTGATGTTTGTAATCATTTGGAAGTGGTTTTGAGCAGTAGGTTCTTGTCTCATTAGCTCTCATGTAGCAAAACAATAGATAGGGTTCCCACAATCCTTAAAAGTTCTTAAGAACTTCTTAATTTCAGCTTTCATTTTAAGAAGCCCTTAAAACTACTTAATTTTTGTCAAAGATTTTTAAAAACTCCTTAATTTTTAAATTGGAATGCGATCAGTTTCTCAATCAACACTATCTGCTGTTGTCACGTGATTTCCTATCAGTTTTCGCCATACTCTCCAAACTTTCTGGTTTTGTTTGAGTTAAACGTGCCCCAAACCAGTTCTAAGAAGACCAGTACATCTGATAAGTACTGGTCAAAGAATATATATATATATTAAGAATACATAAAATATTTGTTAATGTTCTTAACATTCTTTTACATTTTCTAGCCAAAAGTGCAGTATTAATAATAAAGAAAATCCTCAAATACATATGTTGTTAGTGTATTACTGTAGTAATTCAAAATTCCTTTCCTTGATATCCTTAAAATATTATAAAAATAATTTTAGTTGATTAGTACTTTTTATGGTCATGAGCTAGAAACTTATTTTACAAATAATCTTCCGCATACAGTAAAAGTTGAAAGTATATAATCAGCTGCCCTTTCCTAATAGCTAACAGGTATGCAGATTTTAATTAAACGAAGTGGTGATTTGTAGATATTTCAGTTACTTATGGAAGTTTCATTTTCCTTGTATTGAATGTAATAGAAAAGTCTAAAACTTTCTTCTTTCCCAGGCAACGCATATAAGAGTCATTTATAAACCCTCAGAAAGTACTGTGTATAATATTGTATTTTATTCACCATTTATATTTAGTTTGATCACTCAAAAAACTTATAAAACAAATAGATTTATCATTATTTTTAGGAATTTATAAAAACTTAATTCTGAAATATTGTAGGGCATTTATTGAACATGCCTTGTCTGGTTCATAATCATTAAAATATGTTTTCAAGAAATAGAGTTTACTTCATTTTGTCATATATTTCAAGTAAGTCCTTATAAAAATTTACTTTGGAAAGTCCTTAATTTTTGTTCTGGAAAAAGAGTGGGAACCTTGATAGACTGTAGCACTCCTAACCAAACCAAACCAGGGAAATATAAGGGTTCCCCCCCTGCTTTTAGTGGTCACCATGTATTGAAATTTTGAAATTTCTTAAGTTGTGTGAGCATTTTATTTTGTATCAAATTCTTAATATGATTTATCTTAATATACAATTTGAAATTGGTGTTTTAATAATTTTAGTCTTTTCAGTTGTTTCGCAAAGATCTGATAAGTGCTATGAAACTACCTGATAGTGAACCTCTTACTCCTGATGACTATTGGTTAATTGATGATTCCTGGAAACCAGAATGGGAAAGAGGTGTTCAAATTCCTATTTACCCTGATGCTTTGCCTGAACCTCATGTCAGGTATAGATCAATAATTGGCACATTTTTTTGAGCCTGCAATGTATTTTAATCTTATAAAACTAAGGTATATGTATCATACCTGTTGTTTTTATGCATAAAAATTAATCATTACATTCGTATGTTTTTAAATATCTTTAATTTTCACACATTTTTGACTGCTACGTTTTATATTTTTCTTGTTACACCCACAGTTTTTCAAAAAAATGTGTTCAACAGGTCATTAGTTACTTTTACTTCCTTTAATTCAACATCCAAGTTGAATACTAGTAATTAATTGCTATCAATTAATGAATTTCTGTTTATGAATACTTAAGTTATGATGAGTTGATGCAATTAATAACGAGTAGTAAAATTATTATTGAACTGTGTTTTTAAAATTGTAATACTTAATGCAATTTAAATTAAACATCCTATAAGCTAAATTGGCAGATGTTGACTGTAATGATTGTATTTGGTAGTATGTTTTATATAATATGTTCATTGTGATATTTTATTATTTCTCCAATGGAGGTATTTTTAATGAATTATAATTCCCCATTAACTTAAAGTGCATTGAGTGTAGACTGAATGATTTCAAAATCTTACTTGCCTAATTATAAATAATTCTTTTCTGAAGTTGCATTTAGCTTAAATATATTGAATGATGAAAGACAAAATATGTGTAAATAATTGCTTGGAGAATATCATAGTTTTTGTGTGTCGTTGTTAAATTCTTCATTCATATAATTAGAGGAATTATTACTCTTGCTTACTGTTGTCTATGTACTTGAAGTATTAATTTGTTGTCAAATTGTAATTAACATATCTTTATAGAGTACTTAGGAAGAAAAGTAAGGAATCTGCATTCAGGCTGTAAGTAACTTTAATTTTTATAGACATTTGTTAAGTTGTTTTTGTTCATGAAAATTGTCTTTTACCTTTCAAAATAACTGATTTTGAATTAAAAAAAATTAGTATCTATGGTTACAAAGAGAAAAAATTTGGACTGAAATGCTATTAAGGCAAAACTTAGTGAATTTAATGATTTAAATTTAGCATGAAATTAAAATATATATAATTACTACTGGATAGTTTCATTATAAATTTGTACAGTATCAATTTTTACATCCGTTAGTGCTAAGTCATAAACCAAGAATTGTTGCAAAAAATCAGTGTGTAAAATATTGTTAATTTGAAATACATAATATTGTCAATGTAGTAAAATTTATGTTTTGGTGAGAGTTAATTATGTTATAGTGACTCATATTCAGCTCTTATTCAGTGTTTGATTTTAATTTTTATATTTTAGTTTTATACTAAATTTTATAAATTTAATTGAACAATTTCAATTTCCAATTTGTTTATTTATTTTTAATGTGTACCTAAATCAAATCGATTAGCTTCTTAACTCTTTCCCTGGTGGCAGAGGGTATTTAAATCCTACCGTTGTCTGGCTGGCAATTTAACAATTAAATGGCTGAAATGCATGCATTAAAATAAAAAATTCCTGTAACTGTGCAATTGTTAGTTAAGAACTGAAATTTTCAGGAAATGATGTTAGGATATCCTAGTATATAAAGAAAACACCACAGTACCTGAATATATTTTTTAATATTTCTTTCTTGTGTGATAGTTTCTGAAACATGGAAATTTGCAGAGTGCCACACCACAGTTTGCACACATTACACTTGTTTCTTTTCTCACTCCATGTGATGAGCACACTCTACACTTTCGCATTGCAGCACTTTTCTTCTTTTCTGTTGGGGGCACATGGACCATTTTGTGCCCCTTTAAGTCTTTTTTTGGAGATCTCTTTAGTGACGGTGGAGTTATTGCACTTGAAGTTGATGCTTGTGATTCTGTCTCATCTACATCAGCCTCCTTCTCAGATATAGTTGTAACTGTCATGGCTTCAATACAGTCAATTAGAAAATCTTTGAAAGCATAGGACTTTCCTTTAAATTTGTGGTCAGATATGTTCTTTTTCAACAAAATGAAACTGTTCAGTGCTGCCATTTGTAACAAGTAAAAAACAAGTTTTTTTTTTGTCCACTTGACTGTTTTACGTCAACAGGAATAATAGTGCAGCATCTGATCTACCCTATCTACTCCTTGCATATATTTGTTATGATCTATAACAATCTCTGGTTTATTTATTTCCTGTCCTTTACGATTACGTTTTCCAGAAGCCATAATGTTTGCGCTGTGAAGAGTAGAGATAAGTTTCACCTGCCTTTTGTTTCTCCACACTTGCACAAGTACTTGACCTTTACGCACAAGTGTAGATTCACCCTTTTTTAGCTTCTCAGAATCAGTTTTCAAATGTTTATAGTCACCCCTATCTAGGTGAAATGTTCCACAAACATATGTATTTTTTTCTAAAAGAACTTCGCACAACTCCACACTGTTATAATAATTATCTTGATAAATATGATAACCTTTACCAAGAAGAGAAAGGCCTAACAGATCCAAAACAAGGGTTTTGATAGGCCATAATTTACCACAATAAATTTCAAAATTCCATATATGACCTGATGTTGATTCAGACACAATATAAGCTTTTATGCCATATTTATCTGGCTTGTCTGGCATGTAAACTTTGAAAATGAGTCTTCCCTTCCAGGCCATCATCCTCTCATCAATTGAAATTTCTTTATTTGGAATATATACTTCCTTGAATTTTTTTGTAATTGACTCTAAAACAGGCCTCACTTTGTATAATATATCTTCACAGTCCTCTGGTCTACCCTTATTATCTGCAAAATGTAAACATTTTGAGATTTGTTGGAAACAGCACAAAGACATTGTTTCACCATAC
Source organism: Pardosa pseudoannulata (assembly GCA_032207245.1). Classification (NCBI taxonomy): domain Eukaryota; kingdom Metazoa; phylum Arthropoda; class Arachnida; order Araneae; family Lycosidae; genus Pardosa; species Pardosa pseudoannulata. The sequence goes on from CM063506.1 coordinate 89,110,822, forward strand.
CATGGAGTGTGAAAAAAGGGTTTTGAAGACCAATAATCTTCAATTTCTAGACGTCTATCTACCTGTCATAAATATAATCCCTAAATATTTCCATAGTTCCTCAGTAGAAACTTCTTTGAAATTTTTATCATGCGACTGAGGGGATAAAGTGTGACTATTCAGATATTGGTGAGCGTAAAGATTAGTTTCATCTCTAATTGAATTTATTAGTTCCTCATCCCAAAATATTTTCAGCCAAACTGTTACCCGTGAAAGGAGCAATTACAGACACAATAACATTTTTCGTCCATTCTTCTGATGTAGTGTGTGTTGTTTAAGTAGATTGTGTTGGGGGTGATATTAAAAAATTTAAAAAAAAATCCCCCTTCAGCAGAGTGTCCATTTAAGAATGGCTAAAATAATGAGACGAGTGCATCTTAAAAAAAAAAAAAAAAAAAAAAAAAAAAAAAAAAAACTTCTTTATTGCAACTTGTAATCTTAAAGAAAAAAATTCTATTTACAAAAAATTAAATTAGTTACTTTGCACCTCTTAATTTCAAAGCTCGTACTATGCGAGCGCCGACGTGGCGAACTGCCGAACCATGATCGACAACTGCTGCGAACAACTGCCTTAGCCAAGTGCGGCTGATAGTCAACTGCGAGCAGCCTCTTCTGTTACCCGCTTATATCTCAAAAGCACATTCGCAAAATCTGCATACACCTGATGCCACTCAGGTACAGCATAACGTTCACAGCAAACTCTGCCACGCCCCCCTAAAACATGCACGTAAAACTTGATCGCTTGTACGTATCCCGTTAACCGGCGTTTAACTGTTTCAAACATCATGGAACTGTAAGAATAAATGGGGAAAGTTGAGATTTCCCAACAGATTGCACAGGCAATATTTCTTCTGTATCATTATCACTATTTTCTGTATTTACAACATTTTCTTCTAATTCATCAAGTTCTGGAATCATTATGTCATTATCACTAACATCATCTGCACAAATTTCATTTATCACAGTGTCCAGTTATGTAGGATTCAAACTCCTACCATTCTTACACTTGGCCATGGTGAGGTGTACTAACTTCAAATCATGACTAAGTGATTCTCCAATTTATAAAGATGCAGCTGCATGAACATGCATATCAAATGAAAAAATATTTTCCTCTAACACAAAGATAAGCTTTCAATCGCATTTGTTTAGTCTAGAGCGAACAGGGGGGACCTGAATGTTGGCGTGTGTCTAAGCGTGAAAACATGCCGTTGCCAGGTAAGAGTTGTATTTGTCTTGGCGTGTTATCACACCTATGCCAGGGAAAGAGTTAAGTTATAACAATATTGCGTTAAAACTATGGGAATATATTTTCCTCTAACTTTTGTTTAATATAACTCAATCTCAAAGAGCAAGTTATAATTTGTTAGTACTCTGTGGCTTTTTTATATTATTCAGATGTTTTAATAAAAATGCATTATATTTGTTTAATGATATTCTAAATTCAGAGGTGTAATGAAAAATATTTTCTGGCAAGTATTTCTCCCTGTTTCATATATATATATATATATATATATATATATATAAATTATATATATATATATATATATATATAAATTAACAGTAAATCTTATGTGTATAATATATATGTATGCCAGTCCTCATTGGGGAGGGGTTTACAACCTACACATGCCCCTACATTATGCCACTGGTTGTATTCTAGATTTCTGTATTTACAATGGAACTTCAACTTATTCTAATTTTCATTGTTTGATTTATTTTGTCCTGAATTCATTGCTATAGAACCAATGTTTTTGTTCCTGCATTCATTGTACCGTGATTCTTCATTTTCTTGTATCTATCATCAAAACAATTTAGTGGTGTTGCTTTGTTTTCATGGAAGTATAATTGTGATGTCTAGGAAAACTTAAGAAATCAAATTTTTATGTTGATAGAACAATTGCTGATTCTAATGTTACTTTGATCTGAAAGCTTGTGAAGCAGAGGCTATTTGATTTAAGGCTTGTTAAGGGTTTGATCTTTTATTCTGATGAGTGCTACATGAGTCAAGGAATTTTAGTTCAAAGTGGGTCCTCATTATTTAAAAGCGAGAACCAAACAGAAGATTTTGAGGCTTAGCCTGCCACCTCCAGAGGTATCATTTTAAGTTGGAGAACATTGCAACCAAAATATTTCATGTGTTCCAGCTACCACTAGGCTGAATGGGTAGGGTGCTATTCATTAATACTGTAATTTAGAGTCCTACTGCTGGCATGGATGTTCATAGCTGTTTGGAATTAGCTTAAAGCAGTAAGTCCTGGTCTCATTAGCTGATGTCTAGCAAAACAGTAGACTGTAGCATTCCAAACTAACCAGCATCTGTTAGTTAACATGGCAGTCTTTAATTGTCTCAATCCTCATAACCTCCCACCAATGAGATAGATTGGGATGTTGCCAACTAAACTACCACAGCTACTGCTAGAAATGTTTATAATATAAGATCATATGCACATAAAAGATATTTTTGGTTCATCAGGGGTCTTTTCTTGAACACCAGATGTTTCGATTGGAACAGTCATTGCTTTCATGGAATACTAGAACAAATTATGTCAGACCAGCTAGGCTCATATATACAAAAAAAAAAAAAAAAAAAAAAAATGTTTTACCCTCTTTCTTCTGCTTTGTTTATACTTGAAAAGAGAGGCTTTTTTGTCATATTTTACTTCTATTATTTATGTTTTCGTATGTAACTGTGGTAGTGTATTTGCACAGATAGGTGGAGGTGATAGAACACTCATTCTCTTTAGGGAGTTGATCTATTTTCACCATGCAGTCATTGATTACAAAATATATTTTAAAACATTAAGTATCATTCTAAATATATAAGTTACATTTCATAATATGGCAAATACTACAAATGAGCATTATAAATTTATCCATATTTTGACATGCATAAAAATTTCTTCATTTATTCCACACATATATTTTTTTGTATTTCTATCCCCTTATAAAAGGATAGATTGAGGTTCCATTGTATTTGCTTTTGTCGTGTTTCTTATTATGATTGAAGAATTCAAGGTGCTTAAATATATAATAAAAATTAATTATAAATTTTTTTTTCAGGCCTAAAAAGTTTCTTAGGTTTAGCCGAGATGCATTTTTCAATCCTGATATCCATTTTATGAGCTACACTAATACTCTAGCTGAACGAACATGCCGATATGATATGGATGATGTGGATCGGCATTGGTTAACACTAGTTAATGAAGATAGGGAAGACTATGGTGAGCATGTTTTACACTCTTGCCTCTTGAGTTCTGTTATTTGCCATATGTAAGTGAAAGGTGATGTCTTAAAAATGTTTTGTGGCTCTTTGTATCATTGCAGGCCTCCATCCTCTTGAAGAAAATGTTTTTGAACAAATTATTGAAGAATTTGAAGCTCAAGTAAGGATATTTTTATGCTTAAAATTCTTATCAGTATTTATTTCATATTATTTAAATGCCATCTGTTTAATATATGCAGACAACTTTTGTTATCTTAACTTTGTTTATCTTAAATTTCTACTTTACCCAATTTTTTTCAAAAACACTAATTTACTTCAATTTAATTCAATAGAAATTTTTCTTACCATCTCAAGTTCCTTCTATGTAATTTGAATCTTCAGGTTGCCTTTGTGAATTAATTTTTCTAAGAGGTCTGTTTGCACATAACTTTTCTGTGTTTAAATTTTGCCATTTCTGATGAATCCTCATTGAAGTTCTCTTTCTACTTGTATGAAGTACAGAAAGTTTTATAATCATGAAATTTTACAGGCTTCAGATTTCATTGTAAATATTCATTTCATTAACCATGCCTGAATTCATTTCAACTAATTTAAGCTGTACATATGTACATGCATTTAAGAAAGTTTGAAAGTTTTAACTATCCATTTAGTTTATATCTGGATACATTTTGGTCTACTAATAAATATCTGGATTCTAATTTGGTCATGGTCTCTGTATGTAGATATGAAAGTATATCACATAACTCAAAATTTATTAGAGATAGAATGTTGAATTGTAGCTTCTAGATGTGCACTTTCCTTTTTTATTGCAATCTTCACTATGTATAAAAAAAATTTTCAGTATTAAGGATATTAACACTGCTTGACCCACTCAAAAACTGTTATCCATAAAATATTGAAACTTTGCATATAGGACTGTTGTAACATGTAGTTGTGCAACCTTTTTTTCCCATTGCAATTCACACTGTATGTTATGAAAATCTCAGTGTAGTAGATATTAATGATGCAATAATATAATGAAAGATATTGACATATACACAATTGTAATGATTTTTTAAGTAGTTGAAACAATGCTTTTTAAGCCCACTTTTATAAATTGAAATTAAAAATCTGTTTCTGAGAAAAATTCTGAATTTTTATCTTTTTATTACTTTTTGGTACAGTAATGTAAGTAAAGTAATCAGATAAAAATTGTTTATACTAAAAAATTTAATTAATGAACTAATTTCACTATGATGGATTAATGCTGTTAGTTGCCACTAGGAATTAGCTATGAATCTCAAGGGAATGTGCAAATGATTTCCGATTATGTAACAATGAAAATAAAATGTGTGTATAATGCAATAAGTGTACAAGGAAGTTGGGTGGTGTTTTTGTCAGATTTTCTTTGAAACTGATAAGAACATACAGATTGGAGGGATTGGGGAGCTTACAAGATAAGTCAATACTATTTGCAATCACCTCTTTCTGAGATGAAAGGTGTTGTGTCTTGTCCTATAGCCTGTTACAGGATAAGGCTCTCCATCTGATTGTATTTTGCACAATAGCCTCCATTGGTTGACTTCAATTAGCTTAAGATATCTGTCTACGTTCTGAGAACTTTTTTCTTTAAACATAGAAACTAGTTCATGTTTTTACATTTTTAGATTTATTTTTTATATTATCATAGAGAATTACACTTAAAAAATTTATTCCTGAAAAAGTTTTTATAAAATTTCTAATAAATGAAGAAAAAAAAATCTGTTTTTTTCAAAAGGTCTAATTTTTTAATAAATTTAATTATTTTAATATTTTTTGATGCAACACATTTCTTATACACTGGACTAGTGAATCACCTAAAATCTTTGCTTAATTTACATTTGGTAAAAAATTTTGCTCCTTCAAAATCATACACATTGAATTTTTAACGAATTTTCATTACCTTTATACCTATGAGTGTAACATCATTAAAAATTATCCAAATTTAAAGCTTTTAGGTCATTTACTAGTAAATACTATCAAAAGCATTCATAATAATTTTCAACAAAATATTTTAAGAACTTTTTGAGAAATCACATTTCAAGTTTCAACATTTTATTAAAAATATTGTTCTGTGAAAAACGCCTTTGAAGTTTATGAAAGCAACTTTAACTATTAAAAAATTAAAATACATGTTTAAAATTCCCCACACTTTCTTGCTTCAAAACTTTCTAATTACCAAGTTGCTAATTATTAAAAATACTAGAAAAATATTTAAACTAATCTACATGAAAATGTAAAAAATTTTGTCCAAAAAATGCTTTTTAGAAGGCTTTAAATTCACAACTTCCGGTTCTGAAGTTGCTACTTCCGTTTTGTTTTGACAGCTGTAACTTTTCTTTAAACTGCCTTAGAGACAAAACAAAAACAGATTTAGAAGCCTAAAAGTTGAAATTTTACAATAAATTTAAAAAAAAAAAGGATTTTTGGCAAAAAATTACGTTTTTGACGTAGACGGATACTATACAGGTTTTTTTTCTTACGGATACTTACGGCTTTTTCGACATCTTCGATTTATCTAGTAGGTGGTCTACCCTTTTTGCTGTATTCCCTAAATTCTAAAGAATTCATCTTTTTTGGTGGGAGTGCATCAGTATATCTAAACAGGAGTCCGAGCCATCTGATATGGAATGTTTTTATAACTTTTGCAATATCAATTCCACCATATATATTCCATATAATATTCATGATTGTAGATAATTCTAATGTTATTGTGCATAGTTGGAGATCTTAAGGTTTCTATAAACACACTACTTTAATCTAAGTCAAAAACATTTTATACTTAGTTTTATCAACAGTGTTTTTCATTAACTCTCTACTGGCATTAGTTAGTTATAACATCAAAAGAGGACCTTTCATTTTCTTTAAATACAAATGGTCCAACAAATGCTAACATATATCTTAATGCAATGTCAGCTAATAAACACTAATTGAGAGCTGTGAAAATATACTAAAAGATTTTAACTCATTTATATGGAACTAAAGATTTCATTCAAAAGAGAAACAGAATTTTCAAAAAACGTGAGTATAAAAAAATTAGTACCTCAGTCCTAAATGAACTGTGGTAATAAATTGTTATTTATATAATGAATTAATGTTTTAATATTTCTGTCTTATAATTATTTCATTTGATTAATTTTTGCATTTATCATAATTAAAGGGAAGTACTTAGATTTGCTGTTACATCGTTATTGTGTATTTGTTTATCATAATGAACAAAATCCCGCAATAAAATACATGTGCTTTTTTACTTTGTATATTCTCAATATATTTCTTGATTCTGCTGCCTTCAATATATACAGAGTCAACTGTTTGCATATATATATATATATATATATATATATATATTAATTATCTATTCATTTATATACATATTTAATTTAGGATAACTTCAGTTGAGATATTTCTTTTAGATCTTTGACAGTGAAATTACTCATAAAATATTAGAGTAGTTTATGGAACTAATGGGCTAATACACACACATATATAGATAGATATATAGATATTATGTTCAAAAACAATATATATTTTTATATTATCTTTACTCAATTAAAACAATTGAAAAGATGACTTGTATTTATTGATATTATTTATATAATTACACTGTTGCAATGTAAGTTAAATGATTATTGTTTATGTAAAGATAGAGTGGAATTGTGTTTAGATAGCTGTGGCTGAGTTATATATAAGCAAAAATTTGGAGTGTACAAGATAGATGCTAAAATATGTATTAAAATTTGCATATATATTTCAAGTCTGCGTGGACTAACATGTATTTCAGTTTTTAAGAAACTAACTTCTTTGTGTGTGTATGTGTATATATATTCACTTTATATATTTATACACACACACAGACATATATATATGTATGATTTTCTATACTTATCTCCTTACTGGTATGAAAGGTTGTTTTGAGCTGGCAAGGCTATGTTACGTAAACATAGTAGAGAGTAGCTAAATGTTAAAAAAATTTTTAATTTCTTTTTAACCTTAAGCTACTCTCTACTAAGCTTTGCAAGATTAGAGGTTTTCATCTATTTTATTTTAAAATGAATAATTTTATCCCTAGTCTTATGCAAATTTTCAAGAGGCAATTAAAAGTGAAGAAGGTTTAGGGGTTGAATATGATGAAGATGCTATCTGTGATGTTTGTCGATCCGTAAGTTAATTCTTTTAAACTTTTTAGAGAATGTTTACCTTTTATAATAAATACAAATTGCAGTTTTAAAACTTCATAGTTTAATGTGTTGTTTAATGTGAGTGGCTACTTTAAGTTATGGAAAAAGCTTGAATTGTGTTATATTTATTATTTTTAAGGCCAATATATTTTCCCCTCTTTAAAAAAAATCGTTTTTGTATGTGTGTTCCAGAATTCAGTGAATATATTTTACTGTCTCTTCCTGGTTTTATTTGTGTATACTTGTATATTGTATATAAATGCAAGAAGATGAATATTTTTAGTGTATCATTACATTTATATAGCAAAGGTTTCTTGTATACTTATCTTCATTTTATCAGCTATTATGATATGTAATTACTGTAAATCTGCCCTGTAAGTTGAATTAACTATCTGTTTTGTAAAATATTTTGAAGAGTTTGAAATAACTTAATTTTTTTTATTGTATTTTAATGCTCTATTTAAGAGTTCAGTTATTAGAGTTCATTTTATTGTTATACCTTTGTTGATTATTTTGTGGGTCTGAAAGATGTGTGATGAGTGGCTCTCTGGAATTTTTTTCATTTGATTTTTTTTTTGCTTACCAAACTAAAATGGGATATAATGAAAATTTTATTAAAGTTCAGTAAATTTTGATTTTACCATAATTTTTTTAAATGATTATAATCTTCATTTCTTGTTTAAGACGGTTTATCAAGATGTCTTTGGTGATGCATCAAAGGTAAGAAATGCAAACCCTTTAGTTGCAATATTAAAAACTTGAATAATTTATAATTTAATTTAACCTTTTCTGGACTGTTTAGCCCTGTATGAAACTTGCATTAATAATTTAAGCATGAACTCCTAAATTTTTTTTTTTTTTTTTTTTTTTTGGCCGAAAACTATTTCTTTTTTGTAGACATAGCGTGGTGTTTAAAGTTGTTAAAAATTGCTTTAAAATAATACAAATAAATTTGATTTTTTAACCATTTTAATAAAATATGAATTCAGTGTTTATTCATTGCAACTTGTTCTAATCATTAATCTGTAGAATATAACTTTATAATGAGTTTTAACCTATAAAATACATTTTAAAAATCATGTCTTGAGTAGCTGCAGATTTAAGTTATAACATTTTATGAAGAATATATTCTCTAATCCAAGTGATGAGATATGCTTCAAGATAGTAAAATTTTCCTTCACTGCAGTGTTTAATATCTGTTAACTTATGTGAGGAATCATCATAATCTGAAATTGTTCTAAATCATTTGTAACAGTTGTTGATGACAACTTTTTTTTTCTTATGTATAATTTTCATGAACCATTAAAATACTTAAGTTTTATGTTGATCACAAAATTTAAACTATAGTTAACTCTAAAAAGTGAGTGAAATGAAGCTGAGGATACGCTTTTTAATAAATTTCTATGTAATATAGGCTGCATTGTGTAATTATAATTGCCTGTGTCATTCTATACAATTAGGTCTCGCAGAAATTAAATGTTTTTAAATTTGTGTTTATGGTGATTCAGTTCTGGCCTTGTCAGATTTCTTTAGCTCCATGTTAACCTATGAGGGAAAATAATTTTACTTCTGGGTAGTTTGCACTTAAAGATCACTTTAAACAAAACTTACCATTTGATAAAATAAAAAAAATTTCATAGATGCATTATCTTTTTTAAAATTTGCTAGTTCAATGCCATTATTTGCATTCAAAAAATAATATTTTACCGAAATAATGAATGACATTATTTTGGTAAAATATTTTTCACAATAATTTAAAATTAACTATACTTTTTCTCATTCTTTTTAAAAATTTTCTTGAACAGAAGTTCTCAAACTATTTTCATTGTGGCAACCAGTTTGAAAATCATTGGAGTTAAATGATCAGCTCCACATTGAAATGAATGTAAGAACAATTCTAGACATGTTTTGACAGTTTCTAAAGTTTTAGCTAATCATTGCTTATTGCTGTAGCACCTTTTACATGTGCTCTAGCCAACAAGGGTACCATGACACCCAGTTTGAGAAGTATAATGGCAGAATTTTGGCTTCTGTTAGGTGGTAGAATTCTCTAAAGAAATGTTTATGTGCAAACTGTTCAGAAGTAGAATAAATCCTACCTTGGTTTAAGGTAGAGCTAGAGGATACCTATATGGACAAGTACCCAACCATTTTAAGTACAAAGAATGAATAACCCTCTATACATGTAAGCTAGCAGTCTAGAAAGGGTTAATGACAGTATTTTTTCTTAAATTCATATATATGAAAAATAGAAATTATTATTTTACATTGCACATCCACCCCAGTTTTATTAATTTTTTTTCAAAAATTTTTTATTTCAATTTTTTGTTTAATTTTGTTTTGTGTGGTTGTTTTTCTGATGCATTGCGTAGTAGATTGTTGATTATTGTGTGAATGCAGTGGTAATGAATAATCATTTTTATGCTTTTGCTTTTCCTGATTGCTGTTATTTAAATGTATCTTGTCTCAGATTTTAAAATAAGTAATTATTATAAAATAGAGAAAAATGTACTAGAACTTTGTGGTTGCTCTCTATAAGAATAGTAATAAAAAATTATGCTTGCATCTAATTTATTTTGCAGAATTTATCTGTATGAGAAACAAAATTTTCTAAAATGATAGAATTTGTATTAGATAAAATATGTATATGCAATTATTATGTTCTATAATTTTGGCTAATTTTGCATTGTACTTATTCATATCATGCTGTTTCATTACCTCCAGGTTACTAAAATTATTTTTATTCAAGCAGTGTTTTATAAAAGTTCTCATTATTGCACTTTTACATGTAATATTGCATTTATAAGTTCAAGCTTAATTTAGTTTTAAAAGTTTTTAAGTTTTTTATGCAGTATGCTAATGAAGTGCTAAAACATGAAAGGTCCTTATTTAATTTACTCTGAACACATGGAAAAGGTGCACATTAATATCGTAAAAAATGTTTTGAGTAGGGAGACATAAGTTGTGAAATAAGGCTTCTTCTACTGTATTTATTTCCCAAACAAGGATATAATTGGGAAGTTTTGCACGATTTTAACCTAGAAGGCTTTATTTCATCTTGCCAGTTTGAAAAGTTTTTACTAGCATGTTAATGCTGCCATGCATTAAGTATAAAAATTTTAAAAATGAATTGTGTTAGTTTAAATGTAAACCAAACTCCAAAGAACCTATTTTATTTTTCAGCTGAAGCTTTGGGATTGTTAGGATTAATATAAAATGTTATAGTGTTTAGACTAAAATATGTAAATGTTAATTTTGTTATATGCATTTAATTCACCTATAGTTTGTCATATTTGCAATGTGGCATTTTCCAAGCATGTTACATTTAGGTGTACCTGAATTCAACTACTTTTTTCCAATATATATACATAGCTGATAACATTATGATTTTAAAATTAGTACAGTTTTACTGGGATGTAATTTAAACATCTTAACTGTATGTGATACAGGCAGCATACTTCTGAATATTGTAACAGTTCTCAAATTCTTAAAACATATACAGTTATCTTTACACACACACACACACACACACACACACACACACACATATATATATATATATATATATATATATATATACACACACATATGCAGCTTATATCCTAAATAATCCTTATATGCTAGCTTATAGTGCTAAACAAACATCTGTGTAATTAACAGTTGAATCCCTACTATAAATGTACAGAAAAAGTATTTGCTAAACAAATAATAAATTGAAAGACACTACATTCAACATTCAATTTATTTTCTGTAAATCCCACTTTAATTTTTGTGACCACTCATAACAGTATCCATTTTGATTGCTCTTGATAATTAGTAAATCTTCTAAATTCAGAATCTGAAAGTATATATATATATATATATATATATATATATATATATATATATATATATTTACTTGATTAAAACTTGAATTTTTTTAAATCATATGTACTATTGTCTAGTTCTAATTTAAGCAATAACAAAGTATATCAAGCAGTCATTCTACCTTCCTTTAAAGATACCTTTTGATTCTATTCCAAAATTTCAAACTTGTTTTTTATACATTAAATTTAATTCATATTACTGTGCCTTATTTAATACTCCAAGGGGAGTAAGCACACAGACAATTATAAAATTTTCGTAAAATTGTATTTGCTTATACATAAATGGTATAGTTAGAACTTAAGATATCTAATTAAAAATAGGAATTTTCTCAATTTTAGGATTTTTAAAATTTACTTACTACTCTTTTATTATCTATATAGTAATACATTAGTACTAAAATATTAAAAAAACCTAAATTACTTTTACAGAAATTCGTAATAATCTAAATTGTTTACTAAAATTTCAATTATATGTCTTTTTATTTTTATGACTGTCCTGTGACTAACATGTAAAGGATGCATTACTGTATATATAATTATGTTATACACACATCCATATATAGATACATATTTATGTGTATTACTTATTTGTTCTCTTGATTAATATAATACTCATATACTCAAAATTATTAGAATTACCATAGAAGCAGTTGAGTATCTGTTAAGGGATGTTATAACATGGTTTGATGAATAGAAAAGGTTTTTTTTTTATAGTATTCTTTCATGGTATTAAAATAACTGCAAAATTTGGTTTGTAATAAAGTGTAGGTTTGTTTCAAAATCAAATGTACGTGCTAATATTTTCTCACCTTTATATATATACAGTGGAATCTTGATCTATTGTTTTCTTATTCTTTGTTTTCCCACATTGATTGTGTGATTTAAAATTTTTTATCATAGATTCATTTTTTTCCCTATTCTTATTAATATAAAATTTTGCTTTTTCCCACATTCAACATTGAAAAATAGCCACACGATGGCTAAATGGTAGGGACCTGCTTTTCCAGAGTTCATGGGTTCAAATCCTGTTGGTGGCATGAATGTTGATAGCCTTCAGAATAGGCTTTAGGGAGTGGGTCCTGTGTCTCATCAGCTTTTGTGTAGCAAAAAACCTTAGCAATCTTAATGCTCCAAACTGGACTCTTTGAATAATCTCTGTTTCAACAGAAAATTTTCTTAGAATTATCATTTTTAAGTGAATTGCAGGGGTGAAATTTTTGGTTGATAAAAATGATTTCAAGGTTGTTGGAATGGCTTTAAGTATTTTCTACTTGGGTCACTGTAAGAAAGAATTTTGGTTTATAAGAGTCTTTTACATTAAGAGGTTTCTGGAGTTACATTTAGAGGTTTCTGGAGAATTGTTTTTATGAAATGCTGAAACAAAAGAACAATCACATTAGCCAACCCTGTAGACAGTCTTTGTCACTACCAAGTACCCTCCATAATAAACAAAAGAAAAAAAAGGCATTTCTTTGGTCTATAGATGTAATATTGGGGACCTTTCTCTGTAGACATTTGTGTACAGAAATTACACAAATATCTTATTTCTGTAAAACATCAGAAGTGTAAGAATCTCTAAATTTAGCAAAAGTGTTCTCCAGCCCTTTGACTTAGAAAAGTCATTTTAGCAAAATTATAGAAACCTATTGCAGTTCAAAATTACAAAAAATAGGAAATGGAGTCAGATTTGAAAAAAAAAAATATTAAAATATTCTTTGTATAGCATACATTTTATAATACATATTTTACTATGATATATATTTACTGTAAAAGTTGAATTAGTGTGAAACACATTGACAGCATATAATGCCAATAGTACAAGTTTACAATGTCAGCATGTAGTAACAATAAGTACTATACTTCTACAACAGAGATATAATTATAAAAGGTGTGAAACAAATAGCAGGAAGTGTAGCCAATTTCATTGAATTATTACTACCAAGATTTTAAAAAGTAAAATAGCCTTTCTGATTTAAAAAAAAAAAATTATTTTTTAATTACTAGTTCAACAGTTTGTAAGTGCTTGTAAATTTCATACCCATAGACACAAGGATGAGAACCCTTAATTTACAAGTGTCCTTACATAAGGTGGAGTCATTTGAATGATATTTTTCTTTTCTGTGTGTGTCAGTATGCTCTACACAAAAAATAGCATAAATGAAATGCATATTTAAATTTAAAATAATGCAAGTACTTGTAAAAAAAAAAGATAATCCTAAGCACTTTATATTAAAATTTTAAATATTTTATTTATTCTTAATTCTAAATTTCACTGTTTTCTTATTCTTTACTTTCAATCAATTAATCAGGTTTCTTTATATATAAATTTATTTGGTATTGAAGGAATTCTTAAAATATGTCAATTCAAGTTTTTCTTTACAAATTCCTAAAAACTTATTTATTTACATGCATTTAAAGTTAAACCTGTTTTGTGTAAAGGGACATAGTGCCTAGGCTAAAAGTTTTCATAACAGCCATCTTTTTTGATTCATCATAAAAGTTCTGCTTTTAGAAAAAAAAATATTTTCAAATTGTTTAATAATAATCTAATTTTTTACAAATTACTTCATTTTTACATTTTAAGTAGTATATTTCTTAAAATAACATAAAAAATATATACTAAAGGAAAATGAAAATAAATATATTGCTTATTTTTGAATTTAGTTGTAGTTCACAGAATAAAAGTGACATTAAGCTTCTATTTGATATTAAAATTTATTTTCTAACTAATATATTTCAGAAGTGATTTTCTGGGTAAGTAGATTTAAATTTCTTTTCACTTGGTATGTATTTTGTTTTTAAAAAATATATTGCTTCTTTAAACAGAGCTAAATCATTTTTATAAAGTTAGACCTTTATTTATGATCTAGAATTTTTTTTTTTTTTTTTTTTTTTTTTTATTTTTTTATTAACAGATCATAATATTGTATGTTATAGTAAATCAAAAGTCTATTATTATGAAGACTTTAGCTTAAAAAGTACTGTGTCTGCTTAAAATATGTAAATGTTTGTACCACAAATAAATTTTTAAGGTGTTAGTAAAAACATAATTATTGCCAATTATATTAGTTACAGGATTGTTACCCCTTTTCCATGATGAACTAGTAGTTATTGAAAGAAATCGTAGAAAAAATTCTCCTTCTGGAAAATTAAATAATGGGCTGTGGTTTTTTTTATATTAAAAATTTTTTAAGCAATTTTAACTGTAATTTTGAATTGAAATTGTTTAAGGCAAGTAATTTTATCCTCTATATAAGACATGTAAATGTATGAAAATATTTCCTGTCTTTATGTACAAATGAAAATCCTGACTTACATTTCAATCTTTGTAGAATACTTGATGTAACTTGTATTTTACTTGCTGAAATATATATAAAGTTTACTCATCAATTGTATCATAGTTAATATCCTGTTAGAATTTTTAAAATACATGTATATAACTGACTGTTATTCTGCACAATACAATGTCTTTTTTTTTTCTACTATAAAACAGTTTTAATGAAAGTGTTTGAATTTTGTAGCCTGATTCTCAAGAAGGAAATGAAATGGTATTCTGTGATTCTTGTAATATATGTGTTCATCAAATTTGTTATGGAATAACAAGTATTCCGGATGGCAGCTGGCTTTGCCGCACATGTGCTCTGGGTATTAGACCTGCTTGTGTTTTATGTCCTAACAGAGGGGGAGCTATGAAGACGACTAGGTTTGTTTTAAAACTGTTTCATTCAAAAAGAAAATTTTTATGATAAAGTCTTATTTAACCCTGAGATCATATTTTATTGTTAAATGTTTATAATACTACCTTCTAAATTGATAGCATATTTAAATTATTTTCTTCATGAGCAAAGTCCAGTTATGGATATCAAATCATTTAAGTACCAGTAAACTAAAAATTTCTTGATATTTTTGGGGAGTGAAAAAGAACAATAAAACAATATAAAAAATTATTAATTTTTCAAAAGTTAGTTTTTCTTAAAACTTTTCTCTCTATAATGATTTTTTAAATTGCAAATATCTACATTTAGTAATAATACAGGCCTGCGAAATTGAAATTTTTGAAAAATACAAGAGAAGTTTTTCCTTATTTTTAAGTTATTTGGTATGCTGATTTTGAAAATGACCTCCATTTTTTCCCATCACCTCAGGATTTTTTGTAAAATTGATATACATATTACTGGTAATGTCCTATATGGAAAAAATGCTCTCGAACTGTTTAATTGTACTGACTGGAAACAGTGGGTTTTATCTATTCATGTGAGTTTATTTAATCTGTTTATGACAAGGCATATTAATTTTTAAACAACAATTAAAATTAAAAATGTATACATTTTGTATATAAAGACTAAAAACCATCGCAACCAGAATGCATGAGCCGCACCAGGGCGAGACAAAAAGTTTCCTCTTTATTAAATTTTTTACATTAGTTTTATAAGAAAAACACTCCTAGAAAAACCCTAATGACCCGTTTTTACGTTTTATTAAGGTTTATACATGAAATAAATGTAAGTTTGAAATATATTTGAAACTCAATACGAAACAAAGACATTTATAAGTTAGGTACATTTTTTTTCCTTTAAAATTTCTTTTTGACGTTCTTCTCTTATGTTCAATCTTATCTTCATCTCTTGCTAACATCCAACAATAGTCGGCAAGCATATTCCTATTCCACCTACCTTGATATTTTCTCTCCATATCCTTGATGTCTTGGTGGAACCTTTCTCCCTGTTCTTCGCTGACGGATCATAAATTTTCGGGGAAAATGTCGAAATGCGATTGGAGGAAATGCAATTTTACACTCATGGAGCAGCCCAACACTTGAAATTTGTCTAGCATGTTGCCAACAATTGTTTTAAATTTGGTATCTTTGTGACTGCCCAGAAATTTTCCCACATCTTTGAAGGCACCCCAAGCTTCTCTTTCCTTTAATGTCACAGTTGTCTCAAATTTGTTATCCCTAATAAATTTTCGGATGTCTGGTCCTACGAAGACTCCCCCTTTCAATTTGGCTTCAGATAATCCAGGAAACTTTTTGCACATATATTTAAAGCAATCACAATCTTTTGGAAGAGCCTTAACAAACTGCTTCATAACACCTAATTTTATGTGCAGGGGGGTAATAATATTTTTTTTTGGATCAACCAAGCTTTCTCGAATTACATTTTTGGTGCCTGGCACAAGATTCTGCCTTTTGGGCCAATCTTTTCTGACCTACTGTTGTGGTTTGTCACGGCTGTCCCACTCACAAATAAAACACGGAAATTTTGTATACCCGTGTTGTTGACCGAGAAGCATGTTGATGATTTTTAAATCACCACAAATTATCCAGCCATGGTTGTCATATTTTATTTTGTTGTGAACGAGAGCTAGGTTTTCATACCTTTCTTTTAAATGCACCGAGTGTTCAACTGTCACAGACACCCATTGATTTCCTTGATGAAGTAGGACGGCTTTAAGGCTCCTGTTTGACAGATCTATAAAAAGTCTCCATTCATCTTTATTGTAGAGAATCTTAAATTTTCTCATCAATCCAGGAACATCTGAGCAATAAACAAGGTTCTCGTCTTCGTCGAAATACTGAATAAATTCCTTTTCACGATTCCTGTACCAATAAAAAGTGGTTCCTTTGACCAATAAGTTTTTTTCTTTCAATCTGGAGCCTAATAATTGAGCTGCCTCTTTAGAAAGGCCCAGATCTTTAGTCAGATCATTAAATTCAACCTGAGAGAAAAGCCTAGGGGAGTCGTCTTCAAAAGGGTTATATTCTGTATCAGATTCTTTAACTTCGGGATGTTCAGAGTCAGAAGATTCGGAAGAAAAAACTGGTAATTCTGTCGGAGGCAAAGGCACGGGCACATCAGGTCCGTGAGGAACGGGGCGTATGGCCGAAGGAATGTTTGTAGGGTACGATATTAGCTTGAAATTTTTTCTATTATATCCACGGGTATGGCAAGAACAAAAGTAAAAGTCATGAAAATGGTTTTTTGGCTCCCTCCATTGGAATTCCAAATTGTAAGGCAGTTTTCTTTCCTTTGAACCATGAACTTAAATCATTGACACATTGCACACAAACTTTATGAGGAGCCTAAAATTTGTCTTGGTCTCCAAGTTTCATGCCAAAATATGCAGAATAAAGCCGTAATACGTACTGTGATGTTCCTCTTGTGATTTTTAATGACACTATATTCGCTGCAAATGTAGCAAAAGTCATCAGGAATATTTTCACAGCTTCTCAAACTTGAAGCTATTTTCACAGAGTAAGTACTGGTGTTTACATGATGTCACTAATAAGGATTCCAGCGTTGCTATAGGTTGACAGCTATTGCGACGGGAGAGATGATGAAGAGGGACATAGCCAAAGCCGTCTTAAGACGGCTTTGACATAGCTCGTTCTCAGGCTCGCGCGCTTCCAGGAATCTGTCTAATCGGCGATCTGGATCAACATTGAAGCTTTAAAAGCCCTAAAATACTAACTGCGCCTTTGTAGTTTACCACAGAAGGGTATTTTGAGGTTTTCACCATGGTAAAATGTCAAAACACGAAGGAAACTATCAAACCAAAATACGTGAGAAATATTCATAAAAAACACATAAAATTGAATTTTTCAAAAAAATGTGACGTGATAGACATTTTTAATGATTCTTTTCAAAATCAGTACTAAAAAATACGATAAGTTCAGTTGTCACATTCCTTGTATTTTTTTCATCGCAGGCCTGTGTAATTAATAAGTAATCTAAGAAATAATAATAAAAGTATTCATTTTAAACAGTTCTATACAAATTATGTTAATAAAAAGTGACATGCTAGTTTTCAAAATAAAACAATGTACAAAAGTAATATAAGCAGTTTTTTGCCAAAGAAACTTTTGTTACATTAAAATGTTTTTGTCATTGTTCAGTTTCACTGCATGTGATTTCAATTTTTTTAAATATATTTTTAAATACCAGTATGTGAAACTTGCACATACCTTCTAAATCCCATCACTTAGATATGTAACATTTTCTTTCTTAAAGCCTTTTTATCTTGTTAACTTAATTTATCACTTATTTTATAATTCTTAACTTGTTAGAACATTGCTTATTATAAATATGGTATTAAAAAGGGAAATTTAGTTTCTAGACGTAATTTCTAAGTCATTATTCATTGTTTCATCTGTGAAGCTGGTGAATTATTGTACTACATTAAATTTTGCTTATCTTTTATTTGTTCAGTTAGCCTATAAATCTAGCTTCTAAATTATTTATTTGTACTACTTTTATTGCTTTCGTTATTGTATTTAATGACTTAATTCTGACTGTTATAGATCTATCTGTTGAACACTTTAAATGATTTTTATTAAATTAAACATTTTATGGTTGGACCTAGTTTCAAAAGTGGGTTCTCTTAATGTAATGTATGTATATTATTATTTCCATGAAGTTATGTGTTACTTTGTATTTGATTTTTAGGTGTGGTCAGAAATGGGCCCATGTAGGATGTGCTGTATGGATACCTGAAGTGTCCTTTTTGAATTTTGTGAAGATGGAACCTATTATAAAGATATCTCACATACCAGTAAGCTTAAATTTCTCCATAACTTTTATACAGTTGATGCATAATAATTTCTTTTTCTGTCAATATCTGAAAATTTAATGGCAACCAGGCTATTCAAAATAGATTCATGGTTGTAATGTCCTAAGCTCCCCAAAAATATGTTTGGAGGTGGCAGGCTTAGCCTGGTGGTTTTCTGCTTGGTTTCTGTTTCTAAATTATGAGTGCCCAGCAGAAGCAATATTACTTGTGTTTGTAGCATTTAAGTTTCTTAGGTGTAGTTAAATGAGTTATCGCTTCATAGCCATGTAGGCCTGATTGTAATTTGGAGGCAGAATAAGGCCAGAGAGGCTGTCTTCATTTTCTGAGAACTTGGTTTAGGAATCTTGAAATCTTAAAACTAAACCTGACAGTGGAAGGCTAGCAACTCTCTTCAATAAATATCATTCACCAGAATTACTCAGGCCTTCAAAAAACTGCCTAGCTCTAACATAAAGAGGAATTACTCTTAAATGAGTTTCTTAGATTCTTCCCTTTACAGAGTCTGGCTATGAGGAAAAAATAGGCTGAGAATATTAGGTATAAAACAGTACAGTTTCCAATTACGCCTCTTCCCTACACAAAAATTTGAAATCCTTGTTCTTTCACTGGCAACTATTATTACCAAGTAAGGATTAGGGTTTAACCCTGCCCTCTTCTGCATCTGTAGGTTTCTTTTTTTTTTTTCTTTTTCTTTCTTATTTTTTTTAACTGACACCAATTTTTTTGTCTTTATTAGAAGTATTCTGCAGATATATATATATTTTTTTTTGTTGCAAATGACCTTTTTTTAAAAAAATTAAATTTACAGTTAAATAATGAAAATTTTACATTTTTTTTTATTGTTACATTGGGAAATTACATTTGATTCCTGGTAACTTACCCAGAATAAAAACTTATGAGACAAAGCTGACTCAAAATATCCTTGAAAATCCAGATTTACATTCCATTCAAACTCAATTTTGGTAAACACACACACACACACACACACACACATATATATATATATATATATATATATATATATATATATATATATATATATATATATATATATATATGTATATAACCATAAATAGATATTGCATAAAAAAGTTAAGATTTTAACAAAAACATCAGTTTATTCAGTAAAATAATAAAAATGTTACAGTGGGAAATATGGAAGTATGAAAATATGTCAAAGATACTTCTCAAATTTACAATGCTGTGTTAAGATTTCAAATTTATTATTATAAGACTTTATTGTTTTAAAAAATGATAAGCAATTAAATACTAATTTCTATAGTACTGGCTTATGCTAAATTTAAATTTTGGTAATTGTCTAGGTAACTAAAAAGCCTTTTTTGGCATTCCTCTGGGCCTATTAGATCAATTCGGAAAACTGGTTACACCGGTTACTTGAAAGTTAATAACTTAAAAGTTAATCTCCCCAGCCCACCCCAAAATAAAAAGGAAGAAAAAAAGTAATAACTGCCATTCACTACCTTCTGACCTTTAATCTTTTTTTAAAAAATTTCTTTCATTTTTTTCTTCTTGCAAAGATAATTAACACTTGCAATGCTACTCTTTTTTTTATTATTATTTCTCTACTTATTGTTTTGATTCAAAGATCATTCAACAATCAATTTCTTTCTCACTGATTTACCTTTTTAGGTAGCAATTCCCGTCTGTCATGACTTTCGTTTTCCTTAACAAGGGAGAAAATTATTATTAGTTTTGTTTTTTTTAATTCTATGATAAACGCATTGATAATTGTGGATCCATCATGATGAAATATCAGTGTTGTTAATTTGTTTGTGTGTAGTGTTTGTGAATAAAAATATGAAAAAGGAATTACTGACTGGTTGGTTACTGGAACACTAATACAGGAATTGGATTTAAGTTTACACACCCTCCTTATCACTGGTTCCATTGGTTATTAGTTTATATTCCTCTCTTGGTTAATTTATTAAGTCATTATCTGAATATGTCAAGAGAATTAACATTGTATTATAATGTTAGCTAGACCCCACTCTTTGCCAACTATTGGTTATTCATGCTAGATAACGTTAGACTAGGATTTTAGACAGTGTGATGGGTATGATATCACATTGACTGTTTGCTGGCAATATCTCTAAATGATGGCAATTAATAAAACAGGATGAACATACAAAAATATTTTTAGAGTGCCAAACATGATATATGTTTTTGACACCCGGCTTGTTAAGTAAAATCACAGATGGAAATTTAAATAATTCCAAAAGATTATAATAGTATCATTCCTACAACTAAAATTATTGTAAATTTTGATAATTCTTTATTTTCTCATCATGAACAACTTCTGGGTTAAAATATTGAAATAATATGAAATATGTAGGTGTGTTGTCTTTTTTTTTGTGTATATATATATATATATATATATATATATATATATATATATATATGTACATATAAACTTTTTTATTTACATAAACTTATTTATTTATAGTCTTCCAGATGGGCACTTTTGTGCTCAATATGTAAGGAAAAAGTTGGAGCCTGTATTCAGTGCAGTGTAAGTATATTCCTCTGTACTTAATTGTTATCTCAGATAAATACCTGAAATAAAACACTTCTAAAGCTTCTAAAATATTCATGTGCAATTTATGTGTATTTAAAATACACTGCAGTAAGTGATAGCTCAATCACAAAAGGTGTTAACTCTTAGTGTTGTGAGCTTGTGGCTTGAGACAACCTAAAACTGTTGTATTCACTAATAGCAGAGCACTTCAAATAAGTTCATGGTTATAATATCCTAAGTTTAAATGATACTTCTGTAAGTGGCAGGCCATTTTGGAGCTCATCTGTTTGGTCCCTGCCGACAAATTTACAAGGAACCACTTTGAGCTGAAAGTTGTTCTTTTATCCTTGCTATGCTCTTCATAACAACTTGCACAACTGTTTGTCTTAAACTGAGTAGCCCCTGGTTCATGAGCTTGGCTTGTTCAAGTGTCCTTAATTACAACAATGACAAAATCCTTTATTGAAATTTTGATTACACATTATTTTAAAAAATCAGTTACTGAAGATTCTGAAATGCACATTATATATATATATATATATATATATATATATATATATATATATATACATACATATACATACATACATACATACATACATATATATGTATCAAAGATAAATTAAAGCTCTATTGTTCTGTTTCAGATAGATTGTTTGATTCAAATAGCATTTGAAATTTGCACTTTTACGGTCTTTTTTAATTTAAATGTTCTCTGTAAGGAAGAATGAGTTTTAATTTTTCTTTTGAAGTGATTAAAATTTTTAAAATGTTTTGATTTAGGAAAAGAACTGTAAAGTTGCCTTTCATGTTACCTGTGCTTTTCAAGAAGGTTTGCAAATGAGAGCTTCAGTAAAGTTAACAGATACAGATGACGATAAATTACAAGTAAGAATTAGTCATTTTCTGTCAAAGATGTCTGACAACAGAAATAATGGGTTTTGTGTTTCAAACAGTGTGTTCAAGAAATTTTTAATTTTTTTTTTCGTTTGCTGTAACAGAGAAGATTGTTCGGCCAAAGTCATCACAAGTTTGATTCAATGAAAAAGAATAGAAAATATAAAGTGAATAATAGAAAATGGTTATTTTATGAAACATGTTTTATTTTTCATAGCTAGTGTTATATACCTCTCCTTTTTTTCTTTTAGGTTATAGTAGAGTATCAGAATAATTAATAATTATTTAAAAACCAGGAAGATTCAGTAAATTTCATAATGCTGTGTGTGAAATGTTTCATCCTAAAATATAAAATAATTGTGTAGTATGCCACTAAATTTAAAATGAAATAGTATGCATATGTTTTGAAAAATTATTAAATGTTTGAATTTTAATTATGTATATTTTTTATATTTGAATCTTTTGTTATGCATTTTTAATTTACTATAAAATATAGTGTATGTCAATTTTATAGGCATTTTGCCAAAAGCATAGTAAAAAGTTACGTGGCTGCTTCTCTGATTCTGACGAAGATGACACTTCAGTTAACTTAAGAAAGAGAGAAACACTTACTAGTGAAGAAAGAGCTAATATTAGGCAGCAAAAGTAAGCTAATTTTTATAGATTTTTATAAGTTAATATACAATTTTGCAGCTTATAGTGGCTTTCCATAAAATGGTATTT
>CM063506.1:89136370-89176370 GCA_032207245.1 Pardosa pseudoannulata
ACTTTCGTGCATTTTAAGTATGTATCTATCCAGACTTTAATATGAAAGCAAAATAGATTATTCACTTTAATTAGTATTTATTACATCTGAAATGTGTTAGCAGCTTGTTCATTAAGCAATTCAGAGTTTTAACTTAATAAATGCATTTGTATGAGATTTAATGATGTAACAACATCTAGTTAGTATAATTTGTCTCCTTACAGTTGATATTAAGCTAATGGCTTTATTTGTGACTTATATTTTGATAATATGTTTGTTTTTTAGTAAATTTTTACCTCTTACCGCTTGGTGCATGTTGCATTAAAATATTCACATTTCTTATCACATGCTATACCTGCCTACTTATATGGTTTAGTTGTACATGGTACTGATTTAGGTCGCATTGTAAGATTGTATGGTTGCATGTGTAAACCATACAGTTTTGAGTTAATTTCTTTAAAAAAATTCTGTGGGGGAAAACTGAAAAAAAAAAAAGATTTTTGCAATCTCCAATGAGTAGGGAGTATATGTAAACATCCTCCATTAGCAGTGCAATAAATAATTCTCTGTATACCACATAAATATAGGCTGCTGTTGTTGTAAGTTTGTGGTTGGGATGAATTAGGCAACAGAATTTCAATAGTTATTCTGCTTATTCTAACATTACCGTATATTCTAGATAAAAAATTATAAGATATATTAATAGTTAAAACAATGATACATGACCATTGTTTCAAACACACTCTTGACAAAGAGTTTATAACCAATGTAAACTGAGCTACATACAATCATTGAAAACATTTCTTTTTTTTACATTCTTTTATAGATGGATTTTTGATCACTTTTCTTCTAGATTTTGCTTTAATGCATTTTTATTTTTGTCAAGTACTTTCTTCTAATTTAAAGATTTTGTGCGAGTCACTATTGATTATGATACAAAATTGTTTATTAGCTTCTGGAAACATAATCACATAAAAATGTTTGCATAAAGTTCTTTGATATTCTTCTTTTTTTGTTGGGGGGGGGGAGGAAAAGAGGTATAAACATGTAATAATATTACTAGCTAAGTAAAAATTAAAAATTTAACTTTACTTTGCATATAATTCTTAAGTAGTTTTCTTTGATGAAAATTTGTTAAAGTATTATAACAAATCTTCACCAAAGCTATAAATATAAACTTGTGAATGTATTTTCAACCTAGATTTTTAGCTTGCATGTTTAGGGTGTGAAATTGTAAGATTTTCTAAATTGGTATGTTGGTAGCTGAAACATACTAAACATCTCTCTCATTTTTTTTTTTTTTTTTTTTTTGTGTGTGTGTGTGTGTGTGTGTGTAAGAGAGAGCTTAGGCATAAATAAATAAATTACCAATAAGATTTTATAGATTCTAAAGAAATTGTCATTAAGGGATTCTTTGTTGATATCTATATTTTTATTTTATTACATTAAATAATGTTTATTATTAATTTGATTTTTATAAGTGAAGTATTAAATGTTTGTTTTAGGTTAATAGAAATCGAGCTTTATTACCCCCTAAAATTGATAATAATAACTGTGTGGAAGAAAATTCATCTATTGCTTTCCTAAAGAAACTTGTTCATCACAGGCAAGATCTAGAAAGAGTAAGTTTTAATTTTCTGTCATTTATATTCACTGGGGAAAAAAATAAACTTAAAAGTTATTTCTTTTCCCTTATTTCAGTAGTTAAATATTGAAAAAGAAATTGCAATCCAACCATCCTCTATATAATAATAGCCTAAGTTATATGTTCATCTGTCCTTGAATTTATGAAGCGGTTGGACCTGGAATGGATAGAAGCATCCATATTGGATTCTTGATGAGTTAGGATTAGTAAAATTCAAATCGAGTAAAGTTTATCTTCTCCTAAACTATCGATCCAATTCTAAAATAAATTAGTATAAATATGTTTCATATCACAGCAAAACATACTGTTTTCTTTAAAACATTCGAAATCCCCCCTCCCCCCTTTTACAGCATTTAATGCCATTATTTCAAGCTCTATTTTCTCTCGTAAAAAGCTGGCAATTAAATTTATCACATAATAAATAGGTAAAAATAGCATTTTTTTTTCTAGCATTATGACATCATTCCTTTAACTACCTCATTTAATCATTTCTTATTTTAAATTATTTTAATATTATCTGCATTATTTTCTTATGTTTTATGACTGAATTTAGATATTACGTATTTAATTTTCTTTTATATTTGGCTTAAATAATAGATTAGGTACATATGTGATAATTTTAAATTTAATCGATTTATTTTTATTTATTTTATTTATTTATTTATTTATTTGTTTTTTGTTGTTGCAAAATAATTCTTAGCCAAAATAGAAACCATTTTTTTAACTGCCTCATAGGGTACTTTACAATTCTGGAAAATTAAAAATTTTACTGATCCTGTGATATGATGGGCTATATGCTAATATTATATGTTAAGCTTCAACTATTTAAACTTAAGTTTAATAAAATTTTGATATTTATTATAATTTGTTATCCTAGTTGATAATTGTTGCTCATTTTCTTATATTATTTAGATTATTTTAAACTTAAAAAATAGGATATTGTCATTTCATAGGATAGTTATAAGTCTATATGTTTTAATACTACTACCGTTGTTGATTCTGTGCTTGTTTTAACCTCATACTGAGCAGCCTGCCCTTGACTTTCTCATTTACTCCTAGAAAAGAACTCTTTTTTTTTAATCATGTTTTTGGCTTGATATGAAACAAACTGATAGAAAATGCCCCAAGAAAGGAGTAAAATAAAATATTAAAAACACCTAATCATGAAAAATCTGTAAATCTTCATCCCTGTTTATTTATTTTGTTCAGACCCATCCTACTGTAAGTATTCATGGGGGGGGGAGGAGATCCATAAACTGTAGAAAATTAGCTGTAAAATCATTTGACTCTAATTCCTTTTTCTTCACTTCCAAAGTTCTTTCAAAACTGGGTGCACATAACTTTTCTCAAGATCAAAGAACAAACAGTATGTCAACCCAACAGCCAGACCAAATAGTTACAATTGAAAAATTATCCCCTTTTTGTTGAATCAAGAAAGGTTAATCCTGCAGTTATGTGTGAAAGTTAGTCTGTCCCAATACTAGAAAATAAATCATATTTTTAACAGTGTATTGATATCTAAATAATAATGGAAAGTTAATTTAAATTAAATAAAAAAATTAATTAAAGTTTTGAAAAGAGTGCACTCATCAACTTATTTTATTTAATACAATTACTGAAAGAGTGTTATGCAGGATGCACATTCATAAAATGTAAAGGTCTTTTTAAGCAAGATCTGAAATAATATTTTGAAAAATGGGTATTGTTTTTATAATGGAGTCCCTTATGTATTGAAAATATATAGATATAAATCTGTTATAGATATTAGTTTTCAATTTAAGACATTAAAAGAATTTTCTCTTATTTGTGATTTGATCAAAGTTCCAAGTTCATGTTCAGGTAATTCTTTTTTGAAAGATGAATAAACAGTTCTTCATTCCTTTTCTGTTGCATATTTAATTTTCTGTCTTACACAAACTTTTCATGCAAATAACTGAGTCTAATATTTTCATCTGCTTTAAAATGTTGTTCTGAAGCACCGTCATTATTTGGGAACCTTATACGTCTCATAACTCTACGTCTTTAAAAATTTGTACAGCTTATAAATGTGTATTTCATTCTAGTTTTATAGCATGTGGAACAAAATATTTTACTATCTTGATATTCTAGCAGAGAAGTACTATTTCCCAATTTGGTTTGTAAATCCTTCAGTTTAATCAAAGAAATAAGTACAATATGCAATGAAAATATTTTGCAATGATATATTGGCAATTTCCTAGATGCAAAACTTTCCTAAGCCAGCATGCAAGTTCTACAGAAATGCATTCTGCAATCAGTTGCTACAAGGGTTAAATGGTCAGGTCCACCCATACGAAGAATTTTATAGTATGGGTAAAATAAAATAGAGATGAGGAGTAGCTAAAAAAATGGATGGATTTATTCCTCCCCACATGTGCCTAACAATGTCCGATTAGTTAGGGTGCTGGTTTTTGGTACAGAGTTTGTGGGTTCAAATCCCACTGGGGCATGGATGTTCATAGCCGTTCGGAATCGGCTTAAAGCTGTAGGTCCCAGTCTCCTTACCCCTCGTGTTGCAAAAAGTAGACTGTAGCACTCCAAACCAAACCTCCATTGATTACAAAAGGAGTTTCTAAACAAGATTTTCAACTTTTTCCATGCCTGTATACTTTAAATTTTTTCAGGGGAAAAAGAAAAAAAAACTTTTTTACTTTACTTCAAATTTTTTGTGTCTTCAGTATCCATCATTGATTGAAATTGCATTCCTCAGAGATGTAACTTAGATGTAAGATGGTAAAAATTTCACTCTTCCCTTTTTTTCACAGGTTCTTTAAGGGCTCATGGTCTCACTGTTACAAATTTTTCAAGTCCACAGGACTCAAAATTTTGCCAAAGTTGTGGTTTATTATAATTACAAATTTACATTAAAAAAAACCCTGCTCTAGAGTGTAAACAGGAACTCTGTATATATATATGTATACACAGATATAAGTGTTACTCTTATACTTTTGTTATCTTGTCATTGCTCCTTTTGATAGTCTGTCAACTGTTATCTGAGGTTGGTTGAGTATATTGCTTAGTCATCAAAAATTATTAAACTTTTGTACACTTGGCGATGTACTTGCATAGTAGCTTACTACTAACCTATGTATTGAAGTACATGCAGTCAAAAACTTTCTGCTGTTTGATTTGAAGGAAAAAAAATTACAAGACTTCCTTTTCAATGTGGTAAATTTTCTGTTGCAAAATGAAATAGGAAAGTTTGGAATAAAATAAACTCTTCCATTAATTTTTGAAGTATATTTCAAAAATTAGAGTTATTTTATTTTAATATCCCTATCCTATTTATTTTTAAATAACCAACTTTTAACCTTTTTTATTAATATATTGCATATTTTTGTTTTCAGTTTTGATGCATATTTCTGAAGTGTAAGTCATATATATGAGGTTAAAAAAGTTTTAAGTACTCTTGTAGTGTGTTTAAAATATACTGAATAAATTTTATTTTTTGCATAAATTATTTTAGTCTAATATGTAGACCTTATCTACATTTAAACACTGTATTTAGAAATGAATGTAATTACATGGTCTTTTCCTTTTTCTGTAGGCAAGAAACTTGTGCTACATGGCAATAAAACGTGAAAAATTTTCTAAAAGATGGATACAATGTAAAGAATATATTTTTACTAAGCAGGTTGAAATCTTAACTAGCAAGTCATCTGATTTTACTGAGGAAGAAAACAGAGCTATATTAGATGCTAATCTAGGTGATATGGCATATGACAAAAAACACACAGGAATGAATGGGCCCTCACCTAATGTGGTGAGTGTGCTTACGAGTCTTGTTGGTGAAGAGTATGTGAAAATTAATTTAAATGGAGCTGTGAAAGGGGGAAGAAAAAGTGATCGCATGAAGTCAGAAAGAACTCCAAATCCTTATGCCAAGCATTATTTAAATGGTCTTGTTAAAAGATCGCAAAGGTGGTTTGATGATAAGCAGAAAAAAGTGTCTAGCCTTCAAAATAGTTTAGATGGTAAAGCAAATACTAATATCAGCTTTCAAAGTTCATTAGATCATTTAAATAGTGATGATGGGTGTGATTCTTCAAAGGATTTACATGATTTAAATTTAGATTCCAAATTCGTTCAAAGTGACCCCAAATTTGAATGTTTTAATGCTAACGACAATGCATTTGTTAATCTAGAAACATATCATAGCAGTGATAACCCTGTTAAAGAAGAAAATAGTGCTGAAGAATCTGATAAAAAAATAGAAATTTGCTTTCCTGAAATTCACACTTTTTCTCTATCATCTAATGATAGTACTTTTGCATCTCCTCCCAAACTTTATGAATCATTGGACGAATCCATGTCTGAGTCTGAGGTGAAGATCAAAATGAAATCAACTGATGACACAGACTGTAATGATGAGTCCAAACCTTGTAGTGGCCTTGGAATTGAGAAACAAAATTTTGTAAAAAAGGAGTTTGTGTCATCAAAACAGAAAAATAAAGTATTATCCGGTAAATTCCGGAAACAATCTAAGAGGTGTCTTGATGGAAGAACTAATAGCAGTAATGTCAATTCTAGTGAAGATACTTCTAATCTATCTAATTGTGAACCAGCAATAGGAAGCTCTTCAGATGAACTTGAAAATGTAAACTTTTCCCTTGAAATACCCATGGAAAATTGCATCGATATTCCAAATGAAGATAAATCAGCTGCTATTGAGATTGCAGATACTTCTGCTGTTCCTGATGAGAAGCCAAAATGTGAGGCAAGTACAAATGTCTCTGATGATAAAAAATTAAGTGCTGCTCAGTGTGTGTTTGTTAAATCTGAGACCCTAACAGCATCTAACAAAAGTGAAAGCACATCAGGAAAGGCAAAATGTGCTAAAGTGATTGAAAATTGTGATAAACCATTTAAAACTGAAGCTACAGACTTAAACCATATGGAAGAATTCAATAAAATTAATAACAAATCATTTCCAAATTCAGCCAAAGATAAAGATAAGATTCGTCCATCCTCTACTAAAGAATCACCTCTACGGACTCAGTCCCCTACTTTTAAAGCTACAGAGAATGGGCTTGTGAAAGGTAGCAAATCAAATTCTAAACAAAATGTTGAAAAATCCCAAATTACTTCAAAATTACTGACAAAATCTAAAAATCATAACAGCTCTCATCCAGTATCATCACCTGTAAATAAACAGCATCCTTCATCATCAGTTATCAAGTGCCAGGATAAAACTTCATCTGCTGTGTGCAAGAGTGATGAGTCTGAGTCATCAGAAGCTAAAGACTCTTGTGTGGAAACCCAGGCTGCAGCACCTGTTCCCAGGAAAGATATGCTTCGGGGTTACAAAATACCTAAGAAGCCACGGACTGAAAAGCCAGAGGAGAACAGCCTAGACTTAAAAAGAGGCAACACTCCTCTTTCTCCACTGCCTGACATCACATCTAGTAGTCTTAGTGGTTACCACACTAAGGCCAAACACTCATGGAGAAAGCTAGAGCCTCGGACAAAAGAAATGTCTTGCAAGCCACGGACTAACTTGAATGGAAGCATTCAAGGGCAATCTTCAGAAAGACTAGTCTTGAAGTTGAAAAAGGATACATCAGATCCAGAGTCACAGAGGTGGAAGACTGATCCAAATAACTTCAACCGTAATGTAGGTGGTTGGATTGGAGATTTTCCCCTCCATCCAAGGCTCTTGCCTCCACATGCACCACCTCCACCATTTATTTCTCATCATCCACCCAGACAATGGCCTAGGATGCGCAATAGAGGAGGCTTTCGGCCTATTCACATGAGTTATGGTAATGGTCCATATACATGACAAAAGTAGAATGATTAGTTGTTAATTGTGATAATCACCTATGCATTTTTGGTGCAGCACAATTTAAATCCTCTCTCATAAACATTTGAATCATATCTAACCATAGCCTGTTGTGATGCCATTTGAAGAATCGGCATTTAATAAGGTTGTTTTGCAACATTATCTGAACCAAAAATTTGGTACTATGTATCAAAATCATTTTTTATTTTAACGAAAAAAATATTGAAATGCTAGAGTAATTTTGTCATATACTCAAATGCATTTTTTTTAGTTAGTGTACTATTTAAAAGATTTTAAAGAGAATTTTAATCTATGTACCTGCTTCAACCGTAAGAAAGATAAGATTTAAATAGTTACTAAAATATATTTCATGTAATATAGCATTTATGTTTTATTCCATTATTATAAAGGCTTCAATTTTAGTACTATGTAATTTATAAATGATATTTTAAGTTAAAGGATAAATAAATTGCAATATACCATGTTTCTGTAGTAGGCAATATTAATTTTTGCATACCAAAACTACTTATGAATATCTATTTTTCTCTTTTTGTTAATTGCATAAAGAGTTATTAAATACATAAAGAATATTAATTATCTCATATTCAGTCAGTTTTAAATAATTTCAGGTTCCAGATATCTTTTCCACAGTGTGTTCAAAAAAAGTATTGAATTTTTTATAGATATAAATTTATCTACAAGCTGCATTTACTTTGCTAATTCAAAATAATATTAATTTGGTTAACCATTCACTAAAAAAAAAAAAATATCCATGTCTAGAAATATGACTAGATATTTTGTAGATTTCATTACTTGAATAGTATTTGGAAACTAAATTTGTTTTGTAGACATAATGTCTTGAACTGCCTATTTTTTACTTTTTGAGACTTATTTTACCGTTGTTGTCCATATTAGTTATAAATACTCTGTCGATTATTTGTACGCATGTATACAATTACATAACTTTTGTATTTTCTCATTATTAATGTATCAATTTGTGTTGGGGAAACATTGTATTCTAATTCATGCATTATCTCAATGCTTAAACCAGTGTTCATATTTTTATTAAAAAAGTGCTTTGATTCTTAAAAGGAAAAAAGGATAGTACACTTTGCACTTGGTTGGAAACTTCCAAGCACTCGAAAGTATTTTTGATGGCAATTCATTTCTTTTTAAAACTGTGTCATTATAAGTAACTTACTGTAAGAATATTAGACTAAAGGTTAATTTGCCTTAGTAATTGCAGTATTATTTATGACATAAAAGTAACTAAAGAAAGACAGTATTCTTTAATGAATTTTAGAATGTATTCCATTGAAATTTATGGCTTTCTGCTGCTCTGCAGTGTATAGTTTTAATTTATTTCATATAATGTTGATGGATAGAAATAAATTGTATTTTATCTACTACTAGGAAAGGCAAGGAAATGTTATGCATTAGAAGAATGCAAATTGTTAATTGTGTAATAAAGTCTGAAAAAGCTATTTAACCCTTTTAGGATGGTGATAATTTGAAACAAAAGTTACCTGTTAATTTATTTTGTATTACTTCATTGATCTAGTTTCTGTTTATGGTATAAAATAGTACCCACTATTTGCTGTTTAATATGCAATTTTAAACATGGCATTTAACACTACAGATATTGATGGGGACTTTTGCTCCTTTATTCTGGTATAATGATTTAGAAATGTGCTCTCTCTGGAGTTTTTAAAAATCAGTATGCATTTCAAATTAAATTTTAATTATAAGGATATACTTAAAATGGAGGTGTTTTATTCACTTCTGCAAAAATTTTAATACCTGCAATAAACCCTTATTTAATTACAGAAGGTTTATAAAAGCCCAATGTACTGCTGAATACTAGATTATATAATTATGTTTCACTGTAGCTGCAATACAGTGAAGTGGAGCAAAACAACAGTGAGCATTTAATGGGTTTTTATTTATATATAAGGTCGATTAATGCAATAATTGGGACATTATTTAACAAACACTAAAGAATTTAGTTTTAATTCTGTACACCTTATGTATTAAAATAGTGATTACAACATAGCACTATTATAAGGGTTTATGATTACCCCATACTATAATTCTAGTTGTATCAGCTCTGTATATATAAAGTGCAAGAGCTGTGTTTTTAAAGTATGAGTCTTTTTTTCATAAATCAATTCATTCCTTTTTATTTTTGGCAAGGTTAAGTAATATTTTCTTAGACAAAAGAAAAATATTTTATGGTGCAATCACACTTTTGAAAACATAATCTGCTTTTTGGATGTTCAGGGAATTTAAAATTAGATATAAATACATAACTTTCACAGAGTTATCTTTGAAATATTGATTGCTCTGTGTGTTGTACTCAAATTAAAATTTAAAGAAATCATCAATTTCATGCAAAATTACATTGGCCTCCTACTGAGGTTTATTATTTTTCTTCTAATTATTTTAAACTTTTTCTTTTGATCTTTAATTTTTATTTATAGCTTACTCCCACCCAGTTAGAAGTAGTTTAAAATATAAAATTACTTTTAGTATATATGTGTATATATATATATGTACACACATACATAATATATATATATATATATATACACACACACACGCACACTTATACGTATACATATGGACATCTTAAAAAGTAATAATTCACCCTATGCTTCCAAAATACTGTAAGAGAATGTAAAACAGAGAAAAAAAATTAATATTTTCTATTTGTGTTAAATATGTATTAATGCATGTAGTCGTTTCTCTCTCATAACAAAAGCAACTGCCTCACTTTTTAGTTAATGATAGGTAGACCATAATTTTGTTTCATTCTGACATGAATGCAATTTTCTTTTATGCTAGTCATATTGTTTAAAACTTTTTTCCCTCCAAAATTCAGTTTTCTGAAAATTGGTGTGATAAAATGACTCTTAAACAAAATCTAGTCTGTTGTACATAAACTAATTCTTTTCTTTCTTTCTTTCTTTTTTTTTTTTCTTCTTAAAAAGAAGGCAACATTAATATGGTATTTTTTGCAATTTCGACTGAAAATTTTAACTGGATTCTTGTTTTCAACAATCTGTTTAGTGTTTTAGTACTTCCATACTATATTTTGAGAATTTTTTACAATACAAAGGAGCCTTGACTAACAAGGTTAATTTGTTTCAGGACAAACTTATAACTTAATTTTTTTGTATGTCAAATCAATTTTTCCATTGAAACACCAATTTTGGCTCCAGGACTTATTTCCCAAACTATAAAAAAATTTATGTTACATGGTTTAAAAAAGTAAATAAGAAGTATTGTATTAAAACATGTTACTCTAAGTTGTACTACAGTGTGTTATTATAAAATGTGCTAGAATAGAATGGTTATTAGAATTATGCTCTGCATTTTCCTTGGAGATGAAAAATTACTTAAAGATCTTGATAGAGGAGAAAGGTTGAATTAAATGTCAAATCAGTTATCTTCATTTGAATCAGTTGCAGAGAAATTAAATTATGCCACTTTACCAGAACCTATCCCTGTTTTTTTTCCTTATGTGTGTTTAACATTAAAAATAATTAAATTAAGAAATCAGTTTCGTATACTGCTTAAAGCCCAATAAAAGATAAAGTAAGGGAAAATGTTTTTAGAAAGTGTATTTAATCCACATTAAATTATTGTTATTATTCTTTTCATTTCATTCTTGCATAAGAATCTTCTTCACAGTATTTGGCTTTTCCAACACTTAAACTCACTTAGATTTTAGCTTGGAACTTGGCAAAAAAAATCTACTGAGCTATAATTCTTAACTTATAAATCAAGGTATCCCTTTATGTTGTAAGTTGGATAAAAATGTGTTTTAAATAAAAGCTAATTACATTTAGCACTTATATATAATTAGTTTGAAAAATATTTTAATTTTGCTTTAAAAAAATTGCCATTTAGACATTTTATTATAGCTATTGCAGCCAATAATAGATTTTGTGTCAGTAGCTATAATTATAATTTTTCACAATTCTTTTATCTAATTTAATTTTAAGTACATGCACTATCTTCACAAAATAGACAATAAATCTACATTTTTACTGAAATGAATATATATAATCCTTGTAAAACTGTAAATTTATAAAATTCTATTCTGTAGCATACAATTTACAGGTGCTCTGGGAAGATTATAAACTAACAAATTTTGTTTTAAAATTCTATTACCTTTATATGTTGAAATTTGTAATTCTCTTACACTAATACTCTTTTGTAAATATTATTTAAAAATGTGCTGCACAGTTTTGTACTATTTTTAATCCCAAGCACTCCAAAATCTCATATTGCAGACTATGTCCAACCTTTTACAGATGGTCTCCCCTCCCCTTCCCCTTCAAATACATATACACATGCTCATTTATGAAGGTAGTTAAATTCCTCTTGAACTAAATATCTTTTATTATAATTATATTTTAATATATTTGATTGAAAGAAGGAAAAAGAAGCTGTTTATTTCTATTTTAAATGTTCTAGTCACTTTATTAAAATTGATCCCCTAATTTTGTGCTAGCTTCATAATTAAAAAAAATATTTTTTAATGTAATATTGTAGCACTGTGGTTCTCAGTTCCACCAGCAGTGCCATGACAATAATCAAGAATAATTAGAAAAATTATCCAAATAGTTTCATTCACTGCGTTAAGGACTTTTGTTGGGTGTGCAATAATGCATAAGGAAAAAAAAGTGTGAGTATTTAAGTATCATTCTTTGAAGTTGTAAAACTGTACACATAGTTCTGAATTACTAATCCTAAAAGGGTTAATATTTAAATGTCTATGATAATAGTGTCAGCAATTGATATAAGCATTTCAGAATTTTTATGCAAGTGAAAGATGTTATTGTTGACTTTTTGTTTAGCATGATCTGGTTATATATACTTTTTTTTTTCAAAAAGTTCCATATATTTATCTCTACTGATTTATACACATTAATATTTTCTTTTCATATGTTATAAAGTACAAACTTCATACTTGTCATTAAAAGTCTACAAACATACATACAGATCATGCAGCATTTTATGACAAAACATTCAAACCATCTCAAGAATTGTTATTTTCTCATAGTATTTGATATCTCATTGCAACAATCTGAAAAAAAGAAACGAAAATTTTTATATGTTTGTAAACTAGCTGTTGAAATCTTCTATACATTGGATCTGAATTATGTTTAGTTTTGGATTGCAATATTTAGTGTTGAAGGTGTTTCTTGTACAGATATAGGTTATTAAAATTGATGCCGATAATCGTGATTTGTATAAATAGAATTGGCATTGAATTCATTGTAAAAATTCACTTGTGTACATATGTTTATAAGACTTAGATGTACATTTTTCATTATTTCATGGTGATACTCTTTTTATTTTTTTCTATGGATGATATGTCATTCCACATATTGTATAAATCCATTCATTTTTATCAATGTGTACATGCAGTAAAACATACTTTTTTTTTTAATATAATATTGAGAACAATTGTTCTAAAATGCATATGACAATGTTCGAATCTACCTAAAGTTTCTCTTTTGAATGAATTTTTAATAACAGATTTCTTTATGTATTATCTATAGCTAAAATTATTGCATTCATCAAATAAAGATGTGCAAAATAACATTTAATACTAGAATTACAGATGGTGTCATTTTGTCCTTATTTGTGTATATTTTTCTGCTATAATGATTGTATTTTTTTAAAGTAGATATTTAAAAAAAAAAAAAAAAGAATTAAATCAGTGTGCTGTACCAGTGTATTAATCAAAATTAAAGAGGATGTACCTTACATGAAAAAGAAAATGTTTTTTAATTGTAATATCTTTTCCAGTTATGAAAAAATATTGTAAAATCAAATTGCAGTGCTAAATACTTCAAAATTTTGTATTTTGAAATTGCAGTATGTTGTTTGTATCCAATAGTTATTGTCAAATCACTATTGCATGTGAATTTCATGAATCTTTTTTTCTTCTATTGCTACAGTATACCCTCCAACTATGAATTATTTTGAAGTCGTTCCAAAAAATATGAAGTTACACATCAGTGCTAAGAAAATACAAATTTAACAATTTTCACAGCATCCTTCTACTACTAACAAAGTTCTGATTTTGTTACCACTGAATACTTTTGCATCTTTATGCACACACAAACTGCCGGTGTTTATATATACATTCACAGATTAAAATATACATAGTGACAATACTTGCCATACAACTTGTGACATTTATGAAGTACTACAAATTACTTAGTAACCAATATTGGAGGGCATGTAATGGAGTAAAGGCACAGTACATATTTAATGGATGATTTAGTACATATAAGGTTTTGTAAGGACATCTCTTATAATAAACAATAATTATTAATGTTAAGATTTTACTGATTTTAGTTTTTAATATATGCCATTAAAAATACTGAAATATGTTATTTTAAAACACACGGTTTAAAATAGCCTGACACTGTAATTCTAGTTATAAAAGAAACACCTAATTCTAGTGTTAAAGGTCTTGGGTTTTTTAAGTAATATTGTTTTGACTCATTGATCGAATTTAACATAGTTTAGTCTATGAATTATGCATATCTTAGTTTGAATTTAATGTTATTTTGAAACAAGAAATAATAAATTTGAACTAATTAATATATATTCTAATCTACTATTGAATATCATTAATGTCCTAGAGAGGAACATTTTGATTAAACTTTATTTTCACAGTTTAAGCAGATGAATTGTAAAGTTTGGATCTTAATTGTTTCAAAAACAGATTCTGCTGTAATAGTCATTGTTATTAGTTTATTTTTATCAGTTGTGTTTTACTGCATTTATACATTTTAAGAAATGTTGAAAGAAATTCATGTCCTTACTTTTATTAAATAATTTCATTTATATAGAGTAAGACATTGTTATAACAAACCAGTGTCTAGAGTTTTATTTATAACATTTGTATTGTTGACAGATTTTAAAGGATTACCTCATCATGCACTGTTAGGTATGTATTTAAATGCAAATTTTATCTATCTGTGTGAAATGTATTTATTTTTTTTTCTTATTTGAGTGTTTTGTATTGTTAACAATATGATAAGTCGTGATAGAAAGTGATGTAATTTGTTACTGGTTTTTAATAGTAATTTTGATTTCAAAATAGGTACCAAAAGTGTGCATATTTTCTTTTTATTGGTATGCATCAATATTGTATATAAACAGGGCTGCCATGTCAATCAGATTATATTTATCTCATGATAATAAAACAAGATCTAGCTAACTGTAGAAGAAAGGAGGGGATGTGTTCCTTTTGTACCAATGGCATTTATTGTAGTTTGTTTTTACTGAATAATTTGTTTAGAAACAGTAGCTCAACTTCATAATTTAAGTTTCAAAAAAGCTCACTTATTAATTTATTATTTCTTATAAAATACTCAGCTAAAGGAATGAATTACACAGTACTTCTGCTTTTTAGAAAAAAAAAATTATGGCAGCTCTTAATGCATAATATACAAAGTTTTACAAGAACTGTTAAAAAATTCTCTTAATTCCAATACTAAATGTACAAAACAAAAAGGTATGTATTATTGGATTTCATGTGAGCAGATGTAACCCACCAACTGCAAGATTTGATATTGTGTTGATATGCATGAGCATATTCTATTTTACATCTCACATACATAACTACATAACAATATTTATGGTAGCCCTGTTTAATAGATTTTAAACTTACCACTATTCCCATCTTCTTTCTTGAGGAAAGATTGAAAATTTTCTTTGTATCTTCTTCATGGAATATATTTTTCAACAATTGTGTCATATCAATAAGATCTATGCATAAATTTCTGCAGTAGAACCTCATTTAATAAGAATTGGTGTTATTGAAGAACAAACAGTATGGTTATTCAGAGCTGTGTATATTGCTTTGAAAATTCTAATGGACCCACAAAAAGAAGTTTTAAAAAAGTAACAAGAAATTGAAATATTTATTACAACACAAACTACTGGAAGATTATTTTATTGGTCTACATTCCTTTATTTGTATTTTGCATTTAAAACAATGTAAATTTTTAATAGAATAATATATTGAAAAATAAAACTTTAGTCTTTATTTTGAAATTTCAAAAGATATACTCACAAAGAATAAAAAAGAAAATTGTTATGCTTAATTATATTCTGTAGTTAAATGTTGTAATCAGAAAATTATTCATTTTGGGGTTTTTAATTCTTTGATAATGAGTTTATTTTGATAAGTTAGATTGATTTACTGACTCAGGAATATTAAAATATGTAGTTTTTATTGCATCATTTTCTTAACTATTTATAAAGCTAATCTTCCTAACTATCATATTCTTCTCATAAGGTGTTCTTTTATGCTTATTGCATCCTTTTTGAACTATTAATATTTATGTGTGTAATTTGCTTCTAAGCTGGATATAACATGTTATAATTTGCATGTGTTTAGAATATTTGCTTGCATGCGTTCCATTTTAACTACCTTTTGTGAGCCCTAATTTCAATTCATATTATTGAGGTTTTACTGTTCAGATGTGAAAACCGCCTCCATGTTAGTTGCAATATTATTACAAGTTCGTGTATATATTGTTTAAAATGTAAGGTATGTGATAATTTTAAATGTGTAAGATGTTTTTGCTCACTGAAACTGCTCATTTTTATATTTCTTAGACACAGTTCCTAGCTACTAATGTTGTTTTCTTTATGAGAGAAATTAGTATGTAAAATTATTCCTCAATATACTTCTCAAGTTAGCATTCTCATTTTTTCCTTCTATAATATATAAACAACAAAGTATGTATTTTCATATCTGCTACCAATTGGAAAAACTTAAACATTACAGTAAAACTTTTATATGGGTTTTTTTTTTTTGTTATAGTGAAATATTTTAATAAATTGTGACCACATATTTTTTTTATAGCTACAGAAATTTTGTTATGTTTAGTTCATTTTTTTTAATGATGAATTAAATATTTGCCATGCTTCATTGTTTAACACACATACTTTGTTATATTCCATTCCTTATTAGTTTATAATTTGAGAATTGTTATTCCTTAAAACTTGTATTAGTGAATTATTGTGGACTTTTTTTCATAAAATATTTGTATTTTAGAAATTCTTTCCTATTTTTTTCTTTCAGTTCAAAGATTTGCTTATTTTAATATAGAAGTGTTAAAGGCAGATGTTTTGAAAAGCTTAAATTAAAACTGTATTTATACTTTTAAAAACTAATTTTAAACACAATTTGAGGAAAATTGTATAAGTTTGATTAGAATATATTATACAAATACACCTTTTACTGTTTTGTTATCTTTTTTTTTTCTTTCTTCGGAGTGCTTTGATGAAAGCATTTTAAATTAGTATCCAAGTATTAATCATAATTATGTTTTATAATGATTATAAGTAATAGCAAATTCATCTCATATGTATTTTATCAATTTAAGCTTAAAAATCCTTGTAATGATGCCCCAAAATAAATTCTTTGTAAATTGACCAATCTAGAAAATTGTTAGGATCTTTATGACATATTGATTTTAATAATGTCATAAGCTTATTACCTACTCTTGCAGAGGGATCACCGATATAAAGATTAAATCTCTCAAAGATTCCCTTTGGATATGAAAAGTCAGTGTGTTACTTGTTTAGAAAGGTTTTGATTAGCATCAGCATTATTATGAAACAAACTCCTAACCCCCAAAAGTCATCACATTGCTAATCAATGCCTTATCTTCAAATTTAGCATTAATTACATTTTATATTTTTGTTATTGAGTTGGAGAGTACTTTCAATAAAATATTTTAAAAATTACTCGTACAGAATGACTACTACTTACACAATTGTTAGGGTCTTTAAGAAATATTCTATTAAATCATTGCATAATCTTAATGTCGAAACTGGAGAGGGGCAAGGTTAATATAGAGTTAATTCATTCTTAGATTCTCCAAATGGATCTATTATTTTTTAGGAAGGTTCTGGTTGTCACCAGCATTATTACAGCCCAAAATAAAAATTTTCAATATTACTTTTGATACTCAATACTTTTGATAAAGCTTGCAAAATTACTTTTGGGGAATGTTCACTAACTACAAAATTGTTGGCATCTTTGCAAAATATTTCATTTGACCATTTCATAAGCTTAATATCAAATCTACTGAGAGATGAAGGCTACAATTAAAAGGTTAATTCTCATCCTTAGGATTCCCCAAGCAGATGAACCTATAGCTTGTTTAGAAAGGTTCTGGTTGTCACCAGCATTATTATGAAATAACCTCCTTATCCATCCAAAACAGAATTTTTTTTTTCTATATTAATCCATAATACTTTTGATACTGCATACAAAATTATTCTTGCAAAATGACCACTAGCTACAAAATTGTTGACATCTTAAAATATTTAATAATATCCAATCTTCAGAGGTATTAAAGTTACAGTATAAAAGTTAAATATCTTTTAGATTTCCCAAACAAATGAGCCGGTACCTTTTTAAGTAAGGTTTTTGTTGTTACAAGCATTATTATAAAATATCTCCATAATCCAAAATAGAATTTTTTCAGTATTAACCCAGAATACTTTTGATAATGCTTACGAAATTGCTATTGCAATCACTTTTTTAATATTTTTATGAATTACTGTGTTTCATTAGCGTAATATCCGATCTGCAGGAGAATAAAGGCTACAATATGAAAGTTAATTCGGCCTTAGATTTCGTAAGAAAATTAACCTATAGTTAGAAAGTTAATACTGGTAACCAACTTTCTGACAACGTCCTAACCACAAAAATGATATACATTACTTTAGTTACAGCATCTTCAATTTTCAGATATTATGTTTTTACTTTTCATGATTGAGTTAGGAACTGTGTTCTTTGAGATGTTATTTCTACAAATCATTATACATGTGATCAAATTTGTTATGTTAAAGTAATTTCGTTACTCTCAATTGATTCTGTTCTATGAATATTGTGCTTTCGTTTGTAATAGTGTTACAGACCCTGATCTTTGTCCACTATGCAAATTTTCTGACTTTATTTTGTGATTTTGAACCTTCAGTGACTTTCCCCATTTTGCACACACTGCCTTGCGAAATAAAATTTGACAATGGCCATATGTGAAGATTGTACATTGAAATCCATTACATATGTAAATTTCAGAGTTCATTAAAATGATTTTGAATTTATATTAAATAAAAACATCTTTCTATTACATATCTCTTTTTAATTGATTTTATTTATTTAATATGTATACACATATGTGTTTATGTGTATATGCATGTATAAATATATACATATATACTACTTATATGTCATATCGCCTTCTCAGCACATGAAAAAAACTTTGGATAAACTAGTAATTTGGGTATAATCCAAAATCGTACACGTGATTAACCTGTATTATTTAATTTGCCCATTTGTGAAAAAAAAAAAGAATGGCAGTTGTGACACTAAAAAAAATTAAATTTAGTGTGAAAAGTTGTGAAACTTTACATTAATTTACAATTAAAATGCATTGGTCTACAGGCCATCTTTACAGTGCAACAGCTGGAGCTAAAAATGCTCGAAGGATATACACATTTGTGAGCAATGGCAGTCCCACTGCGAGCAAATCATATGATTTGGTTCTTATGAGAATTAATTTAGATCAGCAATTTTATGAGCAAGAGTGAACCTTGAACTTTTAAAAGACAGCTTGAAAACTCACATGCAGCAATTTAATTATTGTAGAAGTAATACCATTTCCCTGGGATAGTTTAAATATACTGCCAGTGAACAGTAATTATCATTTATTCCTGTGTTAGTTTTGAAAAATGGGTAAAAAGAATTTAAGAGAACCATCCTTTATCTGCCATTTCATTGCTGGTAAATTAGACGTTAAAAAATGAGAAGAGGAATAAAGGAGAGTTTGGGATATCTGTTTTAG
The DNA here is from genome assembly GCA_032207245.1 of Pardosa pseudoannulata. Classification (NCBI taxonomy): domain Eukaryota; kingdom Metazoa; phylum Arthropoda; class Arachnida; order Araneae; family Lycosidae; genus Pardosa; species Pardosa pseudoannulata. Next base: position 89,155,695 of record CM063506.1, read on the forward strand.
GGGTAATTATTTTAATATAATACATGCATATATATATGTATATAAATGCATACATACCAAACTCATATTAGTATAGTTCCATAATTAATGACTATATAACTTATACGTATATTATTAAATATTCAGAAAAAAAATCGACTAGGTTAATAGAAACATCGATTAATCGAAGCTCAGGATAATCAAGGTACTACTGCACTGCTTGTATTTCTAAAAGACAAAGGATATTCATATCGACAATTGGATAAAACATAAAGGAAATATTACTGAATGGGGAAGTAATTAAACCAGAGCTTAAGTAAGCTTGGAGAAAAGAAAATGTTTTAAAGTAGCAATAATTATAAAATGTGGATTAACAAAACACAGCAGCCATTTGTTATAAATTAAATCGTTAATATTTTGAGAAGGGTTTTAAACTAAAATTCGCAATAGCCACGTCTTTTTCTTTACAGTGGCTAAACACAAGTCAAAGTATATTCAATTTCATGCTTTTTGATTTACTGTAGAATAAAATGAGATTTCCGGGGAAATAAAATTTATATGATTGTATTTTTCATGAGTTTCATTATGACTTGAATTGCATCATCCAAATTCAGATTAGGGTTGACTTGGGGTAAAAGACGTTTTATCTACAAGTTCTTTCTTCTTTAAAAAGGACATCTGTTTTGCGAAGGCAGCATCTGCACTTTTTCACGTTTTCTATTGCTTGTTACACATTAATAGCGGGAGCAAATGCTTTTCTACAGCTATTCATTATTTATTTAGCTATATTACTTATCTATCCACATATAAGGAAGGAATTAAGAAGGAGTTCTTATATATTTCTGGAATGCCAAATACAACGAATTTAGATGCTAAAATTTATGTCGTAATTTAAAAAATTACTTATTTAAAGTAGAAAAAATTTAATTTGCAATTTTTGTACAAGTAAAATACTTTATAAAGTAATTTCTTTTTACAACAGTAAAAACGGGAAACCAAATGTATATGAGCATTGTTAATCAAACTTTTAAAAATAATCGTAAAATAACGATGAAACGACATACAATGGATTTAAAAAATGAACTGAATAATTATGTTTTGATTGATTTTTTCAAATGCAGATGGCGTTAGTTTTGCACCAAGAATTAGCATTCTTAAAATTGCAGTAACTTTAAAATTCTTTTCAGCCTTAGTAAGTCCACTTTTGGAATGTGCCATCTTTATTAATTTTAAACACCTAAATTATATGGATAACAAATGGAAAATATAAGAGAAATAGAAAAGTTACATTTCTAGAAATACTTCTTTAAAGAATAAACTGTAAATATTAATTACCAGTTTATGATATATGTAGAAGAGAACTCTCTTAATTTTGATTCTCCTCAAGAGAGGGGATTTTTTGCTCCTGATTTCGTACTTCTCTCCCATCTAACAACATCCCAGGGAGAATGCGTACAGACCCGCATATTCATCTTGCAAGTACTTTGTGCAGGGAGATGATTTGTGCGCTTGTCGGATTCTCACCATGCAGGCTGAGCACTACGCTATATTAGGCCTCATATTTATTGTTTGTAATAAAAACGAATCATAAAACAAAAGTACTCATCTTCTATTATGGCTGAAAAAATATTTAACATTATAATGATTAAATATTCCTCTAAAATTTTGGTTTCCTCTAAATTAAGTGACCTCTTTGTCAATAGAACAATTTCGTGCAACGTCACGAACTACTATAACGCCCTTCCCATTCATTTTCATGTTTACAACAGCCAATAGACAAACAATAAACTGCACTTCTGTTTAAAACTAAAGCCAGAGAGATAAATAAGTTGTGATGTGCCAAAGTTGAGATGTGCCTTGCTGCGTGAAATCACCAGGGCAATTTTATGCAGCATAAGACATCAAAACTCATAAAAAATTTGACTTTCAAGCGAAAGGGAAGAATATTGGTTGCCAATAAGGTGATTTCACCCAGAAGGGCACATCTCAATTTATGACAATTCTGGCTTTAGTATCAAACGGAAGTTTGTCTATTGGCTGTTGTAAACTTAAAAATGAATGGGAAGGGCATTATAGTAGTTCGTGACGTTGTGACAAATTGTTCTAAAATACATACAAATGAAAGGAAGGGCATTAACGTAGTTAGTGACTCTACGTGAAATTATCTTTTTAAAGATCGGAATTATGTTTATAATTCCTTTCGACAAACATGAGACCTGCTCAGTCTTTTAGGGAGGCATATAACCTTTAAAACTTCAAAAAGTCGATTTATTAAAATTTTGGGTATTTGATAATTTTTTCCCTTATATGTTGCTTCAAACCGCATAAAAATATTTTAAAAGCTCAGATTTTTATAAATGAAATATTATATAGAATCTAGTAGCTTTCCATTATAAGGCGATTTCAAGCAGTAGGGCACATCTCAACTTATGACAATTCTGGCTTTAGTTTCAAACGAAAGGGCAAATTTATTGCTTGTCTTGGCTGTTGTAAACATGAAAATGAATGGGAAAGGCATTATAGTAGTTCGTGACATTGCGACAAATTGCTCTATTAACATATTCTTGATAATTCACGTTTTAGAAAAACAAACGTTGTAGTCGTGAAATGAGTATTATCGTGTGCTTTGTTGATAAATTCTTAGATAACGTGATTATATATTTGTAGTGGTACATTCTTAAATATGCTAGTGCACATATTCCCGTTATAAATGAGTTAGTTTGCTTCAGTCGGTTAGTCACTTAACAGTGATCAACTCGTGAGTTTAATTAGCGTTTAGTTTTTTACCATCCTGGATAAATTCAATGAATTTGAAAACTAAATTTATGATGAATTATTACACAAAATTGGTATTATACCCATGAAAAAAAAAGTGTAAGCCTATTTTATATGAAACAGACATTGATAGTATTTCTGGATCAGAGAAAGATGAGAATGATAGTAATGGTGAATCAAAGTAAGATGTAAGTGATAGCAATTGGGAATCGGAGGAGTATGAAAGTGATAGCAATTGTAAAACAGAGGGGAATGCAAGTAATAACAATTGTGAATTAAAGGAAGATGAAAGTAATAGCAATTGGGAATTAGAGGAGTATGAAAGTGTTAGCATTGGTAATCAGAGGAATATGAAAGTGATAATAACTGTGAATTAGAGGAATATGAAAATGATAGTAACTGAGATTCAGTGGAGGATGAAAGTTATAGTAATTGTGAATCAGAGCAGAAATGAAAGCAATAGCAATTGAGAATCAAAGGAAGATGAAAGTAATAGTAATTGTGAATCAAAGGATGATGAAAGTGATAGTTACTGTGAATTGAGGAGAATGAAAGGGATAATAATTGTGAATCAGAGGAAGATGAAAATGATAGTAACTGTGAATTAGAGGAGGATGAAAGTTATACTAATTGTGAATCAAAGAAGTTAAAGTGATAGTAATTGTGAATCAAAGGAAGATGAGAATACTGATAGGGAATTATAAATTGATATTAGTAATGTGTCGAAGATATTGATATACCACCACGGTTGGAATCATTTGAAGGAAATCCAGTTAGGACGTTTATACAAGAATTTCCTAAAAATACAGTTGGGCTAATTTTTACTGATATGTAAATGTTAATATGAGTATTTGTGTGATGAAAAAAATAGATATAATAAACGAGTAACTAAGTATAAAGTTTCCAAAAAATGCGTTGGACTGGTGTTACTACAATAGAAATGAAGATATTTCTTGGGCTTATAATTTTTATCGGGTAGGTAAGAAAGTGCACAAATCAAGACTATTATTGCAAAGATTCCTAGATAAAAACAAAATTATGACTCGCACAAGATTTGAAAAAAATTAAATTATCCAATTTATATGAAAGATTTAGGGAAAGTATCCCGATGCCAATGTATTAAGGGAGGTTAAAATTTATATTTTTCAAAACACGGTTTTCTCAGCTTACGCGTTTGATATCTAAACATACATATATTGTATGCATGTACAAACTTGAAACTTTGTACATACGTTAATAATGATGAAAATTCTTTAAAAAAATACCAGTATTTACATATTTTAACAGTCTATTTTTTACTAAAAAATTACGAATTTTCAATTTAAAATTTAAAAAATATGAAAGAAAGGAAAGTTAATATAGTTATTAGATTTTTTGTCATTAACATTGTCATGTCATGTTTAGAATCTGTCTGAAATATCAAAGAAAAATATTTGACAGAATTTAATAAATTCTATACTCTTGCCGTCGGCTCCATGTTATCATTTATTTAATAGCATCATTAATAAACCTGATTGTTTGACATAATTATTTTTCAGTTAAGAAATTTGACAGCTTAAAATATCAATATTATTTTGTATACTGTAAAAAAGTCAAGTATACAACTTGCATGGGTAATGAGATAGAAGGAGTCGAAGAACATTCACTTTCAGACCTGGACTGGAGCATCAAGGTTATGTCTCTTTGAAAGGTTTAATTAGCGGAAAAATGGATTAATTAAGGAAATTTGTTAAAATCCTGGACATTTAAAATATTTCGTTAAACATTGGGATATCTAAAGTAATTTCGGGACGTCGGAACATTTTGTCTAACACCGGACGTTTTAACTATTGTAAAAATAGCTTTTCCGACAGTGAAGTTCCCTCGGAACTGTGCATGCTCAGAATAACAATCGTTTGCAATAATGAATACAGTAAGGAAAATAGCATGAACTGAAATGAAATAAAAGAAATTATAGATAAGTTTATGCAGATATTTTGAATTAATGCAAAGAGTTGTCAAAATATTGCTAATTGGGACTTATATTGAAGCTGTATATATTAATTCTCGACCATGTGAGGTTATGAAAGGTGATTCATATTCATTCAACAACATGGAAATAAAACACAAGTATTTAACAAGAAATGCAATTAGTAAATACAGTTTTATTGTGAAGTAATATTTAATTTTCAGATATATTCTAGAATGTAACTTGTTGTTTTCTTTTCTCGTGGCGTACAATATGCATCACACGAGCCCTTGTGTCTGAATACTAAGCATGAGTTGTCAGTATAACTATGGCAAAGTCCCAGTAAAACAACAAAAGACTTCTTTTTAAAATAATAGAATAGCCGTAAACGTGTTTACAAATATATAAAATGTTTAAAAGCAGTAGAAAATGTTAGTATTGTATAAAATTTTGACTTAAATAGTTGGCAAAACAACTTTTAATTATCGTTCTTCCTATAACATCAGTGATTCCACTTTTTATTTTTAACCTTTATGTTAGACAAAATACGACTTTTTAAAATAACTTTTGTTAGATTTTATGTATTTTCGTTAATATATCATTATAAACGTAAGATATTTTTCTATATATTTTAAAACATTAATTGTAGAGAACAAACCTGTTAGAAAATTAAAATTAAAACTGCTACACAGGTGCATTTAAGAAAAAAGAGTAATATTAAAGTTGCCACTTCACTAGAACTAAAACTAAATAAACATTCAAGGTTAAAAATTGTCAGATACGCAACGCCTTTTTTCTCAGCTGCTACTGCGGTCTTATAAATTAATGTTTTCACGTCACCCCGACAATAAAATCTAGGTTCCATTATCAAATGAAAATATCGCGTACTGGTACGATATTAAATTAATTTTAAGCTTAGTTTGAGCTATATTTATATTCTTACTCATTAATCAGGCATAATAATTCAATTAAAAGAAACGAAACATTTTCCAGTCTACTTAGAACAACAACTTATCGCGTACTGGTACGATATTAAATTAATTTTAAGCTTAGTTTGAGCTATATTTATATTCTTACTCATTAATCAGGCATAATAATTCAATTAAAAGAAACGAAACATTTTCCAGTCTACTTAGAACAACAACTTTTATTCCATCATAATTTTTTATAAAAACTTTACAGCAAAACCAAAACTTGCAAATCGTAAAAAAAAAATCATATCGACTTAGCGAGACGTGTTGATATAAGACGAATGGAAAAAAATATCTTATAATAAACGTATTTTTATGTTTGAAATAAGCTGTATGTTTAAATTATATGAAAACTTAATCTTCTTTGGGAACAGTGTTGATTTCTGATTCCCAGCTTAAGAAAAATCCTTTAGATTCTCAAACAGTATTAAATGTAGAGATTTATACATTTAAGACGACTTTGTTGAAAATTCCTCTTTATGAAATTGCCTAAAATTCTTATTTGAAGCTAATTCTGTTTTTTAAATCCTTTATTTTAGGAATTAGATTTGAAAGTAATTTCATATCAACTTTAATAAATAGAAAGTTATTAACAGAAAAAAAGGCTATTAAGGAATAACGACTGTTTGTATTTTAAGATATTAGACTAAATTTTTTTAAGTGTATCATGAGAAGAAAAAGCACAGGGGACACAAATTATTGAGCACATTTTATTTAAGCAAAATTTTGTGTGGACATCGTATGACTTTTTTGTATGTGTGTTATATACATATTTTTTTATTTTGTATAATGCATCATCAAAATTATCGTTAGCATATGTTTTTAAAGATTCAAAGTTGTTTTGTTTCTCAAGGTATCCATATAGTCGGAATGCAGCATAAGTACTGCCATCTGGTGGAGAACCGCATCATTAACACTCATTACAATGGCACTTTTTGATATACAGATATTTCGTTTTGAACAGAATTTTTTAAAAATTAAAATATTTCCTTCACTCCTTAACAAAAAGCAATATAAACAGTAACAATTCAAAATTATTCTTAGCAAATTGGAGAGTTTTAGTTTTTTCTTTTCAAAACAGAGTATAAAAAGAATTATTAGAACTGCATGGGAGAACATGGATATTTTTAATTTGGATCGTTGTAGATAGGTAGCAATGGCTGCAGTTATAGTAAAATTTTTTGTTACGCAGAGTACGGATTACAATAAAAAATTGAGGTACTCATTGTTTTAAGGCTAACCCTTTTTGAATAATAGTGTTAATACTGAAATGAATAATACGTTACTGAAACTTTCCGTCATGTATAGTGAACATTGTAATCAAAAGGAAGATGCACAAGAAAAAAAAAAGTTATAATATTCTAAGTATGAATTCCAATATTTTACCACAAAACGTTTCTTAAGCATGGTACTCAGCTTTATGTATGTTAAAATTGAAATATTTTGTTACATACAGCGCAGATTGCTATTAATATATAAGTATATGTATATATATCCCGAGTTTTCTCGGGATAATAATTAACTACAATACATACGAACCCGCGATAACTTGGGATAATCATACAAGCGGTTAATGAACACAGCGGAACTGTGGCCGGTTCAAGCTTCGAAACTCCAAATAGATGCCTTTGTGGAATGAGCTACGGCGGCTCAAATTTAAACTGGTAATAGTTGTTGTCAATATGAGTAAAGTTATTAATTTCAGAGCATTATTAATAGTAATATATTTTAATAGCTTTCCAGATTGATTTTTATAAAATTAACACAAAAGGAAATTACAGCAGGCAGCTTAGCAAAAATTAAATCCAGATCTTTTTCACTGACCTTTAGAAAATATCTGCAATTTTCTATAATTTTGATAAATATTCTTTATTTTCCCTGACCATTCTGAGGTTCTTTGACTTTCCAAGTTTTTCTAACATGGGGAAGTTTGTTCTATTACCACCTCCAATTTGCTTCCAGGCACTTTATTTAGATGAGTTGCTTACAAGGTCCCCAAGATAATAAATCCTACCAAAAAACGACTGGAAGTTGCTTTTATAAACTGAAACCGTTATTTTACAGTGCCCGCACTTTCCGCTCCCAAATAACCTTCGACAAACTTCCTTTAGCACGGTACTTCTGATCCCTTCAGAGAATACTCTCGGTTTCAAAACTACAAAATGTGCCTTGAATACTTAATCAGAGTACCCAGAAAAACTTGTCTGATAAATTCAGTGACTTCCCTTGACAAAAGCTCTCAAAATTCACCGACCAAAAGATCAATAAATTCTTTGGCCAAATGACACGCAATATTAGCTCAGATGAAACTAAATTTAATCAGTAATAATAAAGTAATTAATTAAAAAAATATTAACTTAAAAGTAATATATTTAATAGCTTTTCAGATTGAGTTTTATAAAATTAATGGAAAATAAATTTATTGTAATAGCTTAGAAAAAATGAATCCAGATCCTTTTCAGCAGCTTATAGGAAGTTTCTGTAAATTTTCCTGACTTTTGATAAATATTCTATATTTTCTCTGACCATTTTGCAATTCCTTGACTTTAAAACTAGTCGTATTGCTACCTCCTATTTATTTCCAGAAACTTTATTTTAAGCAATCGTTTACTTTAATGAAGGTACCCAAGATGATAAATTCAATCCCATAACGATTTGGCGTTGCTTTTGTCAACTGAAACCTTAACAGTGCTTGCACTTTCAGCTTCCAAATGACCTTCGACAAGCTTCCTTTAACATGGTACTTCCGTTCCCTTCAAAGAATATTCTGCGTTTTGAAACTACGAAATGTGTCAGGAATATTTAATCAAAGTATCTAGAAAAAATTATCTGATAAATTCAGTGACTTTCCCTGACCGAAGCTCACAAAATTCACCGACCAAAACTCACAATTCTTTGGCCAAATGATACGCAATATTAGCTCAGATGAAACTAAATTTAATCAGTATTAGTAATGTAATTAATTTTAAAGAATTAATAATTGAATTCCTTTTCAGATTGATTTTTATAAAATGAACGGAAAATATGCTTATAGTAATAGATTAAAAAATAAATACAGATTCTTTTCAGTAACGTGTAGGAATTTTCTGTAAATTTCCTTGACTTCTGATAAATATTCTATATTTTCCCTGACCATTTTGCAATTCCTTGACTTTTCAAGTTTCTGAGAACTTTGTTTACGTTTCGCACAATGAGTAGTTTATATATGAGGATAAAATTTTATTTTCCGAATAATCACAGAGCTTCAAAAATTTCAAGTATCTTCTCATCTGGAAGTTAGCCTTATTACCACCTCCAATTTGCTTCCAGACACTTTATTTCGAGGCGTCGCTTACTTCAATGAAAGTCCCCATGATAATAAATTTCACCAGATAACGATTTGGAGTTGCTTTTATGAACTGAAACCGTTATTTTACAGTGCCCTTCATTTTCCGCTCCCAAATAACCTTCGACAAGCTTCCTTTTACAGGTACTTCCGATCGCTTCAAACAATACTCTCGCAACTCTTGAAACTACAAAATGTGCAGTTTTTACTCAAGGCCCGCAGTAAAATAAATGCCTGCACCCGAGCGTAATTAAAGCCGTAATTCAATTTGGTCATTACAAAAAGTGGAGCAATAAAAACTGAAGGTGGGCGGAAAAGAAACTGTACACCGTCGACTTAGCTCTCGGTTTAATTGTTTGGCTGAAAGACGCCCAGCTGAGGACAATTACGCCGGTGACCACCCTAAGAGAAGCCAATTTTTGGTAGGCTTTAGTAGAAAAAATGTTAGATACGGGAGATTTCGAGATGGAAGCTTCTAGGCATGAAAGCAATAGGTAATATATAAAATAAATAATCTGCAGTAATTTACTTTTGATTTGTTTGATGAAAGTCTGATTAGAGATTTGAAATTGTTAAATTTCTGGCTTTCAGTTCCTGTTAACACAAGTTTATCTTTAAAAACAATATTGTCAATAAGCTTATTAGAATAAATAGACTATCCTCGATAGTTAATCAAGAAAAAATATTAAAAAACAAAGTAATGTTCTACAGAAAAAAATATTGTCCTAATCTTACTAAACACATAATTGGTAGTTTTAGATTAAATGAATAATTTATTAAAAATTAAATACTGAGCATAATTTTTATATTTCTGAAGTATAAATATTATACTATAACTAGCTGATTTGCACCCAGCCTTCAGTCTGGTTAATAAATATTTCCAAATAAAGTTTTAGAACCAATACTCTAGATAAACGCATTCATAAAAATGTCAAACCTTGGGTGGTGCAGAATGTTGATGAATATGATAGTTTATTAACAACACACAAACCCTGTTATATGTACGTTCACTGTTTCGCCCGGGAGCCTGCTAAATTTTAAGACTTTCTCTACCACATGAGTCAAATGTCTTTATGTTGTAGATAAGCATGGTTTTGATGTATTTACTAGGGAAATTTATTTGAAATATATTTTTATTGCTTAAATTTCTTTTTTTATAAATGTTTTCATGACATGTTGAAAATGAAAATGAATTTTTTTTTATTACATACATTTTTACACTTCTTGTTATTGGTTTACTGGAGAACCAAGTAATGATGAAAATGGAGTTTTTTTCGAAGTTTTTAATAAAGAATTCAATTTTTACTTATTTCTATCATATAACCTTAAACTACATAAGACATACGATGTTAGTTACTATATGTTACAAAACTGTTCAATTACTTAAAGGGATTGTGACATTATTAAAGGCTTAAATCACTTTTGATTCTTGAAAATTCGCAAAAATTATATTGTTACACTCGAATTTTACTTGCACAGATTGTCATTCCACGATATATGATAGAGAGGATTATAATGATATTATTATATTATTATATTATATATAATTATATATTATATTTAATTATATATTATTATATTATTATATTATGGTGAATAATAATATTATCACAATAGATTTAAACATTAATTAATGTAACTTATTTCATGCTTGGGTTTTAGAATAGGGTTTACTGTTATTGCATAATATTTATATATTAGTATTTTATTCCTTGAAGTTGTTCCTCCTATTTTAACTAACTGGTATTCTTTTCTAGCGCATCTTTACTTAGTGTTGTGGCAAGAGATGTAGTTATTTATTGTTCTTTTTCTAATAAGGTCTTCTAAAGTACCAAGATGGGTTTAGTGCATAGATCGCATCTTTCAGAAATAATCTTTTTCTTCAGTAATGTTTGTGAGTATTGCTGATAAAACACAGTATCATTAAATATTTATCTTTTTGTTCTGTTTTGCAATGCTTTAATTTTCATTTATCAATTTCTAATATATATATATATATATATATATATATACATATATATATACATATATATATACATATATATATACATATATATATATATACACACACATATATATATACATATATACATATATACATATACATATATACATATATATATACATATATACATATACATATATATATATATACATATATATATATACATATATATATATACATATATATACATATATATATATATATATATATATATATATATATATATATATATATATATATATATATATATATATATATATATATATATATATATATATATATATACATATATATATACACGCACACACACACACACACATATATATATATATACATATATACATATACATATATATATACATACATACATACATACATACATATACATATATATATATATATATATATATATATATATATATATATATATATATATATATATATATATATATATATATATGGGGTTAGAGGTTCAATGCATGGCCCCCATATAGCGTAGAAATTTATAACAAACAAATTTATGAAGCGGTTTATTTAATAATGCATTATTGTGCTATAATAAAGAGCTTTAAAAAGAAAAAAACGAACATTTATGTAAATAGCATCCAAAAACATAAAATGGCAAATTTTTATATAATTTATTTCACTACACTTAAAATTTTTCTTTAAGAATGTAAAACAGCACTTTGTATTAGAATAAACACATCACTAAAACATGAATAAATTTACTGTTAATTATTGTGTTTCAGCGATGCGCTGCGCTATTTACAAGTTTTTTCCAATACAGCAGTCTGGATTTCCTCACGGTTCCTTAAGTAACCTAAACGGCACACACACACAGATATATATGTGAGGAGTATAGAAATACAAGAGAGCGATCACATGATGAAACCAGCCAATTACCATCCCTGCCCGAAAGTTATGAATGGAGGAACGAGGGAGAAGGATTGCTTTATAGAATAGCAATAAAACTTTTTTGCTGATGTATTATTTTGTTTAAATATTTATAATTAAATTCCCAAAAGACAAATTCCGAATACGTCTTTCTGCGTATGCCATTTAATTAATACGGTTCTCCCCATATACTATATATATATGTATATATATATATATATATATATATATATATATATATATACATACATATGTACGAAGAGAGAGATAATAATAGTAAGAAAGAGAAGAGAGTGAGAGTGTGAAAGAAAGAGAGAGATGGAGAAAGAAAGAAAAGAGGAAAGAAAAACAGAGAAAGTAAGAAGGAGGAGGTGAGAAAGAGAGAGAAAGATAGAGAAAAAAAGGAAGAGAAACAGAAATAGAAAGAAAGATATGGAGAAGCTGGAGAAAGAGAGGGGGAAAAGAGAATAGAAATAGAAAGAAATTAAAGAACAAGAAAGAGAAGAGAGAAAGAACTAGAAAGAGAATGAAAAGAGAAGAGAGCGAAAGAGAGAAAGAAAAAGAGAAAGATAGAGAATAAGGGGAGAGAAAGAGAAACAGAATTAAAGATAGGGAGAAAAGGAAGAGAGAGACAGCGTGAGAAAGAGAGGGGAAAAGAAAATAGAAATAGAAAGAGAAGATAGAGATAGAACTAGAAAGAAAGGGAAAAGAGAAGAGACAAAGAGAAAGAGAAAAATAGAGGGAGAAGGGGAGCTCAGACAATACTGTTTACTTGTCTAGGATCTAATAAATATAATTAAACTTTTTGATGAGAGTAAGGTGAATGACCACCCACATATAAATAAAACAATATCTACTTGATAAGAGTTCAATTTATTTTCTAATATACACACACTGATCATGGAATGAGTTATAGTTTATATTGCAAAAATCTGATACATTGTTTATGGCCTAGAAAATAAATTTATATCTATAATTTACTATCGAACAATCATGGACACCTAATAATCTAGCTCTACATCTGTCTGCTGCAGTTATAACAGATAACAACCTGAAAAACGTTCATAACCATTCTCTTTTTGGCTATCAAAAGCAATAATCTCTGTGGGTTTCTTCCCATCTAAAAATTTTGATGTTGGACGCTAGTAATAAACTGAATAAAGTGCTTTCTAATTTTGTGTCAATAAGGTTTTTCAATCAGATCGGTATCAGGCGAGCAGTCGATAAACGAACAAGGATCAAATTTCTGATAAAAATCTGTGGGCCGTCATAATCCATCGTACCGTGTTATGTGGATCATTAATTTCCTAAATTAAGTTATCAGCGGAGGTTTCATTCCTCCTGATAAAGACCTCGAGGGGGGATATGTTACGCCCACATCTTGACAGGAACGTTGGAAGCATGGCTGACTTTCGATTCCTTTTCGCCCAGCGCAGAAGAATAAACTTAAAATATTAGGAAACATAGGAATATTTTTGAAATTTGGAAATTATTCGATCTAGAACAGTGGTCTTTGAACTCTGTCAACTCTCGGGGAACCGTTAGAACTATACTTCCCCTGTCCTTTGGTTGTAAGGGTGGGATGGGGTGGGGGGTCCAGGAAAGTCTACCAAATGTTCTTTTCAAATTATGTTTCACAGTAACATCCAGTCAGAGAGCTTGACATTTTACTATGTTATTCCTTAATGACACAGTTTGTCCCGGTCAAATTATTTCTTGTGTTGTAAAATAATAAGATTAGAGCTAAAAAACCAAGTTTTGGTCACATTTTGGCCTATTATAAACCTTTACCACCCACAGTGTAAGAAAGAGATCTAGGGCATGCAGGGAACTTGTCATCGTGCTATGCGAGCAGCACTGAGTTATATATGTATGTATGTATGCATATATATATATATATATATATATATATATATATATATATATATATATATATATATGTATGTAATGAGACGGACTTCTCGATCGGTGGTTTCAGTCATGGCCATAAAAATGATACCGTTTCAGCTAAAGATCTTTATTAAGATAACGCTAAAGGCCAGGTTCCCACTACATCATAGGGACAGGACAAACGGAAGGGTCTGCTAGCATGAAGTTCTATGTACAAGACACTTAACACCTGGGTCAACATCTGTGGGAAAATATCTCTAGAAAAATCTGTTTCCGACAGCGTGTATCTCCTTCTTATTTGGAAATTTCCTAAATTGTACGCTAGGGCCATGTAGGATTATAATTGGTCAGGCCCCTTCTCCGAGGGCATAAACTGTAGCCCCAGTGGTCAATTTAGGTTAGGGGTTAAAAAGGGGAATTCAAAATGACGCGGGAATTTTTAGCCCTTGATTTAAATTTTGAAACCCCCTGAGAATTTTCCTTATATATACACATGTATGTGTGTGTGAGGTCTCATCATAGAAGTAAACACTCCAATATACTCATTCTTTATTCAAGGATCTATGAATGATAAAACAATGGCTAAGTCATCAGTTTCATTTTCTTTTTTCCATTAGCACAGACAACAGCGTGGAGGTGCCTCTAGCCCAGATCCACTAACCAAAGTGTCTTAACTCTTGCCCATGTAATCTCTTTTTTTCGCGACATAACCTAGCTCCTGTATTGTTTTCAGGTCAAGGTCAAGGTAATTGGGTTAACGGAGTACCTAGCGAAGTGGAACGTCTTCACTTTAACCTCCGAACGTGAATAGATCAAAACATAAATTTAGGCCTCTAGGCAAAAAGTAAACCAAACAAAAATTTAATACTCTCCAGCTCACAAGAGAGCGAGGAGGTGAGAACGTTCTCATAAAAAATTATGAGTAACCAACGCGTTGTCTAATTAAAGGATAATTAGACTGTAACCTTGCCAGTGACCATTAGGGATGGTTAACAGAATTATACAGATTCTACAACATGTTGCTCAAAGAAAAAAAAATACATAGTAAGGTAAAACAATAAACAAAAATAGGGACCATAATAATTGCAACTTGGTACAACGAATAGAAATTAGCAAAAGTGACAGCACTAACAAAAAGATATATTTTTAAGTAAACACTCCAATATACTCATTCTTTATTCAACGATCTATAAATGATAAAAACAATGGCTAAGTCATCAGTTTCATTTTCTTTTTTCCAATAGCACAGACAACAGCGTGGAGGTGCCTCTAGCCCAGATCCACTAACCAAAGTGTCTTAACTCTTGCCCATGTAATCTCTTTTTTTCTCGTCATAACCTTGCTCCTGTATTGTTTTCTCTGTACTCTTCCGTTAACACTCATTCGTCTCCTCACTGACGTAATATTAATTACTTCTATGTGTTTTTAATAATAATTATATATATATATATATATGTATTTATATATAAGTAGATATATATATATATATGTATGTATATATATATATATATATATATATATACATATATATACATATATATATACATATATATATACATATATATATATATATATACATATATATATATATATATATATAAATATATATATATATATATATGCATACATACATTATATATATACATATATATACACAGACACACATATACACACACACATATATATATATATATATATATATATATATATATATATATATGTATATATATGTATATATATACATACATACATACCTATATATATATATATATATATATATATGCATACACGCACACGCACACACAGACACACACACATATATATATATATGTATATATATATATGTATGTATATATATATATATATGTGTGTATATATATATATATATATCATAACCCATCCTAGGAACACATCCCATTCTTGTGAAAAATGTTCCATAGTTTTCGCTGATCTTTAGTTCTTTTCGTATATAGATAAAAAATCAAATTCTACTGCTTCAGTCCATCGCAGTTGCTCTTTGAAACTGAGAACTTCTTTAAATAACATCACATACACAAGCACATATATATGTGTGGGTTTTCATTCAAATTTAACAAATTGTATACGGGACACGTACTAGTACGTTTTCTGACGATTGATACTTGAACGCTGGTCAATTACTAGTACGGGTTAGTGTAAGAACATGGTTTGTTTGTGGGTACAAAAATAACGGTATATATAGGAAAACGAAGCCAAGTGTTTTGGTCTACTACATGGATTCTGGTAAAATTTAGACAAATAAAAACTAGTTTTTACATTATTAGTTTTATGATTGCTCTTTTAATTTCTTTTAGAATGTGAAAATGTTTATGTATAACATAATTTGAAAGATTAAAACTATATACTACTATTTCTATTTGATTTTTCATATTTACGATACTATTATAAATTTATCCACTAAAAAATATATTTTTTGTATACAAAAAACTTATGGTTGTTATTTATATATTTCTATTTATATATTTGTTTATATATTTCAATATATAATACGAAAAGTTGGTTAAAAAATTAAATAATTTTCGATCTATTGAGATTTAACTGAAAAACTAAATTTATGCGCAAAACGCTCGCTCCCGGTACAATTCCGCTGCGAAATATACCCGACACAATGTGTTAATGTTCTTTAATTTGGTTGAAAGCATATAAGTTTTTATTTTTTCTCTTTGCTGATTGCAAATCGCTTTTTTTAACAAAAGAGCTTCTCTCTTTTGCTAACTAATTTCTAATTTGTCTTTTATTTCCCCTTAGTTCAAAACAAATTAATCACTCGCTTTCGTCTCTTGATTAAAATTGTTAAAACTCTCTTATTTCTCTATTTACATATTGTAGCCATCCTGTATACATCCAAACCAAAGATTCGGGTGGTAAAAAATTATAGAGTAAAACAAATTAAGGAAAGCAAACAACTTTTTAAAATACCTAATATTTTGTCTATTAAAATTTGAAATGAGAGATAATTTTGAGAACGAAGAATAAACCCTTGATAGTAGAGGTAAATAAAGGGAAACATTTTATGACATTGTTTTTTTAATCTGTCTGATGACAACAGTGTTTCTCCGGAAGATAAATGAAAAGAATGCTGGAATTTGAAAAAATTTTTGCTCTTCCGATGAAATTCTAAGTAGTAGAAAGTAAAGAAATGTTTCAGAAAATTTGAAACTGTCAGTTGCTTGCTTAAATATTAAGTTTCGTATTAAACTTCGGAATTATACAAAATAATGAGTTCCAATAATTATTTATTTGTGCTTCTTTAGTTCTGATGTAAAAATTACGAACATTGTAATTGCTTATTAAAAAGCTTGAAACAGATCTTTATATGTAAGTAGTATAGTAGAGTTTGCACAATAAAATCTGTGACAGTTGCTGTAAATATAGTTCTTGTATTTTTTATGTTTAAACCGCTGAAATAGTGTTTTTGACCATAAATGTCTTAACATTCACTCTAATTATAATTCAAAGCAACATATTTTATTATAATTTCATGACATATTCTTGGCAAATGAAAGAAGTAACATAGTGACATTCACTCTAATATTTTAATATATTATCTGTTTTCTGTGGTGTAGTACATTGCTGTTGTTATTTCAAAGTCATTTATAACCCAAAGTTGCTTTATATCGTCTTTAATTATAGTATAATACCACTGATCTATATTACAATGTTCAAATATAGAACAAATGACAAGGAAATATGCAATATATATATATATATATATATATATATATATATATATATATATATATATATATATATATATATATATATATATATATATATATAATTAAAAAGTAAAAGAAGTACTCCACGTATTCTTTTCCTTCCTTCTTTCTACTCAGGCAACCCTATACTTTTTCCATTATCCTGTGCTGATGTGTTCGTTGTTCCATTGTTCTTTTTACAATGCGTCCTTTCTCGGCTCTGCCCAGAAGGACCGGGACTCCAAGGATGGTCCTGAATCGCCTCCTGGAGACCAATCACAATTCTCCAAAACTTGGTGAAGTTTAAGTGCAATTATTTTCACTGGCCACACCACACGCTTCCTGGAGTCGCGAAAAAAACTTGGGCATTCAACCCACAACGTGTGAGTGCGGCGAGCAAATCACTTTCGCACATAACTGCACTCTCACACTGTTCTTTAGAATGGACGACGAAATTAGTACAATTCACACCAAATGTAATTAATGTAATTTCTGTTGTGCTCTGGAGAGCTCAGACAAAAAGTAATATTGTTTGTAAATGTAATACAAGTATTTTGTTTTTGTTTTTCCTGATTTGTTCTTAGAAACATTTTTTTTTTGAATTTTCTCTGGGTTATTTCGTCGCTTGGAATAGTAAAACAACGAATATAATCCTTTAATGTCCAGCGTCTCATTTTAGATACCGCTAAAAATAGCTTGTAGAATTTTTATATTTTCTTTGAATGGGTTTTCCTTTCGAGAGTAGGTATGGGGAAATTTTATAAAAATTCTACAAAATTTCTATTATTTATAAATTTCCCATTCGGATCGATACTTTATGAATTTTAAAACAGCTCACATACATTTACTTTTTCGTCATACACATAAACTGATATCATCACAAATTGCTTTATCTGTTATAAAACTCTATTTTACAGTACTTATTTTATACGCAATACCAAATAAATATTCTTCACAAAGTTTTTCCTTTTTCATAAATGGCATCCTACGATGTTTTAAACCAGTGTCTCTCAATGGCGGGCGATACCGCCCACCTGGGGGCGGTGTGCTATCCTGATGGGCAGTGAACTTGTTCGGGCTGTGGCTGGCTGGAGTAAATATCCTGATGGGCAGTGAACTTGTTAATACTATTATATCTCTCTCTCTCTCTCTCTCTCTCTCTATATAATATACTTTATATATATATTTTGTATATATATATTATATATATATATATATATATATATATATATATATATATATATATATATATATATGAGTATGTGTCTGTCTGTACTCGATAGACTCAAAAACCATGCATCCAATCGCCGTGAAAATTTATGAAATTATTAGATACATCCCTGGGAAGGTTTTTGTAAATTTTAACCGTTCGAATCCATTCCTTCCCCCTTTTTCGAGCATTTTATGTCATTGTTCCAAGCATTATTTTTCCCGGTTAAACGCAAACGATTAATTTTTTAATTTATCGCATCATAGCTAAATGAAAGAAGCAATATTTCTAGCAATGTGGCGTCATCCCAAGTAATTGTTTTAAAAGCAGAAGATTAAAATTTTCAATTTATCACATAATAAATAGGTGAAAATGATATTTTTCTATCGCTTATCCTGCCAAACCGTTGTTTATTTGGAAAATTTGATCTGCGGCACATTTTGGTAGTTTTGTTTATGATTCATTATATTCTTGAAGAATTTTTCAAGACCTTACTTTCGATATATTTCTTTATAACATATTTGTATATATATACCATTTAAATTCGAGCGTAAATAAATGCATTTATAAACACAAATACATTTGGATGCATTACTTCGCCCAATCCGCTGCATGCTTATACTCTTTCCATCATTAAAGCATCGTAATTAAAATCAGTTAAGAATATATTAATTAAAATTATGAATGAGTGGTGCCATTTATTGCCTATATTTACAACTATTTGTCATACGCAATCACTTTTACTCTTTAAAATATCCCAGTATCAAAATCATTTTATTTTTAATAGTTAAATTTTTTATTTCATCAAAATATGTAAATCTTTATTTTACTTTCTCAAATTTTTTAAGAAGTTAGTATTTTTTCTGTTATATGTTGGCGTGATTTTTATTTTCAATAATTACAAATTCGCCATGTTCTGTCAAATTTATTTTTATTTCACAATTGCCATTTTTTAAAGAAAAAGTTTTCGTGATAGGTTTTGTTGTTTAAAATTTAATTTTTATGTATGTAAAACATTAGTACTAAAAGACATCCAATCTCGGAAATGAATTATCCCATTCAGAACAGTACATATATATTACTCTCAACGTATTTTGAAATTTTTCTCCTACATTAAAAAAAAATCGTGGAATTGGGAATTATTATGCATCGGCTCACGGTCAGCACAGTACACTTACTAGACATTCAGCTATTAATAAACTGTTATAATCGTCAATAATCTGAAACATACGAGATTTATTCAGCATTTCTATCAATACGTCTTATTATCTTTAATAGTGGTTCTAAATCTTTCATTGAAATATTTTAAAGCACAGACCGAAGGCTGGGTGCGAAGCAGCTAGTTAAATAATATACATAATTTTTACCAGTAATAAAACAAACTTACGCGGTGGTACCAGAACCAGTTATTTTCATTCCCTATATTCTGCGTGAAATTGGGCAGACATTCAGAAAAATATATTTAATCAACAGCATTCGTTTGGTTTGGTTTGGAGCGTTACTGTCTACTCTTTGCAACACTAGAGATATAGAAACCGGGACCTACTACTTAAAGCCGATTCCGAACGGCTGTAAACATCTATGTCTCAGTGGGATTCCAGCCCTCGAACTACGGAAGCGAAGGTCAGCGCCTTAATCATTCGGCCATAGAATTCTTCTGAATATTGCTTCAGAGTGTCTAAGTAAAAAAAAATTTGATTTATAAATATATTGAAGAAAATTACTTAAATATGTTCCTTCTTATAATTGAGTACATCTCTTACCATATACTTTAAGTTAAGGGATTTTTACAAAGGGTGCGTTGAACACATTTCAGCTCCTTAGGTAGCTTAAAAAAGGTTGAGAATCACTGTTTTAAACGATAGCTGATCATTAACATGATGTGCTGTAGTGTTCAAATTTGTTTAAACTTCATAATTATTTTATTCAGTGCAGTCCATAA
>CM063506.1:89178870-89191370 GCA_032207245.1 Pardosa pseudoannulata
TTAAATGCGTGCAAAAATAACTAAAAAAACATTTAAATGACTCAATTCATGAGATAGCGTTTAAAATGGGCTTTAAAACAGTTTTAGAAACTTTTGAAGAGATTTACTTGATGAATTACTTAATTTTAAATATTTTTATTTCTTTCTCTTTAATTTCAATTTCATCAATTTTTCAAATGAAAATGTGTTTTGCTGCTAAATTAATAGAGTAATTGTTTGGAAAATTAAAAATGTTTTACACTTTTTTTTTAGTAACACACTTTGGACCAATTTCACGAAATTCAGTTAGAGCTAATTAGCAATATTTACTATACAAATCTAGCAAAATTGGGAGATCGAGCCTTCATGTTTTGATTTTTATATGTACCTCGTTCTGTATGTAGTAATTAATTTTCCTTTAGCCGATTAGATATATAAATCACCAAGTTTATGAAGAAAACTAAAATAAAACGTTTTATTCGTCTTTTGAAACTGACTTGTTTTATTTTTGAAATTTATAAACGTGCTGGTGTAATATTTCTAAAAGCTAATTTTCATTTTAAAACAAACAGAACCTTTCATTTCGGAACCTTAAATACCCATACCGAAGGCTGGACGCAAAGCCTATCACCTCGGGTCTATATTCTGGAGATTTCAGGTGGAAAAATTAGTAACATTCTTTCAAAAAATTTAATAACTTTTCAAGGGAAACAGTTTATTTTCAACCAAAAAATTATTTGAATTTAATACAATACATTTCTTATTTGTTCTTGAGTTTTCAAATGATGAAAAGGAAATGATATTTTCTTGTATGTTCTTAAGATATCAAATGACGAACAAAGTACTATTTGCTCTAATTATGATCTTCAAAATTTCTCGTCTATTCCTGAGAGTGAAAATGACTGTAATTGTACCATTCGCTTTAAAATGATTTCAAATATAACGTTTACTAATCGGTTCTAAAGTGTTCTACAGAGTAAAAAATTTTTTTTCTGGTCTGTTCTTAGGTTTTCAAACGACAAGAAAAGAACCATTCACTCTAATTCAAATTTATTTGTGGTCTTTTCTGAAGCATAATACCAGTATATTTCTTAAATAAGTAGACTTAATTAAAAACTTAGGTAAAAACTTCTTAAATAAGTAGAGAAAAAAAGACTTCTATCATTAAAATTTTTCCTTATTTTAGGATTTTAGTTGCTATAAAGGGCTTAAAAATTTTCTCTCTTAAACTTTAATGTAACTTTTATTTTTAATATTAATTTAACATCTAAGGGAACACCAGATAATTGATGCACACCGTCATTGAATTGTCACAACCACTCAAGACTGGAGATTCGGCCTTGGGCCCAGGTGCTCCGATGAAATCTACTACTACTCGAAGACTCGATGCAAAGAGGCTATAATTTCGATTCTGTTTTCAAGAGAATACAGGTGGCAAAAATATTAACATTCTTTCTAAAAATCTAATATCTTTCCAAGAGATCCAATAAATTTTCAACTAAAATAATTATTTGTATTAAATATAATACAATATATTTTTTATTTGTTCTTGAGTTTTCAAATGATGAAAAATGAAATGATATTTTCTTGTATGTTCTTGAGATATCAAATGACGAACATAGTACCATTTGCTCTAATTATGATCTTCAATATTTCTCGCCTATTCTTGAGAGTGGAGATGACGATAATTATACCACTTGCTCTAAAATTAATTCAAATATAACTTTTATTAATCGGTTCTAAAGAGTTCTATAGAGTACAAATATATTTTCTGGTCTGATCTGGAGGTTCCAAACGATAAGGAAAGAGCCATTCACTCTAATTCAAATATATTTGCTGGTCTTTTCAGAAGCATAACACCCGTATCATATTTCAACGAAACTTCTTAAATAAGTCGGGAGAAAAATGTAAAAATCCGCATTCAGAACTTTCTAAGGGTCCGACTTCGTTACACCATTTCTTCTCCTCACAAAACCCTAGAAATATTTCAGTCCTATTTTGACAACAACAAAAAAATATTTACCGCCAAAGTTTTCGAGGCTTTGTGTGCGGTTCATGCATCTCCTCCCCACCCCCAATGTTCGTGAAATTTCGGGGTGGCCGACTTTTTAGCAGACGATTTGCTTCGACATCTAGCCAAACAGCGAGGAAAAATGGCCGCTTGTTGAATTTTAAGATTTACGCGGTTTGCAGTGATAGATGGTTGTCTAGCATTGGCGCTGTTGTAGCTTCGTTTTGTTTGTTTGTTTGCATTTCGGGGGAGTAGAGTCTTAGGTTGATGGATGTACCCGGAGGAAGAAAGAATTATAGCGAACGTAGAGGGGTCTGGGTGCGCATGTACGCGAGGGTTTATGACGCAAAGAGAGGTATAAACATTTCCTTACGGGGTATGTGTTGTCTCCAAGGGTGCTAACTGCAATTTGGGTAGGGAGAGCTTTATAGTTTAGTTTTACTCCAATTGTGGTGCTTTCCGAAACTCCATAAAGATTTACCACTACCAGCACTTTAGTTTGTTATCGAGTTCTACAGTATTGTGTTGTCACATGTACCACTTTTGCCTGTCAGCAACTCTTGCATTATTTTGGTCCATAGGGTAAAGGAATCGTAGTGTTGAGAAGTGCTTAGATTGAATTTTGAAGCATTAAGGCTGCAATGCACTTTCGGCTTGCCTAAATTTGACTTAAAATTCGATCTCACTGAATAACAAAGTTTGTAAAAATCTTAATTTATTATATAAATCATATTAATTGAATTTTTTTACCAGGTATAATTAACCAGGCTTAATTTATTCAAACCAGGCTTTTGGATTGAAAAACGATTTTTTTTTTATTTTTAAGAATGTTTCATAAATTAGACATTACAAATAAAAATATTTAAATAAAAATTAAATTTAATGATTAATAACTAAGTTTTCATTATCCGTTTTATATAATAAGGGGAATATTATTTGTTAAATTATCTATTAAATGTATTAAATACGAATTTTAATATCTCCTCAAACAATTCTTACTGTTAATATTTTATCATTGTTTACAAGCATAAAAAACTATTTATTAAATCAGTTTTCAAAGCACTCCTATTTAAACACACACAAATATCTGTGTAAATATTAGTAATTTGAAGTTATATTTAGTAAATATCCTGCGAGGAATCTGATTAGACCAGAAGTTTTATTAATGAAGATAGTTCATTACTTCATTTAAACCTTATTTTATTTTGCAAATAGTAAGGTGTGAGTCACTGTACCTTCTAATACTGTGGGTAGAACTTTCCATTAATACCAAAAAAAGCTTAAAAAATTTCCAAGGAGTGAATAAAATTATTTTTGATTTAAATCAATGATTACTTTGTAAAATTCAGTGATTTAAATAATGATTTATATAAAAGGAATGTGTAGAATAGAGGGCGAGCAATACTTTCCCCAATTTTGTACATGAACTCATAAATAGCACTTTTTACTGCAAAATATTTCAGAAAAATAACTACATATTCAGACCTAATAAATGATTGGTTTTGGAGCGCTACGGTCTACTTTTTGCAACACGAGGGCTAATGAGACCGGGACCTACTGCTTAAAGCCGATTCTGAAAGCTTACGAACATCCATGCCATAGTGGGATTCGAACCCACGAACTCCGTAAAAGTATGCCAACAGCACGCGGTGTTCCCAGGTGGTCACCCTCCCAAGTACTGACCGCGCCCGATGCTGCTTGACTTCGGTGATCGGACGAGAATGGGTACTTTCAGCATGGTATGGCCGTTGACCCTAATAAATGAGTACAAATAAATTTTGATTAAATTAAACGACTTGATCTAGAGTAGTAACTGATTTCACAATTTTCATAGGGTTATAAACTTTACGATTAAAAAATGAACTTAAATATTTAGAAGAGAAGTATGAGACTGCTTAATTCGCTGCCAAACCCATAGTCATATATGCCTAACGTGACCAGGCGTTCCGTTTTGAACGGGACTGTCCCTTTTTACAATTACGAGTCCCGGTTTCCCCGAAATGAACGGTGGGACGCAAAATTGTCCCATTTTCAGAAACCTCGTGAAAATTTGAGTAGCTGACGACCGGCCACCACCCTGCTTTTCTATTTTAATTGAATATATTTTATGTTTGCCTGCCACAAATGCTCTCGTAGAGAAAGAGTATTTTCTATTATGAACAAATTGTGGACATCTGAGAAAACCCAGTTACAAATTTCAGTTGTAAAGGCGATGTTGATAATTAAGGTGAACATAAAAAAAAGCGTGACGAGTTTCATTCTTACTTGAAATCGTCAACAGCTATATTAAAAGAACTTTGTTCTTCTGATAAATATAAATATAACTAAACATTTCGGGTACTTATATTTTGTGATTCGTAACTTTTAAACCAAATAACTTTTTCTGAATAAATAACTTTAAAAAAGTGTTGTTTTTTTCATTGACTACTTATGATTTGACCTAAATAAACCAATGTCCCGTTTTGAGTCAAAAAATAAATGGTCACGTTATATATGCCTTTCCCAGTATGCCTTTCCAAGCGTTGTGGCGTGATAGGGAGCGAATGTGTTACATTTTTATTCATTTCGAAGTGTTTACAATTAAAGCAATACCAATCTGAGTAGAAAATTAATTACTGATATGTTGCTCTAGTGTTTAAATAACGGAAACAGTTATATATCCTTTTTTCCTTCTCCACTTACAATTTTGTGGCCTAAACAAAAATCATAAACTATCAGTAATAAAATATTTAAAGCTGTATACAAAGTTTTTATACATGTGGGGAGGTGTTGGTCTGATACTCCCACGAAGCTGTGCAGCAGGTAATAAAAATTCAGAGCTTAAAACGAACAAGCATTTTATTACGGAAAAAAAAAACAACAGATCAAACTTTAACACATCTCGTTATATACACAACCCATTAGACTGCAAGAGAATAAAATGAATTCTTCTGTCGCCGTTGCCACAACATTTATTCTACAAAAGATAAATGAATAATTAACGACAACAGTTTGCATAAAAAACTTGAAATTAGGATTAAAGTTAAGTTAGGATTAAAGTTAATCGGAGTGCATCTTTGTCGGCACCACATACATAATTGTGGTCTGTAAAGCTCTCAGATTGCCCTATGTGAGAAACCTCGCATATTTGGTTATGATATATATATATAGATAAAGAATGAAATTTTGGGAGCACCGTAAACTGCAGTGAAGCCCTTCTTTGAATGAAGACAATACGCAAAATTTAATTCTGATATCTCCTGATACAAAATTAAAAAAAAAGTATAATGTTATAAATGTATAAGAACGTGGTTTCCACATTACAACTTTTCTTCTTATAATTCTACTAACATATAGCTTCTCATATGTCAGGATCAGTAAAATTTTCAATTTTCATAAATGTAAAGTACCCTATGAGGCAGATAAAAGTATGATTTGTTTTTTGGCTGAGAATTATCTGGTATACACTCAATAATTTGTTTATCTTCATACTCCTCTGAAGTCTCCCGATAGTGTGAATGCGGTTTAGAACCATGTTGAATTCATTTAAAAAAATAATTCAAAGTTTTCTTAGCTACGTCGAAATTAAGTTCTTCCCAATTTGTTTTTGCCAGAGTAATTAATGGAAGTAAAACAATGAAACTATCATTTCCACTACACACTGGAGGTCGATAGAATTTGTTGCTAATACCGGTGATAAAATTTTCCTCGCAACAAAAAATAATCGAGGATTAAATTTAAAATTATCACATATGTACCTAATCTATTATTTATGCCAAATACAAAAGAAAATTATTTACGTAATATCTAAGATCAGTGATAAAACGTATGAAAATAATGCAGACGATATTTAAATAATTTAAAATAAGAAATGATTTCATGAATGTTAAAAAATGTTATTTTTATCTCTTTATTATGTGATAAATTGATAAATTTAATCGCCTGCTCTTAACCAGGGAAAATAGAGCTTGAAATAATGGTATTAAATGCTAGAAAAGGGGTGGATTTCGAACGTTGCTAACACTAACTCATCAAGAATCCAATGTGGATGCCTCTATCCATTCTAAATCCAATCGCTTCATAAATTCGAGGACAGACGGACAGATAATTTAGGCTATTATTATATAGGGGATTGCACATGCAAACCCTGTTTCCTGTTTCCATTCCAATTTAGATTGAATTAAATATTCACATAAACAACAATTTTAGGCTTAACTTTTAGACGCCAGTGAAACTTAGAAAGTCACAGAGTTAGAGTAAGGTGTCTGACATGCTTGTGGTTTTTTGTACCCAGTTCAGGATAATCACGATTCCTGATTTAAAGATCACTTCAATGGAAAATAGAAACCCATCCATTGACCCTGTCGCCAACTTATAATTTAATTCTAGCTGGAAGAAACATCCCAGGCTCGGTGAGAAAAAAACATCTTTATTTTATCTCTGCGTAATCTCTGAAAAAGATTCCTTAAAGTGAAAACTGTCTTCATATAGGCATCAATCAGGTGTCATTATAAAAAGCATCGGAATTGACCTACAGGTGTTTTTTTATGAATTGCGTCACGAAATTCCTTTTCAATGTGTAGCCGGCCATTAAAAAAAAGGGTTTGGCCATCTTATCTGAAATCCTCTTCCATCATTTCCAAAGATGGATTCGGGAGAAGTTTTTAGCCGTTTCTTGAGTTATTGTTTTCTACATTCTTAATCTATAGTAATATGTTATACTTCATATGTTCCGTCTGTGTATCTAGTTTACGTTATTTAACTTTAAAGAGCCGAATTAACTATTGCAACCAATATATACTAGATATATCACTAGATATATCATCAACTAATATCACTAATATATACTAGATGTCCAGCCTTCAGTGTGGGTAATTAAGTTTGTGTATCTAATTTATGTTATTTAACTTTAAAGAGTCGAATTAACTATTGCAACCAATATATACTAGATATATCACTAGATATATCATCAACTAATATCACTAATATATACTAGACGCCCAGCCTTCAGTGTGGGTGATTAAGTTTGTGTATCTAGTTTACATTATTTAATTTTAAAGAGCTCAATTAATTGTTGAAAGTCATATATACTAGATATATCACTAGATATATCATCAACTAATATTACTAATATGTACTAGATGCCCAGCCTCCAGTGAGTTCAATCAAGGTTCTCAAATAAAGGTTATGTTCATTTCAAAATTCCAATTAGGTTTTTAATCAAAAGTATAGGACTTTTTAAACTTTGAGGAACCCTTTGAGCTTATCAATTTCTTAAAGGAACCTTTTGATAAAAAAAAAAAAAAAACAGGCTATGAAAGTTTTATCCTACTTATATTTACAAAATTATTTTTGCATCTTCATTTTATTACAATAGAAACATCGTAACACATTGTGTGCGGGTACATTTCGCAGCGCAATTGTACAGGAAGCGGGAGTTTTGAGCCTAAATTTAGTTATTCAGTTAAATCTCATTAGATCGAAAATTATTTAATTTTTAAACCAACTTTTCGTATTTTATATTGAAATATATAAACAAATATATATATAGACAAATAAACAAAC
Source organism: Pardosa pseudoannulata (assembly GCA_032207245.1). Classification (NCBI taxonomy): domain Eukaryota; kingdom Metazoa; phylum Arthropoda; class Arachnida; order Araneae; family Lycosidae; genus Pardosa; species Pardosa pseudoannulata. The sequence continues at coordinate 89,186,405 of CM063506.1, forward strand.
ACATATATATAAATACAAATATATATATAATATATAAATATACATATATAATATAATTTTCGCAAGGATAAATAAAAAGTTAATTTTAAATCTAAATTGAATTTTTCAATCAACCTTCCCGTTCTGTGGTTCTGCATCGACTGATGTAAAAACTAGTTTTTATTTATCTAAATTTTTCCAGAATCTATGTAGTAGACAAGAACATTCGGCTTCGTTTTCCTGTATATACCGTTATTTTTGTACCCACAAACAAACCATGTTGTTACACTAACCCATACTAGTACGTGACCTGCGCTCAAGTATCAATCGTCAGAAAACGTACTAGTACGTGTGCTGCATACAACGTGTTGATAAGATATTGAATGGAGAAGTAAATAATGGTGTTTTGAAAATGAATCCCTTATATAATAATAGCCTAAGTTATCTGTCCGTCTGTCCTCCAATTTATGAAGCGGTTGGACCTGGAATGGATAGAGGCATCCATTCAAAGAGAATAAAGTTTATCTTCTCCTAAACTATCGATCCGATTCTAAAATAAATTTGTATAAATATGCTTCATATCACAGCAAAAAATACTGTCGTCTTTAAAACGTTCGAAATCCAACCTTTCCTCCCTTTTCGAGAGTTTAATGTCATTATTTCGAGCCCTATTTTCCCCGGTTAAGAGCAGCCGATTAAATTTATCCATTTATCACTTAATAAATAGGTAAAAATAACAATTTTTCTAGCATTGTGACGTCATTCCTTTAAACATCTCATTTAATCATTTCATATTTTAAACTATTTAAATATCGTCTACACTATTTTAGTATCTTTTATCACTGAACTTAGATATTACGTAAATGATTTTCTTTTATATTTGGCTTAAATAATAGATTAGGTACATGTGTGATAATTTTAAATTGAATCATCGATTATTTTTTGTTGCAATGAAAATTTTATCACTGGTATTAACAATAAATTCTTTTCATATAAGTCTAGGAGTCTAACTTTTAATTTATATATTTGGAAATTAAGAAGTTTGTTCTTTTGTGTGTTTGTTTATTATACATAACCACACGGTTTGAGTAAACGAATTCAATGTGATTCTAAACTGCATTACAGGATCGGGAGACTCTAGAGGAGTATGACGATAAATAAATTATTGAGAGTGAACCAGATAATTCTCAGTCAAAAAACAAACCATTTTTTATATGCCTCATTGGGTACTTAACAGTTCTGGAATCTTAAAAATTTTACTAATCCCGTCATATGATGGGCTATATTCTAGTCTGCATCTATATTATAATTTATATGATATTTGCATCCAACTGTCATTGTGTAACTCTTTCCTTATATATTAAAAGTGTGCAATGCTTAAAAAAATTAGATATAACAAACCATTAATGGTTCACTATGGCTGATTTTTAATAATTTGGAGCTGTTATGTTTGTAAACTGTTAAGAGATTAATTGCCCATAAATATAAATGTCCGGTTTTCAAGTCGTTTTCTTTAAGTAAGAGTATATAATTCCATTACGATGGCGCACTGTGCATTAATTGAAGTCGACAGAAAAAGCAAGAAATACAATGTTTGGATGGATTGTATTTGTGTTTTAGTAAATGTTGCCAATAGTCTAGGAGTCTATTTCACGAACTAATAAATATCTGGCTTTTAATTTATATATTTGGAAATTAAGAAGTTTGTTTCTTTTGTGTGTTTGTTTATTATACATAACCACACGGTTTGACTAAATGAATTCAATGTGATTCTAAACTGCATTACAGGATCGGGAGACTCTAGAGGAGTATGATGATAAATAAATTATTGAGAGTGAACCAGATAATTCTCAGTCAAAAAAACAAACCATTTTTTACATGTCTTATTGGGTACTTAAGAGTTCTGGAATATTAAAAATTTTACTAATCCCGTGTTATGATGGGTCTATATACTAGTTCTATGAATAAAAAACAAAAGCGACAATTTGGTTTGGTTTAGTTGCACAGGATATATGCTGCAATCCATTGAGTCGGCTTTATCCAAAATGATTCAGATGTGCAAGCCTCTTCGTAAACAGACAAGGAGAGACCAAAAGAACGGAGACTAATAAAGGAATTAATGTGTTTTGATTAATTTATTTGAATTAATGATCAATGTATTGAATTACTGTATTTGCCTTTTACGAAATTTAAAATTTAATTTTTCAATACTTCTCCGACTCCGGTGTAGTTCCCTCTGGTCCAGAGTTGGAAAACTTGGGCCCTTATTCAATCAAGTTGTAATTCTGAGAGGTCGTTATTTGACATAACATATTGGTCCAAAATAATATTCATGAAGTATTGATTTAGATGAAATCTTTGTCTAACAATAAATTTTTTAAAAGAATTATTTAAATGTTAGCCGGTCAAAGGAAATTTTATTTTTTCCCATAGGTGAACATTCAGCTAGATTAATCGAATATGTCAGGTACACATCACCCTTACGTAGTGGATAGTGTTGTCAAATGAAACACCTTGGTTTGTTCACTCATACACAAAATGCTAGTCAAAAGTACGTGTCTTAATCTAACCTTTGGCCAGGCCGACTTCTCAACTCCATAAAATAGTCAGCTTCTAATTGGGTAAGGGAAATTTATCCCAACGAATTTAATAATACAAGTTCTTACTTAAGCGGCTCATTTTAACTTGTTTGTTGCTTGAGAAGTCGATCTGCGTAATGAGGGGTGCAAAACAACTTCGTTTTATTAGGTTCTGTTCGTGCCTGGTTCTGGGTTAGACTAAGTTTTAGTAAGGTCAAATGTATTCATTTTTGTAATCGTTTTCAATGTTTTTCTTTTACTAGTAGTAATATTGTTTAACAGTTTAAGTTACCAGTTTAAAGGATTCTATACCATGTTTATTTGCCTTAAACCTTTTCTTTGTATGTTTTAAGTAAATTAAACGTTAGTTTTATTTTTAAAAGTCTGTTTATGTTCATTTACATTTAAAACACATTGCTGATACTCTGCAACGATAACTTTTACAATTCCATTTTTTACAATTTAAGACTGTTTAAGAAGTCTGTTTAATTTTTAGTTTGACTAAATTAGATTGACTATCAGGTAGAAGCAAAAAGTTGACCACAGTGTTTTCAATAAAACCAAAATGCACTTCTAATTTATAAAATAACTATTTTTATAGTTTAATTATATTAACCAATTGCACAATGGCGTTCATTTCAGACGAAATCACATCAAATCAAGGAAGGTTATTTGGGACAAAAAGCAATGAATACCAGGGCTGTAACTAGGGCGTGGCAAAGGTGGCATCTGCCACGGGCGCATCAGTATTAGGGGCGCTGCACCTAAAGAAAAGGAGATCCGAAATAGAACAGTTCGCCCCGAGTAGAAATAAGGAAAAGCTGAAAAATAGTTTTTTTTTCTATTATAAAATCAAATGTGTTTATAAATGATTTTTTAAATGAATAATCTTATTTTTTAAAATGCTTCTAGAGACTAAACTTGTTATATATTCTTACAAAATGTTTACCAAACACTCGTAATATGCCTTATTACAAATCCGGGCATTCGCTTTAAATTTTAAAGTTATTAAAACTGAATTCAAATTTCGAAATTTCCCAATTTTCTATGAAAATTCAATGTTTAAATAAAAAAATATTCCCCCCCCAAAAAAAGTGTTCAGTTTATTAGAAAAATAATACTTACAAAGAATTAAAAAAATATTTTTAAGTATTAATAAGGTAAAAGTAGAAGAAAAATTAAAAAAAATAATGTCCTAGGAACATTTTAGAATTAAAAAATATTTTGCGAGTTTATTATGAATATATGATAGAAAAAATTATGTTTACATATTTTCTCACTATAAAATGCGGTAGGGGCGCAGACCAGTTTTTTTGCCAAGGGCGCTAAAGTACATAGTTATGGCTCTGATGAATACTACAAAAAAGAATAGGATTAAAATTCTCTACATTTTTTACTTCAGCTGTATTTTCAAAGATTTTGGCCAGCACAAAAGTATATCATGTTTACATATTTTCTCACTATAAAATGCGGTAGGGGCGCAGACCAGTTTTTTTGCCAAGGGCGCTAAAGTACATAGTTATGGCTCTGATGAATACTACAAAAAAGAATAGGATTAAAATTCTCTACATTTTTTACTTCAGCTGTATTTTCAAAGATTTTGGCCAGCACAAAAGTATATCATGTTTACATATTTTCTCACTATATTTGGCGGTAGGGGCGCAGACCAGTTTTTTGCCAAGGGCGCTAAAGTACATAGTTATGGCTCTGATGAATACTACAAAAAAGAATAGGATTAAAATTCTCTACATTTTTTACTTCAGCTGTATTTTCAAAGATTTTGGCCAGCACAAAAGTATATCATGTTTACATATTTTCTCACTATATATGGCGGTAGGGGCGCAGACCAGTTTTTTTGCCAAGGGCGCTAAAGTACATAGTTATGGCTCTGATGAATACTACAAAAAAGAATAGGATTAAAATTCTCTACATTTTTTACTTCAGCTGTATTTTCAAAGATTTTGGCCAGCACAAAAGTATATTTATGAACATTTATGAACTAAAAGTAATTGCTTTCAAACAACAGCTTGTATTTCTACTAAGTTAAACTTTAATAAGTACTTACTTAGTAAGCACTAATTACACTTTGAGAAAATATATTAAGAGCTCATGAAATAGCTATATGTATTGAAATCTACGCACTTTCTCTAGGAGAAAGCATAAACGTACTAATTTTAGTTCCGACTGATAAGTAATACGCTAATTTGCACTTTTTCTGTTTTCGCAACATCGTCTATCAGTAACAACATCGCTTTCGTAATCAGCTTTAATCACTTCCTTATAATTTTACCCACACAGTAATTTAACAGTTTATAATTGAGAAACCCACACATAAAATACCAACTAGCGAATCAGAGATAAAAAAGAAACCGCTACAAATTGGAGCCAAAAATGAAATCCAAGATCTA
>CM063506.1:89196370-89226370 GCA_032207245.1 Pardosa pseudoannulata
TATTGGCAGTTGATCGACACATCCAGTTCTCTGAAATTGCTGGAGGAGGAGAAACCAAGATTTTTTCGGAAGTGAAGACCAAGTGAACTATTAGTTCAGTTAACCCTTAATTTGGCTAAGTCTGGCTGCTACACCTGACATGTATATTTATAACTACTATATAACATAATTGTCAGTGTCCGTCACAGCGGACATTAATTATTTCAAAAATGGAAAATGATATATTTTTTTTTTGTTTATTTTACAGAGATCCTAATGTCTATACAGACATGGAAAAATAACAGAAATTAAAAAATATTTGAAAAAATATCTTGTCAAATTAAGGGTTAACTTTTATTGTCGACGTGATATGTTCGTTAGTCATCAGGCTGAATAATTCCTCCTCTGACATTTTTTTAATGAAACAATCAGCTATCCTGATAGCCTATAGGCTTTACTAATTATATATTAACAACATTATATATCTCTAAATTTTGTTTTTACTCACACTTTCATTAAATTCGAAGCAACCCAGAGGGTAGAGTTCTTCAATTATTATGTTGGTGTCACACTACGTTACACAAGTGTTAATCTTAACCCCTTCCGGTATGATTTAATAATGAAAAACTGTGCATGAAATAACCATTTAATTTTTATTTAAAAAACTTGTTTCATTTTACAATTCTTACATATTCTTAATTAAAATCCACTTTTTACATAGTGTTAAATAATATCAGAAACAGTAAAATTAAGAAAATATCAAAGCAAAACATGAATAAGGTATACAGATAATAGTCTTCAAGCTAGTGGTACTTTTCAAAACAAAGTGCAAAGGAATTCTTAATTGTTTACACCGCCAAGTAGTCTCACTTTTAATTTGATTCTTGTAACATACACGGCATTTCTTAGTAGGTTTTCTTTTATTCTGACTCATTAATTTAGCAATGACTTGTACCAAGTAAACAATATGCAATAGTGACTTGTGATTTTCACAAGTGATAAAAGTGTTGCCAAATTCAGTACACTAGAAATTTTAAACTAAATTAATTATCATATTTAACAGTAACTTTAATCGCATGACGAGTGTAGCTCGTCATTGTGCGGTATGGAATGAAAAACTAATGATGAGCTAGACTCGTCATTTTACCGGAAGGGGTTAAAAAGTCGCATATAGCGCTATCTCTCTGCTACCGTCCATGCTTTCCTATGAGATTCCAGTGACGTATCCAGAAGACAGTCTTGGGGAAAAGATTCGAAAAAGAATTTTTTTTTGTAAATAAATACTTTTATTAATACTATATTCTAAAAAATTAAATGTTTTTATTAATTTTTACAACACAACCAGAATAGTCAAATATATAATTGCAAGATATATGGCTCCAACCTTAAGTCGATCACTATAAATAACGCAATTATCAACCAACCCAGAAAAACTAATAACTATAAAAACGAGTAATTGGAATTAAACATCACTTTTAAAGTGAAAATCCCGCAATTATACAGGTGTGTTTTTGAAAATATTTAATCAACTTTCTGAGCTAATACGTACTGGCGTTTCGGTTTATGAAAAGGTTGTATACATTTTCTATAATACCCAGGTTTCTTTTCAGCTGAAAATTACTGGCATTTGAAAAAGACAAATTTAGTAGATTTGATATACATTGTACATATAAGGCAGCAAATCAGTCTGGCTTGTATCCCATTAAATCGACCTCTCATTGACGCAGTAGCATCATAACTCCGTTTGCGAAGATAGGTTATATCTAAGCCAAATGTTATTTATAGCTTGTTACGTAGTCTGGGTAACAGCAATAAACTAGAGTAAAGACTCTTAAAGGTTGCAGCTTTTTAGATATATGATACAAAGACCAAACTGCTTTATTTTTACTTTGAACAGAGGGACAATTGCCTCCTTTGGCATCCCTGAATACGCCATTGCGTGATTTTGATTTCTAACGATTTTTACTTTTTCCTAAAGTTTATTCCTAAAGTTTCAGGGCACTATATATATACCTATGTAAATATATAAAGATATATTAAATGGGAACGGGGAAGGAAATCACCGAATTCTGCTATGCTGACAATCGGAAAACATGCCACATAAATCGGGAAATCTTCATAATTTAGAATTAATGCATAATTCAGTATTTTCTTGTATTTTCCAGAATGCCTAAGCAAAGTCCACAGCAACTGAAGGTATTGCATAGTAGCTTTCTAACAAGTTTAGCTACAAAATTTGAGCAACAAAGAATTCCAACTTACCCATCGTCTCCAGTTTTCAAAGAGACTCTGTGAACTTAACTCACCTTTTCTCACAACGAATAGTTCTTTCACGCCAATTCGTAAAATGTCAGAAAATAAATTTAGATTTAAGAGATAACGGACTCAGAAACATCTGTTTATTATAAATACGATTCCGCCCACACTTGCCCAGTGTTCGGAAAGAGGGCGTATAATTTCTTTGCAAACACCCTATGTAGAATGGTGAGTTACGAAATACTTTGAGTGTTAAAAAACTTCTTTTGTCACTAATATAATAAGAAAGTCTATTTTTACAACTTGTTGAAATACGATAAATTCTTTTAAAATAAATATCATACCCACATATTTTACGTTCATTAAAGCTGCTGCCCCCATTTAATACATGATAGGGTTACGAGTTTTTATTTTATTGGTTCGATTTTGGAAGAAAGATTGTGTATAATTTGTTTTGTTTGGAGCGGAACGCTCAGCTTTTGCAACAAGATGATTTGACCTGGAGCTACTATTTGTATCCTATAACAAATATTCTTGCAGCAGTGGGTTTCGAACTCAGTAAGGCAATCCGGGACCTGATCTAGCTGCTAAGACATTCCTGGTTAGCTGGTTCCTGACTTCTGGAGTATATAGCATGACACTGTAGTATATTCCCCTTACGCTTATTGAGAACTAAAGATGGCGAATGGAGAAGAAGTGATTTGACCTGGAGCTACTATTTGTATCCTTATAACAAATATTAACGCCAGCAATGGATTTTAAACTTAATAAGACTACCCGGGTATCAATCCGGGACCTGATCTAGCTGCCTAGATCTTCCTGGTTAGTTGGTTCCTGACTTCTGGAGTAGATAGCATGCTACTGTAGCATATCCCTTACGCTTATTGTGAGCTAAAGATGGTGAATGGGGAAGAAGTAATTTGACCTGGAGCTACTATTTGTATCCTATAACAAATATTACTGCCAGCAATGGATTTTAAACTCAATAAAACAATCCGGGACTTGATTTAGCTGCTAAGACCTTCCTGGTTAGTTGGTTCCCGACTTCCGGAGTAGATAGCATGCCATTGCAGTAAACGACCTTACGCTTATTGTGAGCTAGAGATGGTAGTAATGGGGATGGGAGCCTGCGCTTATAAAAAAAGTTATACTTATTGTCTGCTATATAGTTCAAAATTTCACTGTAATGGTAGAAGCAAGTCTGATGCTTAGAACAACATATATCCGTCCTATTGAGATCGCTACACAACTGCAAGCTCCGGAAACAGTCAGCTTATATATAATCACTAATTTCATTTGGTCAGAAAAAGGTGCTCATTGAAAACAGTCATGAGTAGTGAAGCATTTATTACACTCTGAGGAATTTAGGCAATATTATCTTTCAACGAATGTAGTATTTGACAGTTAGCTGGTCGACTATAATTTTATCAACCAGTAATATTTTTATACACATTCTATCTTTAGTTTCATCCTGTCATCCAGTCACAAATAAATACAGAGTTACTACAAAAGATTAATTCATTTGCCAAACTGTATTTACTCAAAAGTATTATATTAAAAATGTGAGTAATATATCAAAATAACCGCAAACTCTTAAAATTTTCTAAACATTCAACAAATGGCTTATGTGCCCCTGGGTTTCAGGTGATAGTTAAACTTGTTTCACATATTTCGTCGGGTCATCCTCCCACTGATCATCACTGCAGTATTAATTCGTTCACTGAGATCTTCTAGTATGTTAGGTAATAAGGATACATAAACAAGGTCCTTTTTTGTGTAAGGAAGAAGTTGCTGGGCTGTGAATCGAGAGATCTGTGAAACCAAGGGAAAGAAACAAAATTATTCTGACCAACACATCCAATACAGCGATGCGTAAGTTCATATTTCATGTATGTGTTGACTGTGAACTTGGATGTTCTAATGAAGTGGGTAAGTCGTCCTGTTAGAGAATGTAGTCTCATTAATCCTCGTGTAGCAAAAAGGTAAACCGCAGAGCTCCAAACCAATTTGTCAGAAGACTTTTCCCCAGAATCATCAGCTAGCTTCGGAAACAACCATAACTGCAACATAGTAACTTAAACTAGTTGCCAAAACAAGGACATCTACAAAATACAATAGGGCAGAAAAACATTGCTATCCTCTCCGAAAACTTGTATTCTTGTCTAGTGGTGTAGTTCGGCTACTTTCTAAGAAGCACTATCATGGTACTGTAAAATCTCTTTTCTGACAATTAAATGCTCGATACTTTAATTAGGAATAAGAATTGTTTGCATTTAATATTTAAAAGAGGTAAAAGGAAATTATATAAAATTGGAAAGTGTTGGTGAGCAACATGTTCGTATATCTACAGCTTTTTCTCCACTGATACTTGCGGTTACGGTTAGTTACAGTTTCCTAACACTAGCCACAGTCTTCTCTCAAAAGAGAACTGGTCTATACCACCTGACACTTTGTCGTACAATTTAGGGGGTACCATTTAAAACTTACAGAGGACCGACTATTTCGAAAGTTTGGGGTTATTTTCATCTATTACTCATATCTGTATGTGTAATACTTTTTTATTTATAGCGTTTAGAAAATGTATGAATTTTTTTTATAGTAGACCTATATCAGACAACACAGTCGATGGTTTAAAAGTTTTTATTAACAGGGTTTTAAAAAAAATTACAAAAATAATGGCATTTGAGGTTTTTGCCAATTGCCAGTTTTCTCATGTAAATAGAAATGATGGTGGAAATTATATTTTCTTAAAATTATTATTTCAGTCTGTGCGATGAATTTCTAATGTATAAAGCTGTAGATTTTGGGGCTCCTATTTTTCGGGGGTGCCTCACTTGCCCGAGTGATAATCGGGGCACGGATGAAGCATTGAAACACATGCGCATAAGTCAACTACCATGACTCGGAGAAAAACAGCAGAACACTCGCTTCCGATGTATATCATCTTCACACTGTCTCCGCCTTGTATACATTTCTCTGTTCCCCCAGTAAAATGATGGATAGTGCTTCACCTCGGACTGAAAACTTCGTGCGAACCCCCTTTCCACCAACGGAAGGGAAGGTAGAGAGGGTGGTAGGAAGCAACGCGAAATTATCCCCGAGTCACGAAATAGTGGTGAATAGGCGGAAGACGGTTTGGTTCCCCCACCACGGAGGTCACGCGTGTAATTTAATTTGAGGGATTCCGCGACGGATGAAGATAACAACGGGCCGTAATGAGGAGGCAGGTCGGAATCTTTGCTTGGTCCTAACCCTGATTCTTGAGCCACACGACTGGCTCCTGCGGCTCATTTGGTATCGGGATGTCTGTATCAACCTGACAGTAAAATGGAATCTATGAAAGTGGATTCGGATGCATCAAATGTGCTGGTTGGACTTCATGGGCCCTAGCTCTGTAGTTAAGGCTGACTTTAGAGAGAGCAAATTTACGTTTGGAGAGACCAAAACACCATATCTACTATATCCACTCAGTCTTTAATGTAGCATAAAACTTTGAAAATATATAATTTATTAAAAAAAATTTATAAAATCTGTAGATAAAGGATATTTTGTACTGGAATTTGTAAAATTTTCATACTTTTCTAAACACTCTATACTAAATTTAACTATGACTTTTCTTGATATCCCATATTAATAAGGTAAAAACACACTAAATTTACCAAAAGTATCAAATATTAGTCTTATTGTAGCATAAAAATTTAAAAATATATAATTTATTAAAAAACATTTATAAAATTTGTAGAAAAAGGAAATTTTCTTCTGGAATTTGTAAAATTTTCATACTTTTCTAAACACTCTATACTAAATTTAACTCTGATTTTTCTTGATAGCCCATATTAATAAGGTAAAACACACTAAATTTACTAAAAGTATCAAATTTTAGTTTCATTGTAGCATAAAAATTTAAAAATATATAATTTATTAAAAAACATTTATAAAATTTGTAGAAAAAGGAAATTTTGTTCTGGAATTTGTAAAATTTTCATACTTTTCTAAACACTCTATACTAAATTTAACTATGACTTTTCTTGATATCCCATATTAATAAGGTAAAAACACACTAAATTTACCAAAAGTATCAAATATTAGTCTTATTGTAGCATAAAAATTTAAAAATATATAATTTATTAAAAAACATTTATAAAATTTGTAGAAAAAGGATATTTTGTACTGGAATTTGTAAAATTTTCATACTTTTCTAAACACTCTATACTAAATTTAACTATGACTTTTCTTGATATCCCATATTAATAAGGTAAAAACACACTAAATTTACTAAAAGTATCAAATTTTAGTTTCATTGTAGCATAAAATTTTGAAAATACATAATTTATTAAAAAACATTTATAACACTTGTAGAAAAAGGCAATTTTGTACAGGAATTTGTAAAATTATCATACTTTTCTAAACACTCTATACTAAATTTAACTATGACTTTTCTTGATATCCCATATTAATAAGGTAAAAACACACTAAATTTACTAAAAATTTTAAATATTAGTTTCATTGTTGCATAAAAATTTGAAAATATATAATTTATTTATAAAAAATTTTATAATTTTTGCAAAAATAGGCGATTTTACAAAATCGTATATTAAAAAAAAAATAATAATAAATTTATTTTTATAAATTTGTTTACAAATTTATCAAAATCTTATGCCTACGCTAGAAATTTTTATAATCAGCTTACTGAAATATATACTGAAGTTCTTTGATACCACATATTACTAAGATACCGATCCTTGCAATGAGCTACAATTTTTGTAACATTCTAAGAACTTGCGTCAATAGGTCAAATATCGTGGGAAAAGCAGAATTTTTCTTTAAAATTATCACATCTTTACATACAAGTATCTATAAAAACTGCATATTTACAGTTAGAGCTTAGCTTGTACTTCAAAGAGTAATCAATAATGTAAAAAACATTTCAAAAATTTAATTAAAACATCTTAAAAATATTGATAAGTTTTTTTGTGGACCAAAATAAGTGAATAACTAGTTTATGAGGAAACGTATTTAAAGAGAAAGCCAATTCAAGAAACCAAATAATGATATCATCTGTTGCCCAAATACAGATAAATGTATTAAGAAAAAATAATTATGTTTCCGAATAACAAAATAATGGTAGAAAAAATATATATTGAGAAAGTTTACTTTCCTTTTGAGCCGTGGTAGCTCAGTCAGCAAAGGCAAGGCTCTCGGAACTGGAGGGTTGGGGGTTTGGAGCCCGAGCCTGCCTAAGATCCACCGTGTTCTCTAAAGGTGACTGGAACATGTAAAATATGTTAGTGGTCACAATGTCCACCAAGTTTTCAATCAACCCGTTCAATCCCCCGTTTACATGTGCCAGTCATGTACCCTTCTTTTTACCCGGGTAAAGGGATTTTTCTTGGAGGGTCGGAGAAACCCGTTTACATGGTCAATTATTTCTACTCTCCATTTCGCTGGGATCGTCGCTAGAAGTCACGTAATCATACGGGACGGCAATCATCTGTAAGCGCAAAGGATGATGGGAAAGGAGAGTAAACTCTGCTTATACCCGGGTAGAAAGGTGGGTTCTTTCTACCCCTCAATTTTTTCCCTAGCTAGGGATAATTCTTAAAAGGGGAGTACAATTCGCGTATCTACCCTGCATTCTACGCTTCTTTTGGCACATGTAAACTGGGCTAATACCTCTGGGGTTGGCAGGCCAGGTCTATGGGTCTTCTGCTTGGACTCTGCTTCAAAATTACGAGGACCCTCTTGAGCATAAGTCGTACTTTCACCCTTGTGGAGCTCGTTATAAACGAAAGCGCACCTCTTTTCCTTAAAACGAGTACCCTCCGGCTCAATCGTGCTTAGTTTCTCTAAGTGGCATAAGTCAACAGCTTTTTCAACATAAATTATATTTTGTTTCTAATATTCTTTCAAACATATTGTACTTGCGTTATTATACCATATTGCCGATTGTTAACATATTGTACTAGCACTACTACTCTTATATAATTTGATTCACCTTAAATCTTTTTGAAGATTTGAATTATTATCTAGTAGGTCATGGCCGTAGCCAGAAATTATTTTCGGAGGGGGACCAAGGGTTTGGCTTGGTTTGGTTTGGAGTACTACGGTCTACTTTTTGCAACACGAGGGCTAATGAGACCGGGACCTACAGCTTAAAGCCGATTCCGAACGGCTACGAACATCCAAGCCACCGTGGGATTCGAACCCACGAACTCCGGTACCGAAGGCCAGCACCCTAACCAATCGTCCATGGGGGGACCAAGGGAGAAAGACATCTTTATTTGTGAATGCTACTTCAATTGATGAAAGGGAAAGCACTGTATTTCCGAAATACAGTGGTGTATTTCCGGCTAGCGGAAAGGGAAGACCTTTTATGGTCTGAGCGGTTTTTTTTTTTAAAGAGAATAACTGTTTTGTTCATGAACAGCTAGGCAGATAACACACACATACACAAACGTGGGACATTGTCTATCTACAAAATGGTCTATTAAAATTTCGGGGGGGGGGGACCAGTTCCCCAAATCCCCCCCCTGCCTACGGCCTTGTAGTAGGCCCTTCACAGCACTGTAGCCTGAAATTATATTCGGAGGTTGACCGAAAGGAAAAACACTGTTTTTTGTGAATGATACTTCAATAAAACTATAAGTTTTCTTATCCCATATATAATAATAGCCTAAAGTATTTGTCCTTCTGACGTCTGTCCTCGAATTTATGAACCGGTTGGACCTGGAATGGATAGAGGCATCCATATTGGATTCTTGATGAGTTAGGGTTAGCAAAATTCAAAGCAAGTCTTTAAAACTTTCAAAATCCACCCCTTCCCCCTTTTCGAGAGTTTAATGCCATTATTTCAAGCTCTATTTTCCCCGGTTAAGAGCAGGCGATTAAATTTATCAATTTATCACATAATAAATAGGTAAAAATAACATTTTTTTTCTAGCATTATGACGTCATTCCTTTAACCATCTCATTTAACCCTCCGAGTGGAACACACCGAGGAAAAAAAGTCTCTAAAAAAATACGCTAAAGTTTCATTGTGTCAGTGACCAAAGTGTTCTATGATTTTTTACTTCACCCTTTGTCGACCAGATTGGAATACGGGAAACCCACCCTCCTTACTGTCCCTTTATTTCCGGTTATAAATAGATATATAAATAGACATTACAGATTGTTAATTTTTAATCCGCATAAAGCTCGTCAAGTCTCGAAGATCATCCCATAAGAAATAATGGGTTCTAAAAGTACAAATAAAAATATTCTTTAAGAGAATGATTTATATCTTTTTTACGAAAGTCATCCAAGCTATTTAAGTGGTACAATTAGAGATACATCTGTTACCGCAAACGAAATACTTCGAAATAGAGATTTACAAAGCCATAAAAAGCTATCAGCGTCTTTGTACCTCAGAGAGTAGGTGTGCAGTTCCTAAACAATCGACCTGACCCTCCTACCTCAAAACTCCATAGGGGAAAACACTGGCAGAAATGTACATTACATCCATTTTCGGAACGTTTTTGGAAGTCCAAAATTGTACGAGACAACCGTTTTGAAGAGATCATCGGTTTGGCGGAATTGTACGTGCGAACCGCTTAGAGGGTTAATCATTTCTTATTTTAAATTATTTAAACATTGTCTGCGTGATTTTCACACGTTTTGTCACTGAAGTTAGATATTACTTAAATAATTTTCTATATTTGGATTAAATAATAGACTAGGTACATATGTGATAATTTTAAATTGAATCATCGATTATTTTTTATTGCAATGAAATTTTTATCACTGGTAATAACCACAAATTCTTTTCATAAAAGTCTAGGAGTCTGTTTCAAGGAATAATAAATATCTAGCGTTTAAGTTATATATCTTTGAAAATTAAGAAGTTTGTTCGTTTGTGTTCGTTTTTTATACATAACCACACGATTTGACTAAATGAATTCAATGTGATTCTAAACTGCATTCACAGTGCCGGGAGACTTTAGAGGAGTATGAAGAAAAAGAAATTATTGAGCGTGTATTAGATAATAATCAGCCAAAAAATAAACCATTTTTTACCTGCCTCATAGGGTACTTTACAATTCTGGAAAATTAAAAATTTTACTAATCCCGTCATATGACGGGCTATATACTAGTATATGTATATCCCTAATAAAAATCATAATATAATGGGGTTTTAAAATATCAAAATGATTAAAAAATAATATAATGAACAAATTAAAAATTTTACTTATCCTGTCATATGACGGGTTATATACTAGTATACTAGTATATGTATATCCCTAATAAATATCATAATATAATGGTGTTTTAAAATATCAAAATTATTAAAAAATAATATAATGAACAAAAAAAATAATATAATGAGTAAATCAGTAGCAAATAGCAGGTAAACCTGAAGTAGCAGGTAAATTGCTACCTTTGGTCTCCGATCGTAACCCAAAAGTTTAAAGAAAACTACAATTTTGCTATAATATACATTTAAATTTTGAATTTTTTCCGCCAGACGTACAAGAATCATTGTGTTCACCAGCACCGTAGCCAGAAATTATATTCGGAGGAGGACCAAGGGGAAATACATTGTTTTTTGTGACCGATACTTCAGTAAAACTACAAGTTTTCTTATGTATGTATACCCTTAATGAGTATCAAAATACAATGGGGTTTTAAACTATCAAAATGATCAACAAATGATATAATGAACAAATTTAAAGTCTAAAATGAGTGATGAAGTAACTACACAATCAATTTAATAGTAAAATTTACATTGAAAGCTATATATGGTATTCAGTTCTAATTTAACAAAACAGAAGTATAACCAACAAAAAGAATAATTTTGAAAGAAAATGAACATGTCCAAATATTTTATCTGTATATTATGAAATATGTTCGCTTTGAAAGTTTGTAAAAAATTTTCTGAATTTCTTCCGATTATGCATCAATATTGTGTTGCTTTGCTAAAAGTGCTATCAATCTGCTCTTACTGGTCGAATACAATTTGCACCTTCTGTTTAATTCAACGTCACTAAACACACTATTGTCTATGCACAGTTAAGCAGATGACACAACCACACACATGGTCCATTCTCTTTTCCTGAAAGGGTCTTTTTAGAATTTCGGAGGGAGACCTGTCCACCTAAATCCCTCCCCCCTTGCCTATGGCTTGGTTCTTCATATTTTGATTAGCTATAACAATGTGCATGTTTGAAGCAGACTTTCTTTCAAGCATTAAAATTTTTTTTTAAAGAAATCAGATTGAAAAAAATAAAGTTAAAATAACACCGTTTCATTTAGTATTTTCTTTAGTATTGTCTGAGCAGGGCCGTAACGAGGTTCTTTGTCGCTTGTGGCAAAAAACTGGTCTGCCCCTCAACCACGAAATATAGTGAGAAAATATATAAACATGTTTTTTTTTCTGTATCATATATTCAGAAGATTTGGTTTGGCTTGGAGTGCTACTGTCTACTTTTTGCAACACGAGGGCTAATGAGACCGGGACCTACAGCTTAAAGCCGATTCCGAACGGCTACGGACATCCATGCCACTGTGGGATTCGAACCCACGAACTCCGGTACCGGAGGCCAGCACTCTAACCAATCGGCCATCGTTCGGCATATTCAGAAGAAACTCACAAAATATTTTGTTAATTCTTAAAATGTTCCTAGTATAATAATTTTTAATTTTTCTTCTATTTTTACCTTATTTATACTTAAAAGTATTTTTGAACACTCTGGGGGTGTTATTTTGCAGATAAACGGAATATTTTATTTGAAAGGAATATTTTTTATTTGTGCGTTAAATTTTATTAAAAAAGACGAATTTCTAAATTTAAATATATTTTAGTAACTTTAATAAATTCATAATTTAGAACGAACTTCCGGATTTATATTAAGGTATATTAGAAGTGTTTGATAAACATTTTGTAAGAATTTATAACAAGTTTAGTCTCTAGAAGCATTTTAGAAAATAAGAAAATGCTTGAAAAGATAATTTTTTAAACACGTTGGATTTTATAAATAAAATCTAATTTTATAATAAAGAAAATATTTTTTAACTTTTCCCTATTTCCACTCGGAAAGAATAGTTTTCTTTCGGACCCCATTTTCATCACGGTGCGGCTCCCCTATGACTGATGCGGCCTTGGCAAATGCCACCTTTGCCACACCCTAGTTACGGCATTGAGTCTGAGGTTAATATTTCCCTAAAACTCTGTCCAGAATGATAGTCAATCTAATTTAGTCAAACTAAAAATTAAACAGACTTCTTAAACAGTCTTAAATTGTAAAAAATGGAATTGTAAAAGTTATCGTTGCAGAGTATCAGCAATGTGTTTTAAATGTAAATGAACATAAACAAACTTTTAAAAATAAAACTAACGTTTAATTTACTTAAAACATACAAAGAAAAGGTTTAAGGCAAATAAACATAGTATAGAATCCTTTAAACTGATAACTTAAACTGTTAAACAATATTACTACTAGTAAAAGAGAAACATTGAAAACGATTACAAAAATGAATACATTTGACCTTACTAAAACTTAGGCTAACCCAGAACCAGGCACGAGCAGAACCTCATAAAGCAAAGTTGTTTTGCACCCCTCATTACGCAGATCGACTTCTCAAGCAACAAACAAGTTAAAAAGAGTCGCTTAAGTAAGAACTTGTATTATTAAATTCGTTGGGATAAATTTCCTTTACCCAATTAGAAGCTGACTATTTTATGGAGTGGAGAAGTCTGCCTGGCCGAAGGTTAGATTAAGACACGTACTTTTGACTAGTATTTTGTGTATGAGTGAACAAACCAAGGTGTTTCATTTGACAACACAAAAAAGAAATTTTATAAAGCGAAATTAGTTTAGGCACTTTTAATACAGCAAAATAAAGGCATTGTATAAATTACTATATAAATAAGTACGTTTGATGCTTACTTTCTCTGGAATATTTTTTAAAAGTTAAACGGAGAAAGATAAGTTTCAAGGATGCCATTTAATTTAGTATTTCTCATAAAATGTCTCTGAGGTTAACGTTTCTCCGAAACACTGCCCAAAAAAGAAATTTTGTAAATCGAACTTAGTTTCACACAGTCGAAAAAAAAAGAGGCTATTAAACAATTTAATAAACATGTCATACTTTCTCGGTTGGGTAATCAGATATAGCACGATCTCGAATTATTCGTAAACAGAGATTATCAATCACACCGAAACATCATCGAGTCTGAAAAACAAAATCTTCTTTATTCTCCTAGTGGTAACCGCAAAAGATTCCTCATTTCGGGGTCAGTCAAGGTCACGGTTGGTGCCTTCGCGACCCGACCAACACTGGATGAATCCGCTTGTTTGAGAAAAGGAAATGTGTCTCGTTGTTCCTTTTATTTAAAATATTAGCCCCCACTTTTTCTGTTTTGGGATTTGAAGGGAGATTCTTCACATTGAGATATGTTGTTTGTAGGTTATGTTTTGTTACAGATCTTTACAGGACAGACTGTAGCGGATTTGTGCCCTGAAAAGAAATGTAACATGTAGTGGCCCTCTCCTCAAAATGATTACTTAAATTCATATTGATCATTGATTACTTAAATTCATCATTTATATTGAGATATTTTGCTTGTAGGTTCTTTGTTGGTACACATCTTCACAGAACAGACTCTAGCAGTTTTACCGTCCCAGATTAAAATGTAAGAGGCCGTGCCACTCTCTTTAAAATGATTATTTAAATTCACATTCTTTATATTGACATATTTTGCTTGTAGGTTCTTTGTTGGTGCACATCTTCACAGAACATACTCTAGCAGTTTTACCACTCCAAATTAAAATGTAAGAGGCCGATCCACTCTCTTTAAAATGATTATTTAAATTCAAATTCTTTATATTGACATATTTTGCTTGTAGGTTCTTTGTTGGTACACATCTTCACAGAACAGACTCTAGTAGTTTTACCGCCCAGTACAAAAATGTAAAATGCCGTCGTACTCTTCTCAAAATGATCATTACTATTGACATTCTATACATTGAAATATGCTATTTGAAGGTTCTTTGTAGGCACAGGTCTCTATAGAACAGACTCTAGTAATTTTGCCGCCATGGACAAAAATGTAAAATGCTCCCCCCCCACGCGCTCTTCAAAATGATTTAGAGAGAAAAATTGCTTGTAGATACAAACCTGTGAAATTTGAATACATAAACAAAAGTATTGTGGTTCAAAAAATAGATAATAAATATGTAAGTCCCGAACTGTTAGTTTAGCTAGATACAATCTTTATATCTGTACGAAATCACTTCGTAATAATAAAAAAATGCAGATTTTTAAAAAAGAATTATTCAAGATTTGCTTACTTTTCAGTTTATATATGGATCAATGTGTGCTATATCCGAGGTACAAGAGTTTAGTCATGCATTTTTCATTTATCATTAACAATTCTTTTGGTTGATTTTGTTTATTACAGCTGAACAATGAGTCATACATCAAAGGCTTCAAATTACTCACTTTCCTTTCTCTCAACAAATTTCATACATATCAAAACAAATTAATCTTAAAGATTTTTCTTTGTAGATAATATCTGTCAAAATAAGAACTCCTACGAGGTACAATGTAAGAGAAGCAAAGATACCTAATCGTCATTTCCAATTAAGAAGCTTGTTGCCGAGTTACCCGGGTAGGGCTATTTTCTTACAAACACTCTCTTAGGTCCCGTAAAATCTTCTTTTTGCCAATTAAATGTTCAGTATTTTATTAGATATGATTACATATTATTTTATTACAACATTTGACATTTAGAAGAATATAAGTAAAAAATTATGTACAATTGAAAAGAGATGGTGAAAGAAATACTCGTATGCTTATAGTTTTTCTCCACTGGCATTGCCCGTTGCGGTTACAGTTAGTTGTGGTTTCTTGATAACATCATGGCCGTATTAATCATAAAACAAAATATCTTAGTTTCAATATAGCAGACGTCCCCTAAAGATTCAAAAGAATAAGTACATGAATAAGCATGAGAAAATCTTAACGAATTTGCATTCTTCCTGAGCTTACTCTTTTCCTTCTCGTACCATAAAAATGAAGCTCAGAATTCCTGCCTGATCGTATTCCTCCAGCTCGGGATCTACATTTCCTGTACGATGTTGCACCCTTGTTTATTGTCTGAAATATGAAGAGACAGTTTTGAAAAAAAAAATCTTTTTTAAGATTTCCGTATGTCTTTGAGAGAAGGAAGGATTGCTTTTAGACACCGTTGTTTATTTTTCCAACTTTTTTTATTCCTCTCTTAAATGGTTTCAGTTACATTTTAAGCTGTTAGACAGTGTTATTCTCATTGTTCTTATCTCTTTAAGTCTAAATTAGTTCCCTAATGCTGGCTGATAATAAGTAATTGGTTATGGTGCAAATGAAAGTTGCAAAATCATCAATTTCTTGAGTGATTTGCCATTATAAAGGTGAAAATTTGGCATAAAAATGATCTTGAAAGATGTTTGAGAGACAGTCACGTATCCAGAGTTTGTTTTCGGGGAGGATCCAAAGTACAGTAAACTTTCAATCTAATAAAAATAATTCATTGCACATAAATGCAAAGTATATATACATAATACGTCATTGTTGTTGTTTATTATGACACTTGAACAAACCAATCACTGTTCGAGTCATACGCTACTAGCATTAAGGCAAAGGAGTACCCCAGATAGTAAATTTAGTTTGCAGCAAACTTGCAGCAGTCCTACTTTGCAAGCCTACAAACTTGCAAAGTAGTGACTTTGCAAGTTTGACAGTTGTGACTCAGCATGACAAGTCAGCAAGTTTGAAACAAGACTGCAACAAGTCTAATAATTTTCGCTTGCTTCAAGGTTGTCATGACAAAATTGTCCCAGTTTTGCAGCAAAACAGCGTTGCAAAGGAGTGGTAGCTTTATGTTCCTTCTAACTTGCAGGAGGTTTGCTGCAAGTTTGTCGCGTCAAATTTGTTATGACAAGATATTATTCAGAAAAAATGAAACATGCTGCAAGTATGCATGCTATTGGACATCTTTCGTTTAGCATGTTGACTGCTATGGGGGTTACCTGTAACCGGCACTCGACTTGGCTACAGCGCCGTGGATAACCAGTGACGCAATTCGATCAAAAAAAATGTCGCATTTTTTTATTTCGTATTTTTGTTCATTTTACATTTGTAAGCTGGAAAATGCAATAAAAAGTAATTTTAGGAATTATTTTAAACATGTATAACAATTTTTTACAGGAAATAAAATGATGTTTTTACTGGAAGTTGTCTTTTCTCTCTCATGTACGCTCGACAAAGAAGTTACGTTTACAGATGTGTCTATAAAAAATACGAATATTTTCCATTATAATTCCTACACAATTATTTTCGAGTGGGAAATACTACAAGTACATTTTCTTAACCTGTTTTTTCAAAGATCAGATTTAGTGCGATAAATCTTATAGGTAGTCCAAAGTGATAGAGGAAAGAAGGATAGTCCAAAGTGATAGATCGGACAAAAATACCTAGTCTCTATTCTATTTCTTTTGCCGCTGTCATTTTTCTTCAGTGAACACACATAGCACCGGTTTGCAGTTCTTAGTTTTTTGTCTGTAGGTGGAATTACCTCTAAAAAGTCTCTGTCAGTATCTCAAAAACTCAAACCTAAGTCAACCCAAAATCTCAAAGATTAAAATTCGAGGAGTAATGCAAAACCTATCAGAAGCCCACGCTTTTAACCATTTAACGGACAGTGGTTTCGTAGCAAAACCACCTATTAAACATCTTTTTTTTTTACTTTACTTTTTGGATTACTCTACTTTATCTTTTTATAATTATTTACTGCTCCAATCTCATACATCTGTGATATGTGGAAGCCAATGATGTAGAATCAAGAGCTTTTGCAATTAAAAAAAATTTTTTGGAGACATGGATGAGTTTTCGATTATATATATATATATATATATATGTATATGTATGTGTGTGTATATATATATATATATATGTATATATATGTATATGTGTGTGTATATATATATATATGTATATATATGTATATATGTATGTATATATATATATGTATATGTATATGTGTGTATATATATATATGTATATATATGTATATGTGTGTGTATATATATGTATGTATATATGTATATATGTATGTATGTATGTATATATGTATATATATATATATATATATATATATATATGTATATATATATATATATATATATATATATATATATATATATATATATATATATATATATATATACACATTATATGTTTTATATATTTTACATATTTTATACATTTTATATATACATATTATACATTTTATTTTTGATATTTTAAATATTTAACAGATGATAGTTCAAGGTTAAATTATTTATTTCTTTTTCTATTGAAATATATGTATTTAAACTTTCTGGACTTGAGAAGTCAGATTCAATTTATCTCACTTATGACCTCAAATAAAAGTATCTGTACAAACAACACTTTTAAGTTGTTCAGCTATTTATTTATTATACCAGTTTAAGGATTATCATTTATTGTTCTTCCAGTATAGTTAAACTTTTAAAAAGGCATAATGTACAAGCTGTACAAGGGTAGGGGTTAGTCAGTTAAACCACTTCTCAAACCTTACTTTGGTATCCTCTAAATCAAATCCTTCTAAGGAATGTAAGAAAAATTTATATATTTTACATATACAAGTCTTATAGATAACATTTATAAACAAATTACATTAAATTCCCATGAATTTATTTTGGTGACCTTTAAAAGGTTAAACCAAACAGAATAAATTTCAGAAACTACCATCTTGTGGATATCTATACGACTGATTTGACATTAAAAATACAAAAGATACGCCGAAACAGTGAGAACGATAAAGAAATCAGATTGCCCGTAAGGAGAAATCATTATAGGTACGGTAACCACGTCCGTACGGTGTACGTGCAAAACAGGCAAGGGGTTAAATTTGCCTGATAAATACTGGAGTTTCTTTAATTTAAGGTATTTTATTCCAATACTTACCATACGAAATTAAACTAAATTAATTTTTTGAATAGCTAGGAAAATAAAAATAAATATTGAAAAAGGAATTATGACTCATCCTTTTATTCTTCTTTTACAAAATTACATATCTTGTGTGACATCAAAATTCGAAAACAGTATAGTATAATCAGAAATTTATAAACTACCATTTTAAAGAAGCAAATTAGTTATTTAAGATTTAAGGTCTCTTGTTTAAACAGTCATTTACATTTATAGTCTGCTATAGTTTTTTGAGATAGATGGGTCTGTTGCGTCTGTTTTGTATTTAGTTTTTAGAATTCTGGTTTTTTTTGCAGTTATGTGTGTATTTCAGCAAAGTTATGTTCTTTATCATAGGAGAATTCTAATTAATAAATATGAATCTTCACTTCATTAATAGAACTTCGTAGGTCCAATCGTGTTGTATTCAACGAAGTTTGTGGATTCCCCCCCCAAAATATATCATAGTCATGCACTGAGAGTAATGCTAAATTTGTCAGTTCTAATTCGAAGGATGGTTTATATACTTTTCATGATTGAAAACGATCTTTCAATATCTGGAGTGTAGATTAGCCATTTATACAAATTTTAGTAAGCTTTACAAGACTTGTAATACTTATATTGAAAACATTTTGGGGAGGGCCCAGAACTCCCCACTCCTTCTTCTCCGTCGGACTCTCCGTATAAATACATCCCTGTTGAGAGATTAAGGATATATTCAAAGCGGAACCAGGACAGTTATAAAAGTTCTTTATAAAATGATTGAAACCTTTTATGGGAAGCGGAAGAATATATTTTATATATCATTGATTTATTTATTGATTTATTTCTGTGGTGTAGTAATTTGCCTAAGTATATCTGAGAAAGTACGGTTTTTTTTTATATTGTTCTTTTGAGTTATAAAAATTCTAAACCTAATTCCTACCTCCAAAAAAATTTTTTTTACTATCGTATGTCACAAATTAGAAAACTCAAGTTAAAAAGGAAGGATTTAGTTTGGTTTGGAGCGCTATGGTATATTTCCCCCCCCAGACTAGGGCTAATGTGAACGGAGCCTACTACTTAAAGCCTATTCCAAGGATCTACAAGCGAACAGTGGGATTCGAACCCTCGAACTCAGGTACGGAAGTGCAATGCCTTACCCATCGCACGTCTAAAAAACAAAGATTTATAAATCTGTTTAGTATGATTGAAGAAAGCGGTAAGACAGTTGGCTAATGCTAATATATGGAGGGTTGGGAATTCAAACCCCTAGCAGTCCAAAGACTGTTGTGTTCAATAATGGCTTATGGGACGAGCAAAATAAATTTGTGGTTTCTGGTTCGTTGGTTGTTTGAAATTTAGTGGTGCTAATTCCTCTTGGGATAAACTGCGCCAAACGTGATAAATTTGTGGTTGCAATGTCATTCGAGTTCAAATGATAGGCAGGAAAAACTTGGGGTTTTCTTCTTAGAACTTGCTTTCAAATTACGAAGATACATTTTGAAGAAGAAAGTTGTTCTTTCACCCCCAGCCCCGTCCCAGGGTTACGAAAGGCTCAACCCTGGGGCATAAATCGAGTAACCTAAGGTTCATGAGTGGCTCATGGAAGTGGCATTAGAACAACCATATAAACAAACAGTAACCTGCTAAAGACGGAATTGTTTGTCACGACGAGGTAGGCGAAATACGGCAGAGAGTTTATAAACTCATTTGGTCAATGCAGCAAATAACTTTACATAGAAATGAATATAAATTTTAAAAAATAAAGTAAATTTGTCTCTTAAATCCAATTATCATCTTCCTTTTTTAATTATTAAACAAAAAGAACTGAAAATACTAGTAGCTCAGTCGGCAAAGGCAGCGATTTCATGACCAATGGTTTAACCGGCCAAAGGTTCACCGTGTTCAATGATGGCAGCTGGAGTAGTCATCGAGTAGCAAAACTGTAGATCGTAGCTCTCCAAACCAAACCAAATCAAACCAACAAACTCAAATTTTCTCGTTAGGAAGCATTAAAAGTTTTTTTTAGTAACTGTGATTAAACTACTGTAAACATAGTATTTAAGTTCCTATTATTGTTCATGTATATTTTGCCCAAAATTTAAAGCCAAAAAATGAATTACATTCATTTCTATTTATTAATCAATTATTAATAAATGATAGCTTGATGAATGTGAATGCGAATTCGTTTGAAAATAAACATAAAATAATTACAAATAGAGATAGAAAGAATCAAAGATCGGATAAAAAGCCCTGTTTGTTATGTTTCGAGTTATTTTTTGGTGGTAATTAGTTGTTGCTTAATTTATTATTATTTTTATAAATTGTAACTATAATATTTTCTAAAGTTTTTATTAATATTCAGCTCAAAAAAGGGATTATATATCATAGCTTTGGGATAGGAGAGTACTGCATTCTTTACTACACCACAAAAAATATAAAAATGTTAGGAACGTGAATCATCCTAGATCATGAAAAACGTATTGTTGATCAATTTGATCAAACATTTTTTTTATGGTAAATGAATCTGGAAGACGAGGTGACGATCTAGAACGGTTAGAGAGTACACATTACAATGTTCGTTCAAGGAAAAAGAAAGTACTGTGTTTTCTTGAAAAAACAAATTCCAGAAGAAAAATAATATGATGCTATCATGATACCGATTCCCGTGAGTCTAGCTTATATATTGCAATTGGTTTAAAACTTTAAAAAAAGTTTGGTTTGAGAAAGTCAATTAAAGATAATCAGAGATTAGTTGAATATTTACTTTATAATGACCATCGATTAGATCTAAATGACAATAAGGCGATTTCACGCAGTAGGGCAAATTCTCAAATTCTGGCAATTCTGGCTTCAGTTTCAAACGGAAGGGCAGTTCATTGTTTGTCTATTGGTTGTAGTAATCATGAAAATGAATGGGAAGGGCGTTATAGTAGTTCGTGATGTTGCGACAAATTGCCGTATGATTAGACTCTAACTTAATTTTATAAAAGAATTCTTGTTATTAATTTTTTAGCAGCGAATGCATGAGCATTTACATTTATAAAATACTTTAAAATAGATTCTCTACTTTAAATCGTTTGCTATTAGGAATTATTTTGTGTTTTTATTTATGTATTTACGTTCTGTGGCAACATTTTAAAATTAAAAAAATATTCTGTTGGTGATAAAATAATTAATAAACGTTGTATAAAAAATTTATTAAATAATTCTGCTTAATTAATCGTAACCTGAATTTTGCAAACTTTAGAAAATTATCTATGTGATACACAAGAAATACACAGAAGTTTTGTAAGGTGAGTTTTATTACAATTACCCCTTTCTGGATCTATAAGTTTGAATTCTGATTTTGTGAAATAGAAGACTGATTTAAGTGGTAAGAGCAGTCAAATTAAATTACTAGACTGAAAATATTTGGGTTATTATAGACAGTTGTTGATCACTAAAATACCAATTTGTGGTTAATAAATTAAAAGCGAAAGTGTATTTGTCCAGCTGTAACAAAGTTGAAGAGATTTATTTTTTTCTACTTAGGAAAGATGGAATAGTTTTTCTAATGATTTTCCGCACATTATTATAAATTTATAATTTATTAATTTTATAGGCAATAGCATAATACCATGTAAGATTTCAAAATACTTATTTTTTTAATAATAACTAGAAGCAAAATTATAGTATAAGGTAATACTGGGAAATCTGTATTTATAGACTTGTACACAAATAGTGTTAATGACTGTTATTACTTTCAAACAATGCTAATGTTGACTATTTTTTTAATAATAACTAGAAGCAAAATTATAGTATAAGGTAATACTGGGAAATCTGTATTATAGACTTGTACACAATTAGTGTAATGACTGTTATTACTTTCAAACAATGCTAATGTGACTATTTTTTTAATAAATAGAAGCAAAATTATAGTATAGGTAATACTGGGAAATCTGTATTTATAGACTTGTACACAATTAGTGTTAATGACTGTTATTATTTCAAACAATGCTTGTTGACTATAATAATAACTAGAAGCAAATTATAGTATGGTAATACTAAATCTGTATTTATAGACTTGTAAATTTAGTGTTAATGACTGTTATTACTTAAACAATGCTAATGTTGACTATTTTTTTAATAATAACTAGAAGAAAATTTATAGTTTAATGATTGGAAATCTGTATTTTATAATTTATATTTTGTTATATGTTATTACTTTCAAATACCATGTAATGTTGACTATTTTTTTAATAATAACTAGAAGCAAAATTATAGTATAAGGTAATACTGGGAAATCTGTATTTATAGACTTGTACACAAATAGTGTTAATGACTGTTATTACTTTCAAACAATGCTAATGTTGACTATTTTTACAAAGTAAATATCTACATTTCCGTCACTTTTTTAATGATTTAACCCATATTGGACCGCTGTCCTATAAACAGGACAGCAAATAAGATTCCATTTAATAATACAGTTATAAATATTTTGAGTGGATTTTATTTTAATACCTTTAAAACAGATACACTTTAGCAGTGTTGCAAAAAAGAAAACCAAAATCAAACCATATAATGTTTCTTAATTTTCAGCAATTTAAAAATTGTCATTTTTTTAATCTTGGCATTTAATTTTATATTATTTTTTTTAAACATTGTGGAGGTTATTTTAGTTTAAAAATATAATAGATTAATAAAAAAATATTTTACACATGTATTATTGTGATTCCAGTATAAAATGGTTTTAAATAATTTTAGTGAAATGTCCATTCTCGATTATATTTCACGAATTTTTTTGTAAAAGTGCACATTTTTTTTTTTTTACTGATTGAAAAATAAACATATTTTATACAAAAGGTTCTTTCGATCCCACTATCATGGATTTGTAGCCTTTCGGAATCGGGTTTAACACTTGACTGCCATGGCTAAATGTGATATCCAGTGAAACTGTAAACTGGCTATCCGATATGATAGCCATGGTGTTTTAACACTTCAGCATGCTCTCAAAGATGTTATCAGTTACATGAAAATGTATTGGAGTTTGATTGTTTCCCTACGATGTGTTATATATTTGCGCAAATTGGTATATGTGACGATTTTATGAGCTAAGTTTTAAAAATTAAATATTTGGAACATGCAACAAAAAAGGGAATATATATAATAGAAATATTTAGTTTTAAAATATTGGTTTTTTATATATAGTTTTATTTGAAAAAATACAAATTATACAAAAAATCGGAGTTTGGCCCCGTTGTGAACATTTGCATGTTTGGCCTTGGATCGGGTTTAAGCAGTAGATCCAGGTCTCATTAGCCTTAGTGTTGCAAAAGGTAGACCGTAGCACTCCAAAACCAAACCAAACCATATCCAAGTATTTCTTAAGTCTTGAACTAATTTCAACTCAATGTACATTTTGTAGGGTATACTTGGCATTTCGAATTTTCACTCAGCTCATTTCTGTGTTTCAGAACGTTTTTCTGTGCAGGAATTTCTATAAAAAATATAATAGATTAATAATTAGAAATAGTTTTAAGCATATGACTTCCATTTGTGATTCCGAAGATATAAGAACGATGTTTTAAATTTAGATTTTAGTGAAATAGTAGTTCTTCGTTAACTATTTCTAATTTTTTTTTGTAAAATGTAGATTTTTTTTATGAAACTGATTGAAGAATAAACATAATTTATACAAAAGGTTCGTGGATTCGAATTCCACTATGGCATGGATGTTGTAGCCTTTCGGAATAGGGTTTATGCAGTAGGTCCAGGTCTCATTAGCCTTAGTGTTGCAAAAGGTAGACTGTAGAGTTCCAAAACCAAACCTTGTTTTTGATATTCTGGGTTATGATGGAAGTCTTAAACAGGACCCGACCAAGGCAAAGTTGGGCACACGGCCTGGTAGTTTTTCGAGGCCCCCCCTACCCTCCTCTCAAGGCAAAAAAAAATTAGTTTATAAAAGAGGATACAAACGAATATTTTTGGAGGAAAGTTTATATTAATTTTTTTATGTTTACAAACTTTTATAGTACAGTCGAATGCCAAAAATCTGTATATCCTCAAGGATATAAACTGTAATACTTGCAATTAAGTTTTTATATAAAAAATAAAATAAAATGACTGGAGTGATGTAAATAAGTAAACTGGAGTGTGTTTTAGATAAAACTGTCAACATTTTAACTGCATTTAATTCTTGAATAAAGTTTCATGAAGCATTACTTGAAGAATTAACAAAAAACATTTTCAAATTTTGTTCATTAAATTATTTAAAAATTAATAATAAGTACTAAATTTTAGGGGCCCCATAAAATTAGGGGATCAGGGCCTAGGAACAGTCGGCCGTTCTTTAATCAGAACCTGGTCTTAAGATCTGCTTATAATTTTATATATATATATATATATATATATATATATATATATATATATATATATATATATATATATAAAACTGTAAAGGAAATTTCATGCTTGTACAGCAGAATTAGAACTCTAGTGTAAATAAACACCGACAGACCACTATTGTAAAAGAGATTGTTACACTAATTAAAAATTGCTTTAAAGGAAATATAATAATTTTGTATTCTGGATTTAATTATGCGAGCATTAGAACTATTTTATTTACCCTTTGTAGCAAAGATTTATAAAAAAAAAATGCTTGCATGGCTGGACTTTCATATAGTTTAATTTTTAATGCATTCGAATTCGAACTAGTCAGAGGAATTTTTTCCCCATAGGTTAACACAGAGCAAGAGAAGTCCAATATGGCAGGTACAGACACAACTTAACACTTCGCGTCCAACGTATTTTTACGCCATTTGCAGTCTGTCACTGAAGCGCGGGTTACGTAAAAATACGTATTTATTAGATTTGTGGTGGATACCCGCTAACCACCACAAATCGACTAAATACGTATAATTATATGTATGTGGGATTATATGCGTTTTGTTTGAGTTGCCATGTAACGTCTTGATTTTTTTTCACAAGTTATGATTGTCGAGTTACTCGGTCTTATTTCATCTTCAATCGAATTTCTAGCTTCAGAACGAACAAGTCTTGTTTTGTCAATTTGAAAATTGGTTTTTTATTTTTGAATGCAAAATTGATAAAATGAGCCGTTGTGACAAAGATAATGATGAAGAAATATGCACTGACAGATTATCGGATTTTAATTTTAAAAATCGTTTATTTTTGTGATTTCGTAAAAATATTGTTTTTTTTTTGTTAAATAATAATACAGTATATATTAAAGTGTAAAATAAAAAAGTTTCGTTCCTAAAAACAAAGTAGTTTTCGATTTACTGCGATTTTTCTGAATAACTAAACTTTCGCGCGATTCACGAAAAAACGCCAGCTGCACGCGTAAGTTGGCGATGAAGTATACCCGCATGCCAAGTGTTAATTGCCGTTGTGGAGTCTCGCAGCTTTCTTCTTTAAGTTTTTTCCCATTGTAAATCGTAATTGATCTATGACTTCATATCTTCATGTAGTTAATGTGTAAATGTGTCTCAATTAACTTAAATTCACAATGAAATAAACTTTATAAATATTTGGAGTACTTCCAACAGCAAGTAAGTAACGACGTATCAAGAGTGCTTGCAACCTCAGATTAATGGGTGCTATTCAGGCAAACAACATTTTTGTGGTGTACAAAGGAATTAAAAAATAAAATTCCCAATTCAAATGAAATTGTTGGTGAAAGCCAACATGATTGAATATGAAACATTAATACTTACAGAAGTTATTGAGCGTCTAATTTAATTAAGAAGTAGGATTAACGGATTTCCGAAAGGCAAAGCTTTTGATTACGTTTACATCATGTTAAGAAACTTAAGGAAGACAGATTTCTGTAACGCATCGCATTTCAAACGTCTGTCAAAGTGAAAGAGAGAAGAATTTGGCAAGCTTTAAACCTAACGATGCTTATTTTAGCTCCCTGATTAATGCAGAAATGCTGCGACATTTTGATTACGAGTTAACTTCCCTCATAACATATTTCAATAAACTGCATTTTAAAGACTTACCCCCCCTGATTTTATAGTGAAGCATATATTTAAATATTTACAACAATTTTTGTTTATATTAACACATTGTGTGCGGGTACATTTCGCAGCGGAATTGTACCGGGAGCCGGCGTTTTGCGCATAAATTTAGTTATTCAGTTAAAATCAAAAATTATTTAAATTTTTTTAACCAACTTTTGGTATTTTATATTGAAATATATAAACAAATATATAAATAGAAATATATAAAATACAACCATAAGATTCTTGTAAACAAAAAATATAGTTTTTAGTGGATAAATTTATAATAGTATCGTAAATATGAGAAATCAAATAGAAATAGTATATAGTTTTATTTTTTTCGAACTATGTTATATATAAACATTTTTACATTATAAAAAAATGAAAAGAGCAATCATAAAACTAATAATGTAAAAACTAGTTTTTATTTGTCTAAATTTTTCCAGAATCTACGTAGTAGACAAGAACATTCGGCTTCGTTTTCCTGTATATACCGTTATTTTTGTACCCACAAACAAGCCATGTTGTCAGACTAACCCGTACTAGTACGTGACCAGCGCTCAAACATCAACCGTCAGAAAACGTACTGGTACGTGTCCCACATACAATGTGTCGTGTGAAAAAAATGTCTGGTAACATATACTTCTAGCCTTAAAATTGTAATAAAATATTCTTACATTAAAAATTTCTTAACGGAATTCTAAAGTTGTTAAACTCTTTCATTTGGTTTTTGAAGCCTTCACATTCTTATTTTACAGTTCTGTTTACAGCCCAATAGAATAGTAATTCAAAGTTAATAGAATAACATATATTAATAAGTTTCATTTTAAAGATTAATCCCGATAATGTTATAATGAAGCATATTTAAATAATTACACAACAATTTTCTTTCTATCGAGGGAAAAAAACTATCTAGTAATGTAAATTTATACTTCTAGCCTTAAAATTGTAATAAAATATTCTTACATTAAAAATTTCTTAACGGAATTCTAAAGTTGTTAAACTCTTTCATTTGGTTTTTGAAGCCTTCACATTCTTATTTTACAGTTCTGTTTACAGCTAATAGAATAGTAATTCAGAGTTAATAGAATAACATATATTAATAAGTTTCATTTTAAAGATTAATCCCGATAATGTTATAATGAAGCATATTTAAATAATTGCAGCATTTTTGTTTCTATTGAGTGAAAAAAATGTCTAGCAA
Organism: Pardosa pseudoannulata; assembly: GCA_032207245.1. NCBI lineage: Eukaryota > Metazoa > Arthropoda > Arachnida > Araneae > Lycosidae > Pardosa > Pardosa pseudoannulata. The sequence continues at coordinate 89,223,800 of CM063506.1, forward strand.
CGTAAATTTATCTTTCAAACCATAAAATTGTAATAAAATATTCTGATATTGAAAATTTCTTAACTGGATTCTAAAGTTGTTAAACTTGTTTATTTGGTTTTGAAGCGTTTACATTCTTGTTTTAAAATTCTGTTTATAGTTAATGGAATAGCATGGCTGCCATGAAGTAATGCACCAAAGAACTTTTCGTTCTAAGGTGATATAAAATATACTTAATAGAAAGCAAACGTATGTAATAAAAAAAAGTAATACAGAGTAGATGCGCTTAGTAGAAACTAGTTATATTTTACAACCTTGAGACTGATAATAAAATATTTGGAATTTATATTTCTGATTTGAATATTCTTTAGTATTATTTTATTTATTTCTTCAGTGTTCAAGAAAAAAGCTTTTTTATCATTTTTGTTTAATGTAAAGTCACTCTTAAGAGATATTTTTACGGCTATACCTGACTTATCAAAAAAGGAAATTGTTAAAAGATGAAAGTTTCTTTTTTACACTGAGAAAAGCATTTATAGTTTAATACTAAAGCTTTATGATGAAATAATACTGTTCACCTGCGAAACATGAAAGTATTACAGATATAAAAATATTCTTCCTTTATAGATTTTGGTTTACTAAACACGAAAACTAAATTCAGTTGCTTCTAGCCAGGTTGAGTAATTTCACAGTTTACATATAACGCTATGATAAACCAATAGCTTGAAGAACACATTCAACCAACTTTTTATGCATCTCATCTTAGTCTTTCGTATTGGGCTTAGTATCAGAGTGATATGAAACAAGAAATTCACAGATCATAGACAACGTTTTAATGAAACGATCACTGACAATTACACACAACACACGACGTACATTCCAAATATAACTACACTACAGGCCGAACGATGGCCGATTGGTTAGGGTGCTGGCCTTCGGTACTGGAGTTCGTGGGTTCGAATCCCACTATGTCATGGATGTTCGTAGCCGTTCGGAATCGGCTTTAAGCTGTAGGTCCCGGTCTCATTAGCCCTCGTGTTGCAAAAAGTAGACCGTAGCACTCCAAACCAAACCAAACTACACTACAGAGTAACAAGTCATGCGCAGTGCCGTGCAAGGTGTGGAGCTCCAGTTGAGTTGGGATAATCCACTTCACATCGCGGTAGGGTAAATAACGAGATATTGACATAAAGATAAAATACACGTATAACCTAACATTTCATTTGTGGAAAAGTCTAGATTACCAAGTAAATTTGACAAGACTGAAGCCACCCTCTTTCCTTTTGTAATTTTCTGTCATTGAAAAAAAGCCCTGATGAAAGATTTCGATTTTTTTTGCACTAGAAAGGACCACAAGTAAACATCCATATGTGAATGCCGAAATACTTTATTAACCATATGTTGCATCTAATTTTTACCTGGCCCAGGGATCTGTGGACTTTCGTGAGAGATGAGCCAAATTGTCAATGAAACAAGATGCAGGAGGTATCGGAGAGCCATTTTGTGCTATTGCAAAAAAGCCCTGATGAAAGCTTTCAATTGTTTTTTGTGCCAGAAAGGACCACATGTAAACATCCATATGTGAATGCCGAAATACTTTATTAATCATATGCTGCATCTAATTTTTACCTGGCCCAGGGATCGGGGGACTTTCATGAGAGATAGTCAATGAAACAAGATGAAGGAGGTATAGGAGAGCCATTTTGTGCTATTGCTACTACATTTAGACGTAAAAGTCTAAAGAACAGCGATCGCCTATAGAAAGAGCTACAGTTTGCTGACCCCTGAAGAAGTCCAATCCACTATGTACTTTTAAAAACAAAGGTTTTCCAGGAATTGTGTATAACATTCCATAAACAATGCTATGCATGTATCTAATAAATATTTTTATCAGATTCCAGCTGTTTGTCTTGCAAAAGCTTGTGTATCTGGGCATTATAAATACCATGCCTTTCCTTTTTCATAATTAGACGTGGAAACTTTTGGTATTAATTTTCAAAATACATGGTTATTTTGTTCACCTTTAGCCACTCGCTCTAGTGTATAATCTAGGAATCTATAAATACCTTGCCTTTCCTTTTTCATAATTAGACGTGGAAACTTTTGGTATTAATTTTCAAAATACATGGCTATTTTTGTTCACCTTTAGCCACTCGCTCCAGTGTATAATCTGGGAATCTATAAATACCTTGTCTTTCCTTTTTCATAATTACACGTGGAAACTTTTGATGCTAATTTTCAAAATGCATGGATATTTTTGTTCACCTTTAGCTACTCGCTCTAGTGCATAAAATACACCATCTACAGAAAACAGGATCTAATTTGACTTTATAAGACTTGCTTTTTGCATCTAACCTATCACTGAAGTATCCGTTTTTTATTATTAAACCATACGCTTTTTATTATTAAAAATTTTATTATTAAAAATTTTTTATTATTAAAGATTTTATTATTAAACCTTATATAATATAACATTTTTTTACTTATGTTATTTTTGTTTACTTCTCTTATGGTGTACAAAGTACACCACGCGAATACTTGTATTCAAATCTTAACCCATTAACGCTCGGATATTTCTGATGACTATATATT